>JALHAQ010000040.1:0-600000 GCA_023838395.1 Holcopasites calliopsidis
CCCCTAAATAAAAGTGTTTCCTACAAAAATTCTTGTAGCAATTAGGGAATGATGAATTTATTTTCAAGATGTAGCTTAAAGTTAAAGTACTGTATTTACGTCGAGTGGATTGTAAAGTGTTTGAAAGGGCTTCTAAATTAATAATTCTAAACAATTAGAACCAGTTTCGTGCGTGGATTTCGAGTTGTCAACCCCTAAATAAAAGTGTTTCCTACAAAAATTCTTGTAGCAATTAGGGAATGATGAATTTATTTTCAAGATGTAGCTTAAAGTTAAAGTACTGTATTTACGTCGAATGGATTGTAAAGTGTTTGAAAGGGCTTCTAAATTAATAATTCTAAACAATTAGAACGAGTTTCGTGCGTGGATTTCGAGTTGTCAACCCCTAAATAAAAGTGTTTCCTACAAAAATTCTTGTAGCAATTAGGGAGTGAAGAATTTACTTCCAAGATGTAGCTTAAAGTTAAAGTACTGTATTTACGTCGAGTGGATTGTAAAGTGTTTGAAAGGGCTTCTAAATTAATAATTCTAAACAACTAGAACAAGTTTGGTGTGTGGATTTCTAGTTGTCAACCCCTAAATTAAAGTATTTCCTGTAACTTCGTGTACAGCTTCCTAAACGCAACGATCGCCGCAACCCTAACATGGTTCCCACACCCCAACGTTGTGTCCCGAAATGCTTGCCACAGGATGTATCACTCGTTGAATCAATCAGCGCGAGTATACATCATTCATCGAAGGATCCCCACGAATGGGTAGACACCGTTGGGGTGGAACGAATGGAAGCGACTGTTATCGAAACGCTGCACTCCCCCGATAGCTATCGAACAAATCGGTGCTTCGTGCAGCCATAAATTCCAGTTAACTAGGTTCCTGCTCTGTATCATAGGAACAAGAGAAAAGGGAAGCATCGATGCCCCTCGGAGATACGTCGTTTCCTCCTACATCGACTCGCTCCTTGCAAAGCGTGCTTCCCTCCTTCGCGGAGATCGGCATCAAAGAGGGACGATCCGCGCTCGTGAAAGCCTGACTGTTTTCAGAGGCACGAGAAGATAATTTTGCCCTCGCGCCCGCGGTGAATCAAAATGCATTCGCCGCGATGCGCACAGTGCTGAGTACGGAGAGAATTTATCTGTTACGGATCCGATTAGTCGCTTGCAATGCGCACGGTAAACGAATTCTGGTTAAATGAACACTTTGATATTGGACAGTTAGGAAATTATTCAATCGAGCCTCGCGTTGATGTCCGTTTATGAAAGATTCATTGACCAACCTGCGAGGGCGGCGAAGCTGCCGCTCGATCGCCACCGATTTCCACCGACGACTCCGTGGTTCCTATCTAGGATAATCGTTCACCGAAGAAAAGGATCATCGTCGAAGTGAAGAACACGTCCCGGAAGCACGGATCGACCATTCGATTATTTACACTGAGCACAGCCGCGTTGTTCTTGATCCCATCGAGGTCCTAATCGCTCGCTCCTCGCATTAATGTCAGGAGGTTGAGTCTTCGACGCCAGAAATTCCCGTGAGACTCTGGGGAATACGTCCAGTCGCCTCCTGGCAAACATGATCGCGCCGCGTATCGAAATTCCTGCTGGGACAATCACGTTTCGAATTCATCACGTGTCCAACGTTGCAAGATCGATATCGGACCGAAGGTGTTATTGCTTGCTAATTATTGCGAGTCGAGATTCCGGGCTGTCGCTACAGCAATTTTTCGCTTTGAATCATTGTTCGATGCGTGTATTTCTAATTAGAGGGCGGCAAGTGAAATGAAGGGGGACTCTTTGGTGTGCTTTGGACGAGTTGAAGTACTTCCTCTCGTTGAAGCTCCAATTTAAAGTTCTATCCATTTCCCGACCTGTATTGCTCGGATGCTTTTTTTCATATCTCCTTGCAGCGTTGTGGTTTAAACTTTGAGGACTCGCTAACTTTTTTGTCCCTCGACAAATGTATCAAATAAATGTCACCAGTGAAGTGGAACGATGAAATGTAACGGTATATTAATGAGAAATTTTTCCGAGGTATGGTTTATCACGATTTTCCCACTGCAGCTGCTCCGACTTCGAACAATTCCATCCCAAGGCATCCACTCGCTCAGCAACAAGATCCACCATATCACTCAAAGAAATTTCTCGCATGCATCGTCGGAACAAAACGAACAAAGCACAATAATATCACTTCCTTGCCGCGGAAGAACTTTCGTTACTCCAGTTTCTCGAATCCAGTTCACCAACGAGTAACAAGACCCCTGACCCCAGCATCTCTCTATCAATCGTCTCTTATCGAACAAGTTGTCGTTGGATAGCGGTCGGCGGAATTCTCCCGGTACCGTCTCGAGGCGTCACAATGGTTTTCCAACGTTTCTAGTCGGCCGAGCAATAGGAATCACGATCGAGCCGGTCGATTCGCGGGACTCAATTACCGCGGCGGCCTCGCGGTAATTTCTTTCCTTTCGATCAAGGAATCCACCTCGTCGTTGTCCCGAATGTTTCCGGCGTTCCGGTCGATCGACGCTTCGCCACCCGCTTTGTCCGTTAAGTTCAATCGTTCACGTAATTATTTCTCACCCTGCCCCCCTCGCGTCCTGGTTAACGGGCTGATAATTTGCTGGAGAAAATGTTCGACGGTCGTCACACGATTTGTCGCTTAAATCGAGGAGAGGTCGAGCGATTGTTAATGGCACTCCTCGATGTTCCAACGTGCGCCGCGAGCTTTTGATTAAAGCCGATGGAGGCGAATGAAATTAAACGGGCGCGCCAAGGACCGCGTTTCGATCCGGGGAATCCTATTTCTATTTCATACTTGACATAGAAATTCTCTGCAAGTGGCACGCCTTTGTTAATCGTTCCGTGAAATTTCCTACCACGTTGCAAGTGCGCTTCGAATCATTCAAACGCTCCAACACTATAATAGTGTGAAGAATATTCAAATACGACACCGCGTTCTCCTCTACATTTTCGCCGCTCCAAAAACAAACACCGCGTACCACCGCCGACACGCTTGTTCGCGGAACCGTTCCCAAAGGTCACGAGTCGCTGACAAAAGAGCCCTATCAACCGCCGGCCCGCAGATCACAGGTCAAAACACTTCCGACGAGAATCGCCAAGGGAACTTCGCTAACGACCCGTCGAAAGACTTGGCTCCCGATAACCATCGTCTCCAAGCGCGCGTCACAGAACCATCTACCCCTTGTAGAATTTCACCCGTAGAACTTCGTCGTCGTTGATAAACTCGGTAGATCCGCGGGGATCCGCCTCTGTAACGATTCCCGCGACACGCTCGTGGCGAAGAATTCCATTAAGCAAGCTCACTGACACAGTATATCATATGTCCTCTGTGAAACACATCGAATCACAGATCGAGGGACGCGCGTCCTCCTCCAATCCTTCTGTTGATTCGCTTCTATTCCAATTCGCGATTGACCTGTTCCGCTGAACACGGGTTAAAGGGGCGCGCCGGTCGGCCGAACGGGATATTTTAAGGGAACCGTCACGTGGCGCAGGGAGACTAATCGGCAGAGAGCGATGCTCGAAACGCATCGATCGGCCGCGGCGCGTCGTGGACGGAAACGGCGGCAGGATGGCTGTAAGAAGAGGGAACCCGTCGGAAACGACGCCAGCACTTTTGGACCACGCGTACACGATGGCGAAGGCCAGACTGCGCCGCCCTGCCCGCTCTCCGGGAATCGATACGTCAATCGTTCCTCCGGAACGAGAAAGGCACCGGGACACCGCGAGCAAGCGATGAAGGGCGGCGCACGGGGGACAACACCGGCACACGCCGGCGACGGAGGGAGGAAGGAAGAAAAAAAGTGAAAGAGGGGTCGAGCTCTGCGCCGGTGATAACACATTAAACCTCGGCCGTCCACGAGACCGTGCGTCCCGACCATGAGAACCGGCGGCGGGATATGCTTCGCGCGAAATTATCAACCGGAGACCGGGTCCTCCCAGTTATCCCATTCTCTTTAGCTCTTTCCGCTCTTTTTTTTTTGCGTGAGTTTTCATCTATTCAATCGATCCCGACCTATGGAAGATCCTTACTCGGTTGAATTCTGGATTGGCAGATTGCTATAGATGTGATCGTAGTAGATGTAAATAATTATTAAGTATATCATTAGTTGCACGTTCTTTACACCGTGGCAGATGCGAACTTTTTTTTGAAAACGGTAGGACCTGTATAATTGAAGAATAAAATAAGCTTTGTGCAACTCAGTGAATACTTTCTCAATTAAAGTCTCATGAAATGACAAAATTTCATTGGAGTACAATAATGGATCGTTATGCAGATTAATCAAAATATTCCCTTGCCGGGAGTGTTAGCGCAAACAATCCATATTTGGCGCAATTAGTGCAGTTTAGAAACCATTTAATGCAGCATTATATTTAAATCTTTGAATACAGAGTTATATTCTATAGTATATATTTAAAACAATAATACGTTTTCTAATATCATTTTTCCATGGCTGATAAAAAGGGACGTTCTTTTAAATCCAGCTAATTAAACAATAAAATAAGCTTTCTGCAGCCCGGCAAATATTCCCCCAATTAAAGTCACAGAAACTTGCAGAATATCACTGCGGAAATGAAAGATAATTATACAGATTAATAAAATCATTGCCTTTGCAGACGTACTGGCGCAAACAATTCATATTTTGTACAGCTATTACATTTTACAGGCCATTTAGCGTATCTTTATATTTAAAAGTCTTTCAATACAGAATTAAATATTGAAAAATGTATTTAATACAACACTCTCCTCTTTCTAATATCGCGTTTCCATGACCGATAAAAAAAAAGGGACGTTCTTTCGAATCCCTGTACACGTAGGATAGGGGCAATTTCCAGACAAAGGTCGAAACAAGAAGGTTACCCTTCACAGAGGCATCGATTCCAATCTCGTCGCGTCTCCGCTCGCGCAAAACACGTCCGCGTATTTACGAACACGCTCGAGAGCTTGTCGAAGACGGTCCTGTATAAATATCCCATTTTTAATAGAAAGAGGGTTAGTCGAAGCAGAAAATCGATAACGCGCGTACCCGGCGACGCGACGCGTGTGCGAAAGCTACGTCCGTCGATTTACCTGCACTTTGCGAAAGCGATAAAAAAAGAAAAAAAAACAGGAAGGAACGTAGAAGAAAAGCTTGCCTCCATATGGGTTTGCAAGATAACGTGTCGCTTCTTCTTCCTGAGAAGTGAAGCACATTTGACGACCACCGAAGCGTGGGAAATTTTCGTCCTACATCGTTCAGGCTGAGAACCGAACGAGAAGATGCATACGGCGAAGAATAATCAATTCAACTTGAAACGTTGGTATGACTTTCACGATTACTCGTAATCTGTTCGGCATCGATTCGAAAGAATTATGTTATGAATAAAAATATACTGTACAATGATAATTCGAAATATAGACGGCCCCTTAAAGGCGACGGTAAGAATGTTTTTTAATAAACGAGGCAATTAAGAATGATTTAATGTGCACAAAACTGGACAGTGAGTAGAAAGTTTGTGTCCACGTTAAATCATCGAATATCGGAGGGGGGGTCCATCAGGGACGAAGCGGATGACAAATTTCAAGACCCCTTTCCCCATTATTATCCGTGAAAAGCAAGAAAGGTAGTCTTAAGAAGTTGCGGGAAGTCCTGGCTGTCCCAACAACGGGGAAGCGTAACAAGTAACAAACTCAAACAGTTTTCACTTGGACAGAAAAACGTGACTCTGAATGAAGCTACTAATGGAAGTGGCTCGTTGAAAAGACGACCGCGTTGCCTCGTCTCTTTCACAGCCTCCGCTCCTTTCCTTTCTCGCATGCACAGCGTACCTTTTCTTTTTTTTTTTTCAATCAAACGTACGTACCCAGGCTCACCTTCCGCGCGTTCCTCTATCATCAACGCTCCCGATACTGCGCTCCAAAGACGCGCGACGGACAAAGCGGCGCGCGTGTGTGTGCACGGATGCGCGCATACCTGTGGCACCTTTATTGAGTCGGTCATCGATTGAATTCGACCGGAGAGCAACCGCGGAAGCGCCAACTATTCCCGATAATGCTGATCTCAGCCGGAAACGAACGGCGATCTCTCGCCGGGGCTTTTACGTCGACAACGGCATTAATTGGAGGAAATAATTACGTCTGGCGGGGACTTGCTTTCTGCGAGAACAACACTTTCCGTTAAGTTCTGGGCTGGATTCGCAGGAACGAAAGGAACTACTTCGAGGGAGTTTTCGTGATAAGGATTTCGGGATTGTTCGGAGTAGGAAGAGACGGAACGGAAAAGTGTTGGCGGGTGAATTATGTACGGGCATTTAGGGGTTGTTCAGAATTCGTTGTGGCATGCGATAGAGAAGAATTTAGGCGAGCCAGAATTGACAAACGAGCGAAGGTATCTTCTGTATAATTTGGTAATGAAAAAAGTGGAGCTCTAGAAGTGGTGCAATCTCTTTTTGCGTTGTGCATTTTTGTTTCCTTTACCATTCGGACTTAATGTACATAAAGAATACACTACGCTTCTTTTATCGATTTTCACGTTAAATCCGCGAATTAACTTTTCTTCGTGATTAATAAATACAACCATTTTTATGCAGTACATCGACAACAAACACTGAGGAAGGCAATCAATGCACCAAGCTGTCCCGTTGGTAAGAATGAAATATGATCATACACGGGTCCAATTATTTTCCAATTACAACACACTTCCACTAGTTACTCCCCCACGAGGATCGGCTTTTAATTATAATTCATTAACGCAGCATCGACCGGTTAATGGCTTCGTTAAATATCGCAAAAAGCCCTGACACGCGAGCCTAGACAAAGAGACCCAGTCGTACAATAGCCAACGAAGGCAGAACAAATTCCACTACGGAAATTACCAAGCCACATAAGGTGTTCCTGATATCTCTGATAATTATCGACTCCCCGGGGAACGTCTTCGCGGCATTGCCTATCGCGTAAGATCGCGCGGACACAATGCAAAGAACGGTCCGACGCGATCTTCGCCCTTCTTCGACCCGCCTCCCAGTGCGAAAGAATAGAAGTGGAACGGGCCGAAGTTCTATTGCTTCTAGACTATCGCGATTCGCACAAAAGGTATTTTTGCTTGTTTCAAAGGAACGCGAGTCCATTCAACGGGGCTGCCATTAGCTACTCTCGCGACTTTGCTTGGAGTAACTGGTGCGAGGAAGAAACCCTTTAAAGGGCTGGCACGTGTTTGACGGAAATTTTCATTTGAATCGTCAATTTTATTTGAAACAGTAGGAATATTTTTACGGTTTTAATTTTTATTTTTTCATCGAATCCCAAAGCGATATATGAATTAAGGAACAAGTGCATTAATTACTCTCGCGACTTTTTTTGAAGTAACTGCTGCGAGGAAGAACCCCTTTAAAGGGTTGGCTCGTGTTTGACGGAAATTTTCATTTGAATTGCTAATTTCATTTGAAATAGTGTAGGGATATTTTTGAGGTATTAATTTTTATTTTTTTATCGTATTGCAAAGCAATATCTGAATGAAGGAACAAGTACATTAACTATTTTCGCGATTTGCTTTGAAGTAACTGGTATGAGGAAGAAACCCTTTAAGGGGTTGGCTCGTGTTTGACGGAAATTTTCACTTGAATTGCCAATTTCATTTGAAACAGTGTAGGAATATTTTTGCGGTATTAATTTTTATCCTTTATTGAATCGCAAAGCTATATCTGAATGAAGGAACAAGTACATTGATTATTCTCGCGATTTGTTTTAAAGTAACTGGTGTGAGGAGGAAACCCTTTAAAGGGTTTACTCGTGTTTGACGGAAATTTTCATTTGAATTGTCAATTTTATTTGAAACAGTGTAGGAATATTTTTGAGGTATTAATTTTTATTTTTTTATCGTATTGCAAAGCGATATCTGAATAAGGGAACAAGTACATTAATTATTTTCGCGATTTGTTTTGAAATAACTGGTGTGAGGAAGAAACCTTTCAAAGGGTTGGCTCGTGTTTGACGGAAATTTTCATTTGAATTGCTAATTTCATTTGAAATAGTGTAGGAATATTTTTGAGGTATTCATTTTTATTTTTTTATCGTACTGCAAAGCAATATCTGAATGAAGGAACAAGTACATTAATTATTTTCGCGATTTGCTTTGAAGTAACTGGTGTGACGAAGAAACCCTTTAAAGGGTTACTCGTGTTTGACGGAAATTTCCATTTGAATTGCCAATTTCATTTGAAACAGTGTAGGAATATTTTTGCGGTATTAATTTTTATCTTTTATCGAATTACAAAGCGATATCTGAATGAGGGAACTGGTGGGGGGATTTGTTTTGAAGTAATTGGTGTGAGGAAGAAACCCTTTAAAGGGTTCGCTTGTGTTTGACGGAAACTTTCACTTGAATTGCCAATGTTATTTGAATCAGCGTAGTAATACTTTTACGGTGTTAATCTTAAGTTTTTCATCGAATCGCAACGCGATATCTGAATGATGGAGCGAGCACATTTAAACGGGCAATCTGTTACAAAAGTCTACGGCACGAGAAGCTGAATAATAAATTATTTTTACCGCGCGGATATCTCGATTACGCTTTCCTCCAACATCCCTCCTAGACGCGGAGACTCCAAACGAGCGTCACACCATCCGGAGCCACCCCCCCTAAGCAGTCCCCAATTTTCCCTAATCTCGGTAGGAGAATCGGCGAATGTGGGTCACGGATGCAGGCTACGCGGACGGTCCGGCAGCTGATCGACGAAACGCCGGGCCGCATAAAATAACGCAGCGGCCGTCGTCGTGGCAATAGCGTCTGCTCGGAACGAGCTGGGACGCTCATTCGTGATTTAACGTCGCGCGTGTTATTAGGCCAAACCCTCCGTTGTTTCGGCGTTTCCCGTTGTATCGAGTGGACGCCCGCGCGTCACGCCGCTACCGATCCGGATCGGCGTGACGACTCACCAGCGGCAATAAAGTCCCCGCTACTATGGAAACAGCGCTTAATACGGCTACGGGGCAACGAGATGGAAGTGGCTCGCAGACGACGCAACGACCCCCGTTACCACCCCGGGCTGGATATTTCTTCCGCCTCGGGCGGAGATCTCTGTCTGATTTATACATATAATTGACCCCTCCGCGCACCCCTCTATACTCTCTCACCCCCTCGCGATTGATAGAAATAGGAGAGGCAGGAAGAGGGAGTAAGGGAGGGATCCGTCGTCGACCGGTCGGTTTCGTTACAAGGGATATAATCGGAGAGACGGAGAAGTTTTACAGAAAGTTTCGAGCCATGTTGGAGCTACGCAGGGTAATGGATGGGATGCTAAACGGTTCCGCTGGTGGAGAGGGAAGTTTCCGTGTTGCAGACGTTCATTTTTGTGGTTGATTAAATTCATTCGTTAGCGGGATGCGGGAAGGGTGTGCCGATGGTGTTATTCGTCTGTTGGGACGAAGGGAGCGGAATAGTTTGGTAACATTGATTCCGCTGTCCGAAGTTTTCCTGTTCGCTGATTATCGCGTTAGCGGCGACTGGGAAAGCTAAGGGAGCTCGGCTTCCGGTAGAGCTGGAGTAGATTTTTAATCGTTCTCCGTAGAAGGAACGCGGACAAATTTCTTTTATCAATTCTGAGCAGAGCTTGATTGGTTCGAGCGACGAGGATACTATGTAGCATTATTTTTGATTGAATGATTTAATCAGAGGCTGGAGGATTCGCGGTGCTTCTTCCCGCTCAGAGTGACGGCGGGTGTAACGCGCGCCGACGCGAACACCAGATTCGGACCTACGTACGTACCTTGGCGGTAATGGATTTCAGGATTTACGAGCCGGTTCGCTCTGTAAATTACCGACGTGCACAAAGATTCTGCCACCGCGCGTGCCTCGTCGTGGCTTTCGCAAAGCGTACGCGAAATTCAGAGAACCGCGCAATAATCCGCCCTGATTCAAACGCGTCCCTCCACTTTCACCCCTAGTTTACTGAAGGACAGCCTCCACGAAGTGACCTCTTCTACATTCATTACTAAGAATATAAAATTGATTACACTGAAATACAAATGGCGATCTACGGGCGAATATGAATTTAAAAAAGAAGGATGAGATCAATCAACCTTCATAGATGACATCGTAACATTTTCCAAAGATTCAAGTACCATCGGAGTGTCATTGATCCTCGACTTCCGGTATTCCGGAACGCTGTTAAATACCTGAACAACCGTCGCCGATCGGCTACTCCGTTCGCAGCGTCGAAAGTTCCCAGTAGAGATCCTTTATGCACGATATCGCGGACTTATCGACGTGTTCCCGCGTTCGATTCTCCCGGTTTGTGAACGGTGCCCGATACGCGTGTATTTAGGTAGGCAGAGGTACGCGTAGCCGGAGAACGCCTCGTTCCGTGCGAGTTCTATCGGAACGGAACAGCGGATGGCTCCGCGGCTGAAGCGATAATGACATTCGACCGCGCGCACAGAGCCTCCTAATTAAATGGATATCAGCTTAGCCGGGTCTTGACGAGCAGCGATAAGCCGGTGTTTCGTCTCCTCCCGCTGCGGAATTAATTAGCAATTACTACCGGGAGCCCGTGTACTTGTTCGATTCCTTTTGCGACCCCGCAACTCTCCGTACACGGAATCGCGGCCCGCTGCGGTAATTAAGAGAACGAACGACGCGGCTTGACGACGATGGTTTGCATCCAAACCGAAACCAATTATTCATTTGAATTCTTGTTTAATATCGTTAGTCTCGCCCTTCGTTCTCCGGGCGTTATTGTCTCTGTGTTCAATGGAAAATTAGGAGGGCGCAGTTGGCATACTTAGTGTTCAATGTTGGCCGGAGCCTCGGAAAGTGAATTTTTAATTAGGAGTAAGTTATTGGACATTTAGTGTCTTTTCGTTTCTCGGGGGTGTCCTCCCCCCTTAGGCGTGGCCCTGGGAAGGTGAAATAAATTCTACCACTACTAATAATAATATCATTGTTATGGAAATAAGTTTGCAATTTCATAAGAGCAAGAATCACTAACATTGCTGAGTTTAAGAAAATATGCTTGCCGCCGAGACAATCTTTCCTTTCTTCATTTTACAACACACACACACAGGTGCATGTAATTCTTAGATCAATGTTATATTCGAACAGAAAGAGGGTGTGATCAATCTAGTGCATCGTACGAAACATTCATTTCTTGTGCCGTGAATATTCAAACGTCACAAAGCAGATATTTACTTACAGAGTCGTAACATCTGAAGAACCGCATTTCGTAGTTGCTTCCTGAAATCCATCAATTCATATCTCAATGTCGTTACACCTTTGCCGTTTTCCTTATTTCGTCTACTGCCCGTTCGAGGATTCCTGACGAAGTAATTAAGCACGACGCGGGGATCGCCGGTTCAAAACTGGCGTGCTAGCAACCACGGCCGTTCCAGCCAAACTCGATTAATAAAGCTTGCACAGTCGAAGGATCGGCTAGGGCCGAAGGTTATATAGGTTTACTAACCGTAACGCTTGCGCGCATCGAAGGTTCTGACTATCCTATCGCGGGTACGTACACCTTGACAGGTCGGAACACCGGGCAGTTTAATAGATAACGATATAATTCGCAGCACCGTCTAGCAAGTTCCTACTTAACCCTTTTAGTGCCAGACATTTTGCATGCACACATGCGAAGAATGCCACGGGCCGGTTTGATATTTGAAAGACTGAAGAAATAGCAAATGAACCGAAGCCCGGTGTGGTCTATAATATTGGCATCGGAGATCAGGACTAAGTGTAAGCGAACGCCACTTGACACAGAGAAATAATCATCTGAACGTAAACAAGCGGGGTCCTTTAAATGAAGCTGAGAAAACGTCCCTCAGCATGTTAGCCGGCTGGGCGGTCGGCCCGTCGCAATTTTCGCATAAGAACGGCGGGCCGATAGATCGGCACTAAAAGGGTTAATACACGTGTACGCGCGTAACGTTTACTTCACTCCTTAGACGTATTCGACCGTGATGTAAGGTACTATCGTCATATGGTGGGCCGGATTTGAAAATAACGATCGTAACCCGTTATGTGTGCCTGTTACATGACGTTCTAGACGAAAGTTACGTAAATAGGTCCTGGAACGTATCAGAAATTGTCGGCAGAGCTGCTCGGGAGAACGATGAGAATAAACCTGAGGCGAATATTAATAGACGTTTAGAATTAAAGGAGAATATCTTCAGGGATGACCGATTCGCTATAAGAATGCAAAATAGGAATCAGGAAAGCAGAGACGCTTCATTCGGTTAATGCCTTGCAGTAATTAATCTGTTCCACGCATAATTTACCATATATACTTTGATTTATGAACAGTCATTCACCATTTTAATAATACAAACGCGACGACTTTGATCGTTGTATGAAATCTATTCCGGCGCATCGCGGAACCGTCGAAACATGTAGGTTCTTAAATAGCATCGTCAACACAGAGTCCATCCGATCAATAAGCAGGACCATTCAAATTTTAAGCACCCTCTATTATTATGCAGTCAATCATCGATCAGAAACTGTGCCTGCGTCTCGGAACAAACGCGTGCTCTATCTGTTCCGCGATGCTCGATCGTTGGCAAGGGTAAAACTGATCATGTATCTCCGATTCCCTTTTTTTTTTCGCTATCGCTTTCTCTCCATTTGTTATAAATATTCCGAAACACCAGCGGACCCGCTGGAAAGCGAATTTCCATACTTGCTAAATGCAGAAGCGTGATATCACTCGGCCAACGGTTTGCTACAAACTTGTTCATCGAGCTATCGTTCTCTCTTGCTAAATAAATTATTTCTCCGACTTTCGCTGTGGAATTATTATTATCGGTGGATAAAGATTTCTCTTCCGCATATTTGCCAATTTGATATTCAAAATGCTCGTTCCCGTGCCCACCCACATACCCGTAAATGTTTTCATCCTCCGAACATTAAATAGAAAAGAAGAAATAGTAATCAATAGGCTAATTGCTGGACATACGAAAATAACACGCAACTTCATCCTGAACGAAACCACTCCTCCAATCTGTGAATCGTGCCAGCAGGATCTAACCATCGAACATATTTTAACAAACTGCAAGAAAACAGAGGAAACAAGGAACCGACTGCAAATGCCAATAGACATTAAAAATCTATTCAAAAGTGAAGAAAATCTTAAGAAAACGATAGGATTTATAGACAAACAAAACCTTAGCAACGAAATATAAAAGTAGCAACCATGGTCGCTAATAACCAAGTAGTTGATGCGATCTTAAATACAAAAAAAAGAAGGCCTGCTATATGTATGTTTTATTAGGACTAAATCACTCATTCGCGGATCGATTATAATACGATTTCCAGTGAAACGCGGTGCGCTGTCATTTGTTTCATTCACTCGCGGTCAACTGAATGTTCTTACCCGTTCGCTAAACATGTCAATCAATAAATGATCGGTAATTTTCTACTCAGTCGAGTTATCGTTACTTCCCGCAGATACATTAACTCTTTGAATTTCACCGAAACTATTATTCTAAAGATTACGCTTCTGCGCAATTGCCGACTCGAAACTAAAAATACCAATACACAGAATCCTTTGCACAACGGCGCACGGTAAATACTTTCATCCCGCGAATAAGACTTTCACCACACATCAAGGAGGGAGGGAGAGTCTTGCTTCGCTGGCAGCGTCGCTAATGAATCGCTCGAGATGCTCCTGTTTGCCCGAGGGACTGTTCAAAGGGCGAAGTTTATCAGAAGACACGCGCTCGAGCAAAGATCAGCAAGGGTGAAGGCGACCCCCGTCTGTCGGCGGTGCTCCGCCGACGCGAGGCATTGTTCGCGGTTGGAAGCGTGGACGGTTTCTTTGAACGTTGCCGTTTTGCGGCTCCGGCCGGGTTTTACGCTCGGTAATGAGATAGAATCCACTTAACCACGCGTGACTAAGGACCGGCTCGGTTTTAGGTCGGTTCCTAAACACCGTGGGTCCCCGCGTGGCTAAATTAAAAAGATGTACGAGAGTCTTGACCGGCGACTTTTTGCTCGAAAGTCTCGAATTCTGAGCTCGACGAAGATTTCGATTGGAATTCGAAGAGTTGTTTAACGGCAAGCTTTCTTCCCGTTTCGTTGGAAACATTGAAGCTGATTTTGATCCGAGTTGTAGCGAATTTCAGGAAAATGAATTTCACGAAAGTCCATCGGCGAATAGTATTTAAAATCGAGCAGCTATTCAAGTTGATCGCGTCCTTTGACAATTTTTCGCAGGTTCGCTTAAGAAATCGGCGGGAAGCGACATATCGACCGATCCGTGCTTAATTAATTAACGGACGCACAAAGAATCGTCGATGTGCATCAATTAACTAGATCTAATAATCTATGCCCACGTGAAGGCCGCTTTAATCAGATTAAAAGCATCGAATGTCGCGGGCAGATATACTTTGCTAGCGTAATCCGGTAAGTAGCGAGCTGTACGATAGAGAAACGCAACGGGAAACGAGAAGAGTTTACACGCGTTCATCCTTTCGCTGCGAAGATAAGTGGGATTCTGACGTTAGAATGTAAGTAATTTCGCTAGCGTTGGAAAAGTGTTCGTTTTGAAGCCGAGATATTTTATCATCGTTTCTCGCTTTACGTTTCACTCGGATACCACGTGCCCCTGGACAAATCTTCTTCCCTGAAAGGGCCACGGGCTTCCTTCCATTGCAATTAAAACGATTCAATCGCTAAAGAGCAATTTAATTATCTTTAACGAGTGCATCACTGAATTCCATGCTTACAAAAATAACATCAACACGGTTAATCGAGGAATCGTCGATGCGAACCGCGATCACTGTCCCCAAATCATTTTCACCTTTCCTTGATCGCACTCCCTTCGCTCTGCGGACCTTAGAATAGTTCCGAATGAATTCAAATGACCGGCGGGATTTAATAGTAGCATTCGCCGGTCCCGGTGACAGTACAATTGAATCACGCTTCGGTCGAAGCTGAACTAGAATTACATTCAACGATCACGCCACTTCCCGTCCGCCGCCGACACGGCATTGTAATTAAAATGTCTATGGTGATTAATGAGAGCGACACGTGAGCAATCACCTTCTCCTGAGCGTCCGCAGTAATTTTCGACGTATCCATCGGGTATAAATCACTTGTATAGCTGTTAAGCAAATCTTTTTGTATCCAAAGCAAGGTGTTCCTTTGATTTGGCGTTCTTACAATTTCTTTTTGGAAATCAATTACGCACAAATTACATTGCATATGGTTGACTAAATGACTTATTCGCGAATCGATTCGAATTCGATTCGAATCGAAACGCTGTCATAGTAGATATGTTAGTTAATCAATAAGTCAGCAATTTGATCGTATCAGCAGTCGATCGGGATTTTAAATCGTACGATTCACAAAACAAACCCACAGCCAGTTAAACTTATTTCTCTTTTCACTTCGGATAGATTGTGCTTTAGCCACAGCGAAAGCTGCCACTTTACTTAATTAAAAAAATTCAAGGATCTACAAGAAAGTTGAAAGTTGCCAGCTGAGTTTACGTGGACGTACGGCGACAAGGTCGTCCAGCAGTTCTTGCCAAGTGCATAAAATGTTGTGTCGTAGTTACGCGAGCCGGCTGCAGCTGTTGAATTAAGAATCGACGCGAGCTGCAGCATTCGAAGTTGCGAGGCAGATGAAATGGAATTCGTGTAGCCATCAATTATTCCAGAGTGGAGCGGATACAGGCTCCTTCAGATCGTTCTCGATAATACTGCATCAAGCAGCTTATTAATTGTTAAAAAAAGAAATTGAGAAAAAGATGGCAAATGAAGAGAAATCTTCCAAACACGAACCATCAATCAAACACCGTCACCAGGCAACTATTTTTTACGCGACTTTTGCATTATCTAGCATTCATCGGAAACGAAAAATAGTGCAGGACGATCGCGAAGAAATGGTGCATGACGGGACCTTTTAATCCCTCGAATTGCTTCCAGCTTCCACAAGCCTGTCCAATTTCGACGATGAACGTTTCGCGTTAACAGCCGTCACTATCCGTCGCTTGTATCAACGTGGCACCACGTTTCTTTATTAACGGTCATGTTAAAAAAGCCTCTCGAAATGGTAGAGGATTTTTCGAATTCGTTCGAAATGCTGGGTCCCACGACAACGGAATATGTTCGTAAGAAAGGTGCGATATGAGCGAAGAAATTGATTTGAGAAATCATCGTTCCATGGAATCAGAGTAATTGTTAATTACCTCAAATGCCGCGATAAATGTGGTGCAAAAAGTACGAAACGGGTGGAATGAAAGAAAATTGGCGAGTGTAATGGAAATATATTAATTTCATGCAAAAAAAATTATTCTGTGTCATAGGATATTGACGAAATATATCTTTTTCCCATTTGATCGATTTGTATTCTGTGCAGGAAATCGATCCGCCGTACTTCGCATTCGAAATTCAACGGTCCAATGTAAAAAGCGAAAATCTTGGTGCTCTGACAATGCTATTGAATAACAATGCACGCATGTGTGCTGTAACAAAATATGTATACAAAGCCGGGGATAATATCACCGATCACGACTGGATGTGTGTCGTGTGTATCATGAATCTCTAATATCTTTCGCATCCCAGCAAAAGACGTGTTTATACCTTCGTCACATATTCAGGTAGAACGTATATCAGGGCATAACATTTAAATTGCCATTGTGGAAAGAATCAAATATTAAAAAAGAAAAGATATTGAATATTTCTTACTATATTCAGTAGTAAATGATCCAATTGAAATATATCCACGCTTTCATACAAGATAGAATAAATATATTTCCATTGTTAAAAGTTCGAACATATTGAAATACGATGGCACTAAAAATTTCACCGATTCTTCTGATACAAAGTTCCATTACGGACAGAATAAAACACTTAAAAAAAAAGAGATACTAAAAATCTCTTACTTTAACCAATAGTATGCAAATAGTAAATAATCCAATTTAAATATATATCCACGCTTTCATACAACGTAGAATAACTATATTACTACTGTTAAAAATTCGAACATATTGAAATACGATGGCACTAAAAATTTCACCGACTCTTCTGATACAGAGTTTTATTACGGACAGAATAAAACATTTAAAAAAAGAGATATCCAAAATCTCTTACTTTATCCGATAGTATGCAAATAATAAATAATTCAATTTAAATACGTATATATCCACACTTTCATACAAAATAGAATAAATACATTTCTACTGTTAAAAATCCTAATATATATTGAAATACGATGTCACTAAAGCTTTCACCGACTGTTCTGATAGAGTTCCACTATGGACACCATCAAACATTACAAAAAAAGAGATATTAAAAATCTCTTACTTTATTCGATAGTATGCAAATAATAAGTAATTCCATTTAAATATATATCCACGCTTTCATACAACGTAGAATAACTATATTACTACTGTTAAAAATCCTAATATATGTATATGTATTGAAATACGATGGCACTGAAGATTTCACCAACTGTTCTAATACAGAGTTCCATTACGGACAGAATCAAACATTACGAAAAAAAAAGAGATATTAAAAATCTCTTACTTTATCCAATAGTATGCAAATAATAAATAATTCCATTTAAATATATATATCCACGCTTTCATACAACGTAGAATAAACACATTTCTATTGCTAAAAATCCGAACATATTGAAACACGATGGCGCTATACATAGATTTCACCGAGCGTTCTGATACATACACAGTTACCCCTACGCGCGGAACTGAAGTTCAAGCGGCTCGAGCGCTCGTGCGATTCGCTGGCGGACACTTGACACGATAAGGGGATGCACAAACTGCATCTACAATTCAGTATGCATGTATCTACTCGACCTGTTAGGAGGTCGCTCTTCCTAGAGAGCACCATCGAGCCCCTGTAACTAGAATCGGGAGCCGAAGCGTGCAGGCGAACTTTGCATCGGACAATTTATCCCCTCCCGTATCGTCGCCGCGTTCGAACGCCGGTAGATTTTTTCGAACGAGCTCAGCTTCTCGCCCGCGACGGATATCGCTTGAAAGATCCCACGGTAATTCACTTTCTTCCGGCCATCTTTCCAGTTTTTATCTATCACGGCCACTGGTCGTTCGAGGAGGGCGAGCCAAGACAGCCGGGGCGAAGTTTGAATGGCAATGAGGGAAATGGACGGAAGCAAGATTGTGAAAGTTTCATCGAAGACATCAGCGTAGCATCTTCGTTATCGGGAAACACATCTATTCGATATTTAATTTGTAAAAAGAAAAAATGCCAAGTTTATTAGGGCGTTCGACTGCCCAAATTAAAATGAATTAAACCTATCGTCAGTTGAGAAATAATTATGCCAGTTGGGTGTTTTACATTCCGAATGGGAAGTAACTAGATTTAATTCCAAGCCGGGAAATTACTTCGCTTCACAGAAGAACGATAATGCATACTGCATAGTCAACTCGGCGAGTTAAGTAGTTGCGGATCTTGACGTTTACTCAAACTTGATTGAAGTTAATCCCGAAGGAATCCCAAGGGAGCCGCTGCCCAACTCGAACGAAGAGTATCACGATCCAGCATTATGGAGTGAGAAGACGGAGAGCTTCATCCCTTCATTTTTCAAATGCAAACCAGCTTCGCCGGCTGCGAAAGAGAAGCGACGAACAACCGAGCAGGATAAAAAAGAAAAAGGGAGAGAAGGGAAAACGGGCGAAGCTAAGGGGGAGCTGATTGAACCGGCAGAGCTTGGCTGCGCTGACAATAATTCGGTCAATATGCATTGAAAAAGTCTTCAATCGCGTGAAGAAAGGAAAACGGTAAAGTACGTACAACCTCCTCCAATTTTTATTGGCTGTGAACGTCTCATTTTGGTGAGAGAGGACTAATTATTCTTATCATTGATCAACGATGCTAAATATATAATAATGAACAAAACAGTTTCGTATTTGAAAAAAAGTGAAACAATAGGTTTGATATTATACAAATATAGAATATTTAATCAATTTTCCACATTCAGAGCGATCGCGATGAAAATTCACTGGACCGACTTCAAGCCCACCAAAAAATTGTCAATTTTTACTGATTGCGTACTTTTTAGTCAGCAGCAAACTAAAGATAAACTGCCCCAAACAAAATTCTATCGACGCAACCGTTCGTCACACGAAGTCCCTGTCCGCAAGCTCGGCCGCCAACAATACAATACATCCCCGCCAAATTTGTCAACACTTTCCAAAAGGAAAAAGGACTCCGGAGCAGCAAGATTGATTCAACATTCCGGAAGCGTTCGCGATACGACACAGGCGTATGGAAGGGTAAAGGAAATTCTTGAGAACGGCTGGCACAGCTTTCAACGAGTTCGAGAAAAAAGATATAGCGAGCAACTCCAGACGGATGGGCTCTGTCTACGCTCGTTCCAGCCCGAAACCAACCACGGAGAACGTCGCGCTGAGTCGGAGACGGTCGTAGATTCATGGAACGTAGGAACAACGCACGGTTTAAGGTCCGTGGCGAAGCGGATAGCATAAACAGGACTTTAGCGTTCCCATCCCGCGAATCTGCCGGGAAATCCTCCCTTCTTATCCGCTTCGCGATTCCTCAAGAAGTTCTTATCCTCGGACAAATGACGCGGAAGTAACACCCGCTGTTACATCGCACATGTGTTTACGCGCCTCGCGAAGTTTTAAAGGCCACCGATTCGGGACACCGGAAATCTGTGGCACGTTTTTTTTTTGGGGGGGGGGGGTGGATTTATAGGATCCAGATGGTGATTTGGATTTTATTGGCGTAGATGTGTGACACATTTCTCGGCGTCACGGTGAGGCCCGTGTTCTTAAAGTAATCGTTAATGTTAAATAATATCGAATTAGCAATCATGGGTGTTGACGGTTATAAAATATTGTATATGTTTACATTACATATAATCTGAAGGTAATGCAACGAAGATGGAATCGCAGAGAGCATTTGAAAAGATGACTCCAAAGATTACGTTTCGAAATTCCAAGAGTCGCTTGGAAAATTGCCTTCCTTGAAGACGCAATTTTTAAGCAAGGCTCCTCTAAATCAAGTCGCAGCGAAATTCGTTGCGACCAACTCGGGGGGGAAAAAATGAAAAGGGAAATGGTAGACAGAGATTTGGTGAGCATCCGGCTCGCATTCGAGGAATGAATCCCACGGGCAATCAGCTACGAAATTGTTTATCTCTCGTCCGATTTTAAGGAAAAGGAAATCATATACAACATTAGGTTCGTAATAATAATAGTGTTACTCAGCAATTCATTGAATAATTCATATGTCGAGGAATCGTTACACTTGTTTCGACGAGAAGCAATTTAGAATAGAGACAATTCAATTGCGACCATTTCTTTGGCGCAACCGCACGGGGAGTCTAACGAACAAGCGAGCTTATCAGCGGCAGAAATTCAGAACGCGGAAAGTTAAGGCACGTCGCTGGCGGAAGTAAACATCGCCGGCAGATAGTTCGGCGAGAATCCCTCATCGAATTATTTCAGGAACACTCCACGAATTTCGATACGTTCCAAACCCCTGGCTTTATTGTTGACGCTTGATCTTCGCGGGATTTTTGCCGCAAAGTCCACACGGAAAGTTTTAATTGGACGTCGATCCTGGTGTCTTCGCGTCCCACACGTTGACGATAACCGGCACCGTGATATTTTTATTTACCGTCAATCGCATTCACGTCGAATGGGCAAGATCGCAACATTACGGGAAAATATGAGACTCTGTGGTAATTGCAAATATGTAGGTAATTAAAACAAAAAAAAATAAGGGAACCGTTTGAATCTTTAAAGGGTAGATAAATTTCATGGATCGACACTTTAAAAGGACTTTTTGAAGATTAAATTGTAGTTTGCGGAATCGACGAGTCAGTCAAGTAAAAAGATACTCTTTTCGGCATCAGGAGCCAGCAGCGAGGATAGATAAGCCTTTGAACATCGAGTGACGATTTATCAAATTCACCAGCTGCCGCTGGAAGGTTGAAAGCTTAATCGATACGAGCGATGGCGAAATTAAATAAAGGGGAGGGTATATACAAATTGCTTTAAAGTAACGATTTTAACTAAATTGGGAAAATAAGAAATAGCTTAAAGGATGGAAAATTAGGAAACTTTGAAACTGCAATCATTTTCGTGTATTTTAAACCAAACATAAGAAAAAAAAAGGATTTACTTTCATTTGAACCATGTATACCAGCAGAAATATCGGATTTTGTTTATTAATTTTGATTTGAAATAAAGGAGAGGGTATATAAATTGTTTTAAAGTAACAATTTTAACTAAATTGGGAACAGAAGAAATAGCTTAAAGGATGGAAAATTAGGAAACTTTGTAACTGCAATCATTTTCGTGTATTTTAAACTAAACATAAGAAAAAAAAGGATTTACTTTCATTTGAACCATGTACACCATCAGCAATATCTGATTTTGTTTATTAATTTTGATTTGAAATAAAGGAGAGGGTATATAAATTGTTTTAAAGTAACAATTTTAACTAGATTGAGAAAAGAAGAAAGAGCTTAAAGGATGGAAAATTAGGAAACTTTGTAACTGCAATCATTTTCCTGTATTTTAAACCAAACGTAAGAAAAAAAGGGATTTACTTTCATTTGAACTATGCAGCAGCAATATCTGTCATATTTTCTCAGCGACGAAAAAAATGAGATCGATTCAGGCTAACCTGATATCCATTCCTCCAAAGTCTGCATCGTTTCATCAATGTACAAAACTGGGCCCCATCCATCTTCACCGTATTTACCGGGAAAAAATATAGGGTGAAGACTGAGATTTTATGGTCGAAGCGAAACGTTTCTGTGATACTGAGTAATCATAATCTTGCGGAATCGCAACGAATTGTCTCAATGAAGATTCATTAATTCTTTATTCTTGTTACCGTTAACACGAAATTAAATTCGTATCGGTAAACAGTTTATATCTTTATTTTTTAATAAGTGCCTGTAAAAAGTGTAGAAACAGAAGAGACAACTTTCTAATTGTAGGAGTCTGCTGTATTTCAGGAAACCGACAATTTCAACATTCCTCCGTGTCTCCGCGTCGATTCCTGAAAGGAGAAGCAAGTCCGTCCCTCTCGAGGTCAGGAAAAGCCAGGTTGAAGAAAAACGCGAAGCGGAGGAAAACGGAAGAAGAAGAATCGTCACGCATATCGTAGCACCGGGGGTGAGAGACAGTGTACCGTAGTCAAGAGAGAAATACGATTGGCGGGGATATTGATCTTCCCTGGGAGTTGCCATGTGCAGCGTCGTCGTCGCTCGAGAGACTTCACGATTCTTCTACCCAAGACCATTCTCCATCCCCCCGCGTTGTTTTCCATCACCATCCCCGGCTTCCTTTTTGTCTCTGACCCTCTGAAAGGACTACCTCTGCAACGTGGCCTGCGGCGTTCACGCTGGTGAATTCCTATTCGAGCGATCAGTCATTCCTTAACTTCGATTCGTCACCGTCTTTTTAAGTCATTCTTTGCCTCCTCGAAGAAAAATCAAAGTTCGATGCCCAGGGCATTCCCACCCTGATATAATTTTCTGAATGGTGGTATGACCTTATCCGTGTACGGATCAAGTGACCGTTTATTCCTGACAGGTGAACATGATCGATGAAAATTGATAAAGACTGATACTTTAGGCTTATGCTTCTCAGTTTTTCTTGCTACTTCGAGGTCAGTCATGTCTTTTTTTTTTTTATTGGATATGTAACATCAGTCAAGGATTCGGCGTCTGCACATAGATAAAATAATGGAAATCGTTATTATGTTCATCGAAATTATTCTTGCAAACAATTTTTTGGAGAGACTTCTTCTGAATTAAGGCTAGCTTCTCGTCGCCAACTGATACAACTGATTTAATGAATTTCAACTTCCCACAGCGAAAGTTACAACGGCCATTGGTAACACCGAAAGCCTTTCAGGTCTTAAAAGGATTGGAGGCTGTGAGAGAATTTAAATCCATCACAGAGGCAAGAAGTTTCGAAGGACGTAAGCACATTGGAAAATCGTAAAATATCGCTGGTACCTTGACAAAGTACAGTACTTTGATATTTCCTATCTCTTTAAAACGATTGCAACTGTTTCACTTTGTCTTTGTACGCTATCTCTTGAGATAGCTACTTCCATACAACATCCAGATGGTAACTTTTCGTTGTGTCTTTTGTTTTGTTTTTTTTTTTACGTGGAATTGCTATCATCAAACGTTGGCCTTTATAAAAATGGAAAAGTGTGTGTAACCATAGTTAAAGCATTTATTAAAGCAGAACTTAGTTGAAAATCTGGATATAAAGTGTTATTAATAACTTATTAAGTATTATATCCGATGTTTACTGAATATACAGTCCATCGAGACATTTTATTATACATATATGTATAACTTGTAATTTTGATTATCATTTAATTATCGTCGGATGTATTGAAAATGAATGTATAGGAATAGTTTACAAATAATAGCGATAAAGTTGAAATATCATCACTCTTGTAATTTGTACATTATTAAAATGTTTCAATAAATCTTGGTTAAAGGAAATTCAACTGATATAATTTTCTTAATGCCTGTCTACTCCTAAAACATTCACTCCGCTTCCTTACACAAGAAGTATCGTGGAGGAAGTTTAAATACATAGTTCCAAAGCGAGAATATATGAATAATTGAAGTTTGTAAAAATTACTGGAAAATTACGTCAAACTTCAGGAATCTACGATAAAATTTAAGTTCCCGAAATTTCCTGAAAAATAACGTCAAATTCCCAGAATCATTAAAACAGAATAACTCCTCGCATATTATATTCTCCTGATACAATTTCCTGACTTTACGAAAACTTTTGTGCTCGAAATCACCAATTCGTATCAGGAGAATATAATATGCAAGGAGGTCTTTCATTTCACCAGTTCCTGGAATTGTGACGTTACTTCCAAGAATTTCCCGGAACCCGGTTTTACGGTATCCCTTGTGCTCGAATTTGCAATTTTGTATTAGGAGAACATAATATGCAAGGAGGTCCTTCATTTCATCAATTCTTGGAATGTGACGTCATTTCCAAGAATTTCCCAGACCTCGGTTTTACGGAATCTCTTGTGTTTGAAATTTGCGATTTTGTATTAGGAGAACATAATATGCAAGGAGGTCCTTCATTTTATCAATTCTTGGAATGTGACGTCATTTCCAAGAACCCGATTTTACAGAATCCCAAGTGCTCGAAATCGCCAATTTGTACCAGGAGGACATGACATGCAAGGAGGTCTTTTATTTCACCAATTTCTGGAAGATGACAACATTTCCAAGAAGTTCGCAGAACCCGATTTTACGGAATCCCTTATGCTCGAATTTGGGATTTTGTATCTCACTTCGGAGTTTTACAAACTTCCTCCACGTTATCCCTTGCTTAAGGAATTAAGGTAAGGCTTCCGAGGAGTGGACGGGCGTTAAAAAATAATCCGTTGTATTTCTTTTATTGGAGATTTATTTAATAACATTGATACGTACAAATTACAGGAGTGGTGATGTAACATAAATGCTGTTATTCGTAAACTATTTCACGCTGATCAAACCATATTGGAATTCACAAGTTCCAATACGAAATTTACATAATAAGATAATACATTGATATAACAAAATAGACTGGTATAAGTTGGAACAATGTTTTAATTTGTACTTCGAAATCGAATGTACCGATCATCATCGCTCGCACCGTCGACCGTTCTCCGCCGAAACTGTCCCCTGCCATTATACGATCGGTCCAATGGAAATATCCGTCCAGCTCCGACGATCTTTACGCTTCCTCTCGTTGCAGAAGTTCCAAGATATCGAAAACGGCCGGGTCATTCGAGTCCCCAGTCACCGGAACGATATCAGCGCAAATAAAAGTTTCCATTGAAGAAGGTGAACACCAGGCCATCCTTACCCCGTCAATACACGCGTCACACGATCGTTCCCGCACTTTATGCGCATACCGATGCGTCGTTCAGGCCACGCATGCACGAACATCCGACTATGTATTCCCCGTCGAACGAAATTTTCCAGGGCTCGCAGGAGAACTACACGCGCGCCAATGCTGGTGAGAATAAAATTTTCCAAAGCCAAGGCTTTTAACAGACGCTTGGAGAACTTTTCTATAACGCATACATACAGCCGCGTAACGCGACAGTGCACAAGCACCGTATGAATTTCGCGTTATCAGAACGAAGAAAAGTTTATAATGAAAGCCATGAAAATACTCCAGCAATATTCCCATATAAATTATTTTTATTTATCGAGAGGGACGCGATGCGTCTTTTATATGCAAATCATTCTGCACGCACCGCCAGGATGTGTGCAAAATTATACACCACTAGTTGACATGGGATGAAAAAAAGCCTCTCGTTACAGAAAGTATGAAGGATCGTGTACGTATATTGCCCCTGCTTCCACACAGTTTTCATTCACCCCCCCCCCCCCCCCAGTTAGCTGCAGAATTGAAAACTTTACGATGTAAAGTAGCGCGAGCACAAAAGGGGCCACTTGAATGTATCCGCGTTGAAACACAAGCCAAGTCGTAAAATGTAGTGGACGCATTGTAGTGGCGTCACCGCATGAACACGGGTATGAGTATAATCCACTTGGGTTCGAAAAATATGAAACCTCGCGTATCTTGAAGGATAAGCGCGAATTTCAAGGCGCTGGAACGCATGGACAAAGAATATTGCGTAAACATATTTGAAGGAGCAAGATCCACTTGAAAGGCGAAAATTTTCCTGGTTCTTGGTCAATAAAATAAAATAAACGATAACGAGCGTCTCGCAGATCGTGAAAATAATGAACTTCGAATGAGAATCGTACGATTACGAGTAAATTGAATCATAATTTCCTTGCGTCCTTTTTCTTTGTGTTTTTACCTAAAGTCCTTGAACGATATTACGAAGGAGTAAGAATACTTTCTAATGAGTTTTAATATTGCACTCCTTCGAAACTGAACTATCTTTCGCGGAGCCCTCTTGTATCGTGACTCTGGAGTATTCCGAAGACGTTCGAGTGGCTAAAACTGCGAAGTTTTAGGCGTTCAGAGCCGTGGATCTATTGAAACAAGAAAGAAAATGATTCAGAAATTTAATCGTGGAACATCGCTCAAGCCAGCCGCGTATTACCAAGGGAAATTTTTTTCGAACGAATGTATCATATTCCAACGGTCAAAACTAGAAACGCATCCGTCCCTTCGCGTGAGCTAAACGACAAATATACAAGCCCTCGAAACGGAATGCTTAATTGCGTAAACGCAAAGTCTCTCGTTCGATTCGGTCAACGTTACGCAAGAGCCAGTTTCAGCTGTGCAGTCGCCGCGGCTCTCTCCAGCCAGTGGACGAAATAAATCGTCCGGGCGAAGGGTAGATCTTTGAGCGAGGGCCGGTAACTGGATGTGACATGATTCGTGGAGGCATTTGGATTAGATTGCTATGCCAGACACTCTGTCAGAACTTGGCCGAGGAGTGGGCGCCGAAATTCGGGCCACGCGCGTGCACCGTTTCGAGAGACCCTTGCGCTGATATTCCGCTGAACGTCGAGCAACACGGGGCTGCTTTTCCTCCATGTTTAATGCCATGCTCGATGAAGCGCGTGCAAACGATGTTCTGCGATGTGTCTCTGTTTCATTCTGTCCTTTACTTTCGGACCATTGGTCCGCGGAGATTACGAATTTATGCAGAAACGTGGACCTCAGTTTTTAAAACAAGATACCAGTCGTGCAAAAGAAAATCGCTAATTCAAGCTTCAAACCTGACGAGGCTTCGGACTCGAGTTTCGAGAATTAAAAAATTGGTCTCGTAGTCTATCCTTGATATTTATTATAATTTCGAAGGCCTCCGAGTGTCGTGCGACAAATTACAGATAGTTCAACATTGATCTCAACAAGAATCTCGTAATAAAATGCGACTGCCGTGCAATTTATTCAAAGTTGCCCAGAGAAAAAGAGGAACGGCAGCGACAGTAAGGAAGCGCTTTAAGTAACAATTACGCAAGGAAAGAAGAACCATTGGGATCGGAATCGTGCGATCCTCTTCCACTGAGAGCCCCCCTATCGAATTACCGTTTCACCTGGGCTCGCGTCGCCCCGTTTATTTCTCGGTCGCGTGCGATGCAAATGTAATCGAATAATAATATAGAACCCCGCGACGTTCCCAGGGGATCGCGACGATGTACCCGTAAATAAGGCGGTCGGAAACGTGCAGCTAAAACGGTCGTCGCAGTGGAGAACATAGAATAGGGGCACGACTCGTTCAATCCAGACACCTTTGGGGAACCGTTTGGTTCGGTCAAAGGAGAAAAAAAAGCAATGCGTCGATATCATTTCAGAGACATGCGACTATGATAAAAAGAAGAATTAACTCGACGATGATTTTAACTTTATCTCTCGATCAGTGGATCGATGGATGCTGATAAGAAAATTATTTTGCCATTACGCGACCGTGAATTCCGTCGGGAAAGTTTCGGGCAAAGTTGCGAATCACAGGAGAATCGCAAGCCGCTCGCCGTTTCGCAAGGAAATACGGCGAAACGGGATAGTATAGATCCCCGATACGACGCAACGCGCGATACCTGTAGGAATGTGTACATGAGATGTAAAGTGAATATGTTTGAACGGAAAATAAGCTGGCGGAGAATCGCGCTGCGAAGGAGAGCAACGCGTTGGTGAAACGAGAACTGGGGGCTAAATTTTTTAGAAGGATTCGGGGTACGATGAATAATGGTGATCGCTTTGAAGACCAGCGCAATGCAAAAAAAAAAAAAAGTAAGAGAAGGCTGAAAAAAAGAGAGGGTAACGTCTGTCGTTTATTAAATCACGAGTAATTAAAAGATTAGCTGCGAGGTGCAAAGAGATGAAAAGAGAACTCTTCTGCTAAGTAATTTATTCGCATGCTGATCGGCTTTTAACTGATTTCGAGAGGCAGTTTATTCGCGTTAAAAACTTATACGGTGCTTTAAATGGGAGAATTTAGTTACAGGTTGCAGGCAGAAATTAGGATGTTTTACTGCAGAGATTAATGTGAAACGTGGGAAATGTAATTTCGAATCATTCATTCCACGATATCCGTTCTAAATAATTTAACCAAATTTCTATCCCTTTTAATGAATCGGGGTATTATTAGAAGATCAACATGCATTCTAATTAACGAGGAAAACCATTGAAACATTTTAATAAGCGTTTTACATTCCATTAATCATTGACTCCTCCCATAAGATATTAATTAATCGCAAGAAAACGTCGATTCGGAATCGGGAATCGTTCTAATTGCCGTATCGCGCAGCGATATCGCCGATACTAATGATCTACGCAAGGCAGCGATGCTTTTAGCAAGATTAACCGGTGTTCGGCGTGTACACATTAATACGAGAGAATTAATTAACGAAGTAACCGATGTCACCGTTGTACAGGCATCGTTTACCGAACGTTGTAGCACTTAAACCGAGCCCGTATAGCGTGCCAAGTCACGCATGTTGTACGAGAAACGTACGATCGACGGCGTTCCGTACAGAGACGTCGTGAGTTGGCCGAATCGAACGCGTGATTCGCGGCGCAAACTTTATTAAGCGTATCCAGGTGGAAACGAGCCGCTCAACTATGGATCTATGGTAATTAACTGTTGCGCACATGAGAAAGTTTCTCGTAGCTGATACATTGTGTCTCGCGGAAATACATGCTACACGAAACACATTAATTACAGGTGGGATAGTTTATCGAAGCGGTTCGGTAGACGGCGAAATAATTCAACTCGTTTGCTTTACTACGTTCCGCTGTTCGATCAGGCGACTGAGTGCACGTACGCGCGTGTAATCGATTGTTAACGCAAGAGTATAAACGTGCCGCGAAAAGTTAAACATTATACAGAATACTGATCCACCGTGTGATCAACGTGAATATATATATATATCATTTTGGCACGTACGAACGCGACAATCGCTCGTCAAATTCCAATCGACGCGTAGAGTCATTCGTGCTTCGTCAATCAAGCGCGTGTTTGGCATCGTCAATCGATTCATCACCGGTGGAGGATGTTTAACGAACGGTGCACGCGAAATGAATGTTGATCCTTTTCGAATTTTAATGGCAGAGTAAAATTTCGCGAACGTTTCGCTCGTGCAGCAATATTTCCATACGAAGGTTCGTCGCTGTACGCAAATCGTCTGTATTTATCGTGCTCAAACGCATAACTGCCGCACGGTTTGTACTTCATTTAGACTTTATTTAGGAGCGTCGATACGGAGCGACACAGTCGCGAGCCATTTCGCTGAAATAATATTTGGCTGATCTACTATTCTCGCTTTTCGCTGCGTGGCAAATTGAATTGCAGCACGGCGATGCACACCGTAATTATCATAACGACAGTTTCCCTCTCTCTCTCTCTCTCTTTCTGTACAATGGTGATTTCTAATTTATTAATTATAAAATGAATGCCGTTGTTTGTTCCGTATGATTTATTCTTTCGTGTATCGGCCTGGTGAAATAACAAATGGCAATGTTCCCGGGCTTGTTTCACGAGTTCTGAAATGCCCTCAGTTGTTTTATATTCGTGACGCTGACCCACTAACATTCTGAGGGCTCGAGTGCATTCCTGTTATCTTCTAAGGCTCTGTCAATTTTATTACACCTCTTCATTATACTTCATACTACGTAACGCGATTGTACGGAGTCTCCTGCGTATCCACGTACGGGTTTTTGTATTGAGTTTAGAACAAATTCGATACGTATATTTCTATAAGAACAACGAACGTTATATGTTGAGTCAATCATGCGTGAAAAATCCAAGTAAATAATAAAAATACCGTCTTCTCAGCTAATAAAGCGCCGCTGTTGATAATAGTTTTCTTCTTTCTATTACAACACAAGGTATCAAACGTCGGCAAAAGTTTCTGCGGACTATCGTAATCTTCTACAAAACATACTTATGTTGTATATTAAAACAAATTGTTTTAATCGTATATTAAGTACGATTGTGTTCGTTCTGTTACCGGGTAATCTCTGAGTTATGGATATTTGGCATCTTCCCTCGAATTACACGTATATGAATGATTCCGCGTTCGTCTTGCGAATGCAGCATTACATTGTACTGTCGCACAGAACCAAAGCTATCGCGTCTCGCGGGACTGGTGTCATTATCCCCGAGTCCCGGTAGCTTGAAGTAATCTTGTGTTTAGTCGTAGTCCATTAATCCGATGTTTCGGTGCGCTGGATTCCAAAAGCGTCGAATCTTGCTTGCCGATCCTTTCGAGTTTCAACCTTGGCTTATCGGGTTTGAATGGTTGGTAACTGCCGTCGTCGGAGTTTACGAATCTCTGATCACCTTCCACAAGGCTCCGAAGAGCTTATTATTATTTCTGAACTCTCTCGTGAAACTTTGCAATACGCCATGGGTAAATTATCACAGCGAACAGCCTGTTCCATCGCTAAATCCACGTCCAATTTCTACAAGCCGCCCCTTCCATCCCCGTCCAAGGGAAGAATAGATCCAAGCCCCTTTCCTCTTAGAGTCCCCCCTTAATGGAAGTGTACGACTAAAAAGCGGAACATTCCAAAGCCCGAGCAGATCCAATTTCGATCTCCATTAGTTACAACGAGCCGAGGGAAGCTGTACAACACTCCGCGCTGCAACGAACTTGCAGCAGTCGGCGCGGAATCAAAATTTAACGCGTCGTTCCACGCTGAACGCGTCGCGATACCGACGTTCACCGTTTCGCACGATCGTCGATAGACGCCAGGGCCGAAGATATCACTGAATCGATGGTGGTAACATTTGACCGGTCAACTTTATTATTGGAAAGATTACGACATCACAGAAAGAAATCTGCGTTAGCGTTGTGTCGCTTCGGCGTTATCTGTTTCTTACATTCGAAAAATTAGACTATCTCAGCGATCAGAGGTGTCTAAGGCTTAATTCAGACGGACCACTTTTCGACCTAGCGACAACCATAAAACAATGGTTCGCCTGCAGCCGAAAGAAGATAGAAACAAGGAAAAGTAATTTCTTAAAATTTAAGTAGTATATGTCAATCGTAAGTAATGCAAGTAAATTGTCGACATCGGGCATAACTAGTATAAGTAGTATACTTAAATTTTAATTATGAGAGGCAATTGGAATTAATGCAAATTTGAAGCATGTGTAGTACATTTTAAAATTTACTTAAATTTTCAATAGTACATGTGAATCGTTAGTAGTTTAAGTAAATGGTCGGACATCGGGCATAACTAAAGTAGTATAGGTCAACGTATGGCTATATTACTTATACTAGTTAGGTATGATGTCTGACCACTTACTTGTACTACTAGTGATTGACGTATACCACTTAAATTTTAAGTAGTATACGTCAATAATAAGTAGTAGAAGTAAATTGTCGATATCAGGCATAACTAGTATAACCAGTACACTTAATTTGTAATTAAGAAAGGTAATTGGAATTAACGCAAATTTGAAGTATATGCAGTACATATTAAAATTCACTTCAATTGTCAGTAGTACATGTCAATCGTTAGTAGTTTAAGTAAATGGTCGGACATCGGGCATAACTAAAGTAGTATGGTTCAACGTATGGCTATATTACTTATACTAGTTATGTATGATGTCTGACCACTTACTTGTACTACTTGTGATTGACGTATGCCACTTAAAATTCGAGTCTATTTTAATATATACTCCATACACTTAAATTTTAAGTAACATACGTCAATAATAAGTAGTAGAAATAAATTGTCGGCATCAGGCATAACTAGTATAAGTAGTACACTTAAATTTTGATTAAGAAAGGTAATTGGAATTAACGCAAATTTGAAGTATATGCAGTACATTTTAAAATTCACTTCAATTGTCAGTAGTACATGTCAATCATTAGTAGTTTAAGTAAATGGTCGGACATCGGGCATAACTAAAGTAGTATGGGTCAATGTATGGCTATATTACTTATACTAGTTATGTCTGATGTCTGACCACTTACTTGTACTACTTATGATTGGCCTATACTACCTAAAATTCGAGTCAATTTTAGAATATACTCCATACACCTAAATTTTAAGTAGTATACGTCAATCGTAAGTAGTACAATTAAATTGTCGTATATCAGGCATAACTAGTATAGCTAATATGTTTAAATTGTAATTCAGATGGGTAATTGGAATTGACGCACCAAGTGGTCCATGCATCTCTGACAAAACTCGTATCGTTTTCTATGGAGGGTGTGAATGCTGTAAGGGAGGACGCAACGCAAGAGCACAGCGCGGACGACAAATTAGCTTGACCAGGAACGGTAACGAGCACCGTATTCTCCAGCGAGAATTTACCCTGCGCTCATCCACGTCTCATTTCTGTGCAACGGAGTACAAGCAAGTGTACGGTATAATGGTGTACAGGTCCACTTACACGAGGCGTAAAACGAACGGGCGGTGTAGAGAGGAAAACTTGTGATGATATTGTATATTCTTTTGCAGAGAAACTTTTGATGAGATCGTTTTAGTTGCGCTAGGTGCTAGTGCCCTTTGGCGTTTGAATAATAGACTTCATGGCGGGGAGTAAGCTTTATACGTACACGCGGGGGAAGAGAGAAGAACTATGTTGAAAATCCAATCATTTCCCTGACTTTAGATATTCAGAAAATCAAAGCGTAAGGGGGATCTTCTATCAAAGATTTGAAGTCGAACGTGCAATTTTTTTATGTGTATAATACGATTTTCAGTATGACGGACACCGTCCACATAGAAGTTCGTCGGTATATTATGTCTTTCACGTTCTCCACCACCTGATCATGTTTGCGCAGTAATGTTGGACGTGTTTGTACGAAGCAGAACTACCACTGGCATTGTTTAACGTTGAACGCCAGCAGACAAATCAAACCTGAACACTTAAATTGCTCCTGAACCAATATGCTCTAGTTGAGAAATTTTTAGGGGCTCTATGGAACGCTTCCGAACATTGACTTGTCTCCGGAAGAATAACAAAACACTTGTATAGCTCTGTGCGACATAATCTTTCGAAGGAAACGTTTAAATAGTCGAACAAATTATTGGTCAGACATTATTATTCCAGCCCTTCGCAATGATATTGTTATTAAGCGATGTAACAAATTATTGTTCAAACATTATTATTTCAACTGTTCACAATGATACTGTTATTATCATATTATAATTATTGGTCGGGCGTTATTATTCCAGCTCATCATAGTGATATTGTTATCAATCAAAATTTAATACAAATACAATTGAAGTGAGAAGTGTGTCAGGAAAAATCATACAATCTTCGAATCAATATGATCCATTTTTTTATAAATCCCTAAGGATATTGAAGAAATTCCTTTATTACAATTCTTCATCCGTGTCTCATACCATTCCATGCCAACCAGCAATCTGTAGTTAATTATACGGATCATCATCCCGTGACACTAATCCAGGGATCACGCAGCAAATGACAGAATCGTGGCGCGATACAATAAGCGGAGCTAAATTACCAGACCGCAGTCCTGTTATTCGTTCGTAGTTCGTACAAAATTCGGAATGATAATCGACACGGGCAATTGAACGTAATCTGTAATTTCGTTCTGGCAATTACTTGCAAGGTTCGTCCGGTCTAATTTCATCTTGGACCCTGGAAACTCATTAACGGAGTGGGCGGGGGGCGAAGTTATTCATTTTCAACCGATGAATATTTCATACTCGAACCTCCGACGAGCTTCTAACTAGCCCGTTCGATTACTTCGAATCGCGGAGTGCTCGAAATAATCGTCACGAAACGATTTCATCTTTCGCGCAAAGGAACATCCGTGTAAAAAGCGACATCGGTAATAATTATCGAATATCGAGCAATTATTGTAAACGAGTCAACAGTGAAATAAGAGTTGCGACCCGTCGCTCACGAGTTCGATTGAATTGGAGCGGCATCGCGGTCTATTTCAGGGCGGATCGAACATTGCATCCGTGAAATGGATTCTTCGAAGTTTTCCACGATAACGCGGCCGTGTTTCGAAAGTTGCCGGAATTCCTTTCCATATTCGGAGGGCCGCGATCCGTCATGAAAGATACGAATCGATGCGACACTTCGCTGCCACGGTGGAATGAATTTATCACGTATTCCGGACAATCCGAGGGAACTCGACCGTTTCGAAACGCGATCGGTACACGTCGAACTTTTGATCGCGAACAGTGGATGCAATTTCGAGAAACTCCAGTATAAAGCATCGGCTAATGGTTATAATACATTTCTGAATATAAGATTGCGCAAAAGTTCAACGGGACTTGACGGGAAACGCGAGAGAGAAATGAACTTTTGTCGAGTCGGTGATAATAAATTCATATGTAGTCCGTAATTGTTTAAAATAAAATATTCTCGTGAATTGTTTAGCGAACACGGTACGATATTTTGCAATCACTTTTTAAGCATTTGAGGGCCTTAAATGATATTGCGGCCAATCTTTGCAAAACTGTACATATTCAAATGAAACGAAAATGCATTTCTTCAGAGTTGAATGGAAGACTTTTGACAAAGTTCGCACGTTCAAAGGATGATCCCCGTTTGTGGAATGGAACGGGTTTCACGAAGAAAGGAAGCTTTGTAGAGGTTCGCCGGCGATTCACATACCCAATAGAAAGTTCTTCGTATTTGATCACGCTTTTGAAAATACGATACGTACCCGGCATAACCGTAAAGGATAACAGTTCCGAGTTTTATAGCTAATGGTTTGTTGATTCCGTGTCACGACGGCATTAAACTGGCCGATCAGAAGTGGCAAACGCGATGGATGCATGTGGATCGAACGATCGATATCGGATTAAAATATATATATGCATGCAATTATTCGGGTTTTATGCCGGAAATGCAGAAATATAACGATTTAAATAATCCGGATACATGTAGAGATCGATCGACGTGGAAAGTTTAATCCTTTTTAAAGCCATCCCTGCCCTAAATATAATATAAATACGATACATTCATTCGAGGTATCGCTGATTTCATTTGATTGCTTCGTTAATATTACATCAATATGTACACTAATAATTAAGTAGTCAATATTTTCTGAAAGGAGGCGCGGAATATTTACAATAAACGATGGATTATTGACAATTTATTTACTAAGTGTGAATAATAGGTGGTATCATAAAGGGTATCACAATGAAAGGCTGAATCAAAAAATACCAATTAACTCGTTGATCTACTATTTAACTACCGATCGCTCTCAGTATACCCATTATGGTACACCATTCTATCCTTTGTTAGAAAAAAAAAATCCTACAGCAATAACTACCCTTTTACTCTCTACCCCAATACCTGAAACACAACATTCCTCGCCTAAAATCTCAGATCCACTATACAACTATACATCTAAACAATTAGCTAAAGCATTCGAACCTCTACCAACAAGAAGGGGCTAACAAGAGACTATAGAATATACCCAATTGGAATTAGCGATACAACAAGAAACGTGGCGCAACTCGACGTTAATTCCGACGAAGCGTACAACACCCTATATTCACTACCGATGCTAGAAACCGCTTGCGGGGGATGGAATCGTAGCGATCGTAAGGGGTTTTTATCTCTCCTATTTGCGCTTCGCCTCGTCGCCGGAGATTACAGAGGGGGGGGGGGGGCAACTACTGAACAATCGATTGCACACAACTACGCTTGGATACTGAACGGGAACAATGGAATGCTAATCGGGCGCGTGTTCGTTTCTCCTTTCCAAAGCATGGCGTGTAGTTGCACTTTCGTGTGGTATAACCCGACCGGAGTGGATAGCGAGTGAAACACTTACGGGGACCAATATACGAACCACCACCGGCCGTTTATTCGACATTCTCTATCACAGCTGCTCCTAGCCGCCACAATCGGAGCTGCATCCATACAAAAGAGAAACAGATCAATTATCATGATTTTTCTGATCGTATTTTACCTCCACTCTTGTTACCACTTACGATCGTATAATCTGGTTCACATACGTGCGACATTGTACTGTCGGGAACCATGTATTTTCGAAGGAATAGAAATATTTCTATGGTATCGATTTTGATTGGTTCGTTAAGAATATATATCGCGCTTCCGAGGACCGCCACGTTCCTATTCATTCTCCTGAGCGCATAGAGCGAGAAGGGGGCGAACGCAACAATTTCTATAATTAGAATAACTGCAACCAGCATCGAAACTGTTTTCACAAGATATACTCATTAATTAAAACACAATGGAAGATTTTTGCCAAAGAGTCGTTTCTCATCTTCTCAGCAACTTCTCCATCGCAGATTCTTTCTACTTTCTTTCTCTTCTCTTTTTTTATTTTCAAAAAGCCGTTCAACGAAAAATCGCGCCGCGACGCGTCTAATTTCCGCCGACATCGCGTCGACTTGATCACCGAGCTAATGTAGGATGAGCTCGTAAATCCCTCGCTAGCATCGATAAATCCGTCGACCGGTAAATTTCGCCGTGAAGGAAAAAATAAAAACGAACGATGTCGCCCCACGGTCGACGCTGTTCCGACGATAAAGCTGCATAGTTATCGCGATTATCTGCTACCGAGCCTCTCGTCGTTTCTATGGGTTTGTTCCAGTGGAACAAGCATGGGTGCGCGCCGACGACACACGAGCGGAATATCGTTCCGCTGCTCGAAACCGCGTGCACACGGGGATTCGTTTAAAATTTTAATCGCGCCAGCGTGAATAGAAATCGAGCGTGCCATCAGGAGCGGAGATCTCGTTCTGGCGGAATTCGGAAGATCGCTTTGCAATTATTTAATACGCGACTGGAACTACAGATGTTCCGTAGCCGTGAATAATTATTGTAAATTACATTGAGGCCACGTGAGTTTACCTAACGCCGGTGTTAGTTAAAAGGTCTTTCATATTTTTCTAATCGCTATACGGTTGGGCTGTTCGTTTGTAAGACAATTTTGAAGAGGCTCTATGATTTTATTAAAGAAACATATTATACCCAGCATGTTTAAAAAAATGCCACAATCGATTTCATTTAATAGTAGCTTATTAATGACACTTATCTATGAATTGAAAGTTCTACGTCTAATTAGGTTTGAACAAAAATTATACCGAAGGCACGTGAATTGAATTAATTCCAGTGTCTGTCAGAAGGGGAATTTGTTTAGGATGCTCTAATAGATTTCTCGATTTTTTTTTTGCAATCACTATACTGTTGCGCTGTTTGTTTGTAAAATAATTTTGAAGAGGCTCTATGATTTTATTAAAGAGACATATTATACCCAGTATGTTTAAAAAAATTCCATAATCCGTTTCATTTAATAGTAGCTTATTAATGACACTTATCTATGAATTAAAAGTTCTACGTCTAATTAGGTTTGAACAAAAATTATACCGAAGGCACGTGAATTGAATTAATTCCAGTGTTAGTCAGAAGGGGAATTTGTTTAGGATGCTCAAATAGATTTCTCGATTTTTTTTTGCAATCACTATACTGTTGCGCTGTTTGTTTGTAAAATAATTTTGAAGAGCCTCTATGATTTTATTAAAGAAACATATTATATCCAGCATGTTTAAAAAAAATACCATAATCGATTTAATTTAATACTAACTTATTTAATAGTTTGCATAAAAATTCTGAACATCAGGCAATTTGCGATCCGATTCTGTAGCTCCTTGCAAAAAGATCCTTGAATTACAAGAGTCGATGAATAATTAAGAAGCGTAAACGTTTTTAGGTATCGCAAGCTTTTTAGGAAGGAAACTTGTGTACGATGTTTAGCTAGGCACAGCCGCTGTGCGACTGAGTATGAAGGACGGGGCTCTGGCAATTTTGTACAAGAACTGAAGTCGCAATTAGCCAGAGAATGAAAAGCAGACACGTGCATCTTACTAGGTTTTTATCCCAGTCTAAACGACCTCCTTAATTATCGCGTTTCTTATTTACCCCTTTCCGTATTTCTCCACATTTCTTCGATCAAAAGCTCTTCCTAAACATAATTCTAAAACACTCAAAAGCGACCCCCACTATAATCACACCCCAATCAGCTTCTCCCTATTATAAGTACAAAAAAAAAAGAACAAAACCTCTAGCGATATAGAGAACAAGAAACATATTAAAAGGGCACTCACCTTGAAGCCAGTAAGGAACGCCGCGGGATCAGAGGGGGTCCGGGCCGAGGACGCTTGATTGGTGGCCCCGTAACTTAGCTGATGCTGATAGTTGGAAAGAATCTTTTTGTGAGCACTGGCCTGAGCTCTGTAAGCCGACACTGATAACTTCATTTCTTCCCGATAAAGGGTCCGATTCTCTCGATGCTCCAGCCGGGGCGCATCCTCGTTTCTTCCTGGGAACCATAAGCTTTCTCAAAAGGTGCGCCGCCAGGCCGAACGCGCTGCGATGATAATCCACCGAGGAAGGGATGCGAGCAGGAACACACCGTGTTCGTTCCCTTATCTCTAATCCCTCCCCCCCTTAGCTCTTCCTGTCGACTTTCCTCGATATTTCTGCCGCAGCCGACTCTGCTTATATTTACCCTCGCGACTGCCTTTTCTTGAACCACTACGCCACTATTGCGACCGATAATAATGACCTTTGATTTCCCATCGGCTAAAATTTGTCAAACAGAAATTCGTCGTTCACCGATGACGATTAATATCCAACCTTGTTTCTTCCCGCGATCTTCGGCTAGTACGCCTCTGTAACTGGCTACGAATTTTCCCGAACCTCGTAAAGGGCGCGGAAAGATGAACGGTGGGAAGCCTCGCTCTGTCCCTTTTCCGTCGATGATTTCCCGCGAGAGAGGGGAATAGAAGAATACGTGACACCTCGCCCCGCCTTATCCCTTTTGACGTGCTTTCTTCTCGCGTTTCCTCGATCGTCAACGAAATAGTTCCGCCAGCGGACGGTTCCAAAGGCGAGAGAGCAAGCCCAGCCTCGGGGATCGAGGAAATCCTTTTAGGAACGTTTAGGTACCAAGGGTTAAATGTCCTCCGAATAGAGCCGGACTATCGATCGCTCGGGTAATCCTTTTTCCTTTGTTTTTTTTTCTTCCATCTATCGGTCCGCCTTCGTTCTCCTACCCTTACACGTCTCTCCGAAGCTGCGGCGAGCTCATCGTTTTCCACGGTACCTCTCCCGCAAACAATTCTGCAAAATCTTTCGCTGAACTCTTTCAAACAGATTCGAAGAACGCTCTCTCTATTCCGTTTCGAGGAACGTTTCTCCTAGGGTGGCGAAACGATAACGCGAATGAAATCCCATCGAGGGCGAAGAATTGATAACCAGACAATTGATAACTCCGTCTATCTCCGTTCTTCTCTCGTCACCTTCTCCATATAGAGGATCTCCAAGTTCGGGCGAGAAGGAAGGCGAAGCACCAATTTTTCTGCCTCTCTCTCTCTCTCTCTCTATCGATATCGGACTACCGTCGATTCACCGATGCCGATTAACCGTGGAACACCTGTACCGTTCGATCGTTCGCACCTCGAACGCCTTCTTCCTGCACCTTTTCGTTCGACGTCGGCTCAGGCTGTAAGGACGCGCGACGTCGTTCATAAAACCTCGTGCCCGTAGAACGGCGACGCGGAATCGCCTGCAGGGATATTTATCTCGCTCCCTCGCACCCTCGGCGTGTATCTCTTCGTTTGGATGACATCCACGTAGCTCACGGCTATGCACCCCGTGCACGTCCGGTCTGATCGATCCTATTCCAGCCACCGTGGCAACGTAACGCGAGGATAATCGAGCATGATGTCCGACCAGTCCGCGAAGAACCATTGGACAATTCGAATCGGATCCCCCGAAAGCGATTCCCTTTCGACGTTCCCCCTCTTCGTCTATATTTTCGGATTTCGCAGGGATCTATACATGTCCGGTTGCCCGACGTCAATCACGTTTGCGAGACCTGCAGAATCTTGAGCGGAAGATCCGTTGGACAGCTTGAATCACGAACGAACCGTTGACAGTTTGTTTATTGGAGATCGTCGAAGTACGGAAATATTTGTTGCCGCAACACTTGGACCTGTCGGCGACGATCACAGCACGAACGAATATTCACTGAGACGTCGCGTGTAGGAGTTATTCCTCCTGTCCGATCAGTTATCGCCGCACTCGGTAACGCCGCGAGCAGAATCGTCCAGCAGTGGTCACCTGCAAACGTGTCGAATGATTACGATCGAGCGGTGAAGCGCGTGTCGCCGCCGAGGAAGCGTCCGCCTCGACTCGACGGAATTATCCCCCCCGAATCGCAGGGAGCTTTTAAGACGCGTGCCTGCAGCCCCCAACCTATCGACCACGTCGCGATAAAGTAGCCGGGATAAACGGACGAACCGTCACACCCCAACCGAACTTGCCGATCGATGTTCTAATGTCGTCGACATCGGTGCTCGCAGCAGCGACGAACAGACCGGGCGAACTTATATGCGAGACGCGAGAAACGGACTCGGCCACGGGCAATTTGCTCGATCAACAACGCAGCCGATGCTCGATGGAAGATCAAAGCGTCGCGCTGGCCGACCGGAAACGGCGCGGCGAACGCCGGTCATCGTTCGCGCGATCCGCTTGACCGAGCGAGATTAGTCGTCTCGCGGATCACTCAATTAGTCGTCGTGATATCGTGTCGCGATCAGCTCCGATCCCCCGTCACCGTGTTCAATTAACTTCATCGTCTTTCCCTTTTCGCTTGGTCGTCGATCGCGAGGAAACGGGGTTGATTCGAAGCGTGTAACTGGGATGAAAAGTCGGTCGGGGAACGTTAGCGGATCACGATATGCGTGGCGGAGTCCGTAGCTCGGGCGTAACTGGATTACGCGGCCGGCAACGACGCTGTGCATCGGGACATCGACTAACCACCACGAGGTTCGGCCCGCCCGCTCTATATTCACCCGTCGCCTATAACTGGATTAAATATTATCATAAACTGCGCGCGACCGGGCGAACGTGCCACCTACGCGGATTCTACCCTCGCCTGATTCCTGCCCGAGCCGTGTTCATCGTTCCTCCGCGCCGCCGATCCTGTGTGCCTGGTCGTTTGGCGACGAGCACAGTTGCCCGCTGACGGGGGCGCGGGGGTTCGTTCGTTAATTGATGCGGAATTGAAAATTGGCTCGACCCGGGAGAAGAGATTAGTTTCTGTAATTTGATGATAAGACCGGACTCGAGAGTTCGTTCTACGTTCGAGGAATACGAATATTTGTCTTAAGAAAATATTCCTCCAAGCTGAGCCGAAATAATATTCCACGCTGTAATTTCTGTGAAACTACAGCCATATGCAATTCCTTTACACTCTTCGGCAGAATCGCAGCTCTCGATTCGTTCAACTTCACTGTTTAACGAACGCGAACGGTAATGCACAAGCACACAGCCTATAAGCCAAATAGAGGGAAAGAGAGAGAGAGAGAGAGAGAGAGAGAGAGAGAGGGAGAGAGGAGAAATAGCGTAACCAGCTCGTCAACTACGTCGCCCATTATGTGTTGACTGCATTGCTGTCCCTCGCACCACTTTCAAGCCCTTTCCCGTCTTTCTAGACACGCTCTTGCACAAACACGAGACCCGGCTGTCATTCGGCTTATCGATCATTCTAATTGGTCATTAAGAAAGATCGAGAGGAACAGTGAGCGCGGACCATCCAGCGGAGCCACCCCTTTATCGAATTAATAGCCTCCGATCGTTTCGACAGCGAGAAATATTCCCGCGGCCTTAGATACTACGTTGCGTCGAATAGTGCGATCGTTGGGAAGACGAACGTGGCGTGCAGAAACCATTCGTGAAACCTTTAAAGGAAATTAGGGGAAGGAGGACCAGAAAATTGATCAACAGGCTTTGAATAACTGGAATGTTTGGAAACATTGTTGTACGCTATTGATAGGATTATTTCTATCAAGAATCCGAGCAGAATAACTCTGCGGAAATGTAGAAAAGCGGTTTAAAATGAATTGTACAGAAGAGCCCCCTGAATTGAAGCAAATTAGGAAGCTGGGGGAAACATTGGAAAGGGGAAACAGACAATTTTTCAACAGACTTTGAACAACTGGAATGTTTGGGAAAATAGTTGTAGACTATGGATGTAACGATTTTAATTCTGTGGAATAATAGAGAAGCAGTTTAAAATACATTGTACAGAAGAGCCCTCTGAATTGAAGCAAATTAGGAAGCTGGAGGAAAAATTGGAAAGGGGAACCAGAAGATTTTTCAACAGACTTTGGACAACTGGAATGTTTGGGGAAATAGTTGTAGACTATGGATGTAACAATTTTAATTCTGTGGAAATATAGAAAAACGGTTTAAAACGAATTGGACAGAAGAGCCCTCTGAATTGAAACAAATTAGGAAGCTGGAGGAAAAATTGGAAAGGGGAACCAGAAAATTTTTCAACAGACTGAACAACTGGAATGTTTGGGGAAATAGTTGTAGACTATGGATGTAACAATTTTAATTCTGTGGAAATATAGAAAAGCGGTTTAAAATGAATTGTACAGAAGAGCCCTCTGGATTGAAACAAATTAGGAAGCTGGAGGAAAATTTGGAAAGGGGAACCAGAAAATTTTTCAACAGACTTTGAACAACTGGAATGTTTGAGAAAATAGTTGTAGACTATGGATGTAACAATTTTAATTCTGTGGAATAATAGAGAAGCAGTTTAAAATAAATTGTATATACGAGCCCCCTGACTTAGAACAATTGAGGCGGACGTTTTGAAAAACTGTGGCACGCTATTAATATAGTACTTTTAATTAAATAGATTAAAATCAATTGTACAGTGGATCCTAATGAATTAGTTTGAAGGGAATTGTTAGGGATGTAAATACACCGATTGTTTCCCTAATGGAAGCAAGCAATAAATCTAAAGTTTGCTTACTGCTTGATCTTTCGCGAAACGAAGAACGGACACAAGTTATCAGCAGGATTACGAGGGATCTCATGTAAATGCAGAGGTACGCAGGCAAACTACTGCAGCATCGTAAATTAACACGAAAACCGTGTGATCAATGCTAAATCCTTATGAATCATCTAAGAAATTGCAAAGTGTCTACAAGATCTTCCCCCCCATTTTCGATTGTCCTGAAAAATTTGTACAATCCTAAGGACATGTTTCCAAAAGGCCAGCAACTAAAAGGATCTTTCGTTAGCATTTCTTTCTACCCCACCGTGCCTTCCTCTTCTCGTCAACTCGTCTACCTTCCACTTTGTTCCGTGTTCCCCTCTATTCTCCCTTCGCCTACACACACGCGTCACGAAAAGGGATCACCACCGCTATTGGCGAACACGTCGAATCCGGCGGACAGAAATACGATGGAAGCGATCGCGCATCCCATTTACGACGATAAGAGCACCGACGGAGAACCAGTCCAAATATAACATTGTTCCGCTTCCTTGGTCTATTTCTCCCTGTAAGGAGAGGCGGCCGTTTTATTTCCAGTCGCGTCTCATAAATGTATTATGCGGGATCTGAAATCGGGTCGGCTGGAACATCGGGAGAAGGTCAGAGCTTTTCTCGTTAGCCGAGGAGAACGATCGTCATCACGCGAGCGTGGCTTTATTAGAACGACATTCCTTCCGCGGTGGAAGCCGAACACGACTCCATCAGGGACGCTAATTACGTTAATTAAAGAGCGTGTTGTTCCCTCGATATCCTTGGCACGGACAAACGGAGAAGGAAGACACTATGGCCGTTTACTTACACCACTAAACGGATCTTACATCTGTGATAGAGATTATTAGTGAGCGGAGCCGCGGCGGATACTTGTGCGCCGATCCACGATCCGGTCGAACGAATAAAATACCGAATGCAAATCACTGATAATCGAATTGATAATTGTCCGATCTTCCACCGTGCAGAGTATCTTCCGATGCGCTGTGTACCGACGATGACTCGCAGGCACGGTAGATCCTATCCATTAGTACCTGCAGGACGAAGCTCGGCCGATCGACACTCGACGGCGATCCTCTGAACGGATCTAATCACCAACAAAGAAGCAATCGGATCGGAGCGCGATCGCGAGAGCAAGCGTCCGACGACAGTCGGCTGGGGACCACAGGGCGACGAAAAAGTATCACTCACGACTAATCTGGGATCCCGATTTCACGGTGGATCGACTTCGCGATTGGGGGGCGGGGGGTCGAGGTGTAGGCGCCTCGAAGGGCACCGGCCGCGGACCGGTGGTGTTTCCTCACGCACGTGTTACGCGACCCCGCGAATGTCACTAGGAGGCCAACAGTGGCAACCCCCGCCGGCCGTGGAGAACGGAGGGTGTGAGACAGGATGTCGGAGCGTCTGACGATAGGAGGGATGACGGGCTGGAAGGGAGCCGGGCCTTGGTGGTGGGACGATGAGAAAGAGGGGCGAAAAACGAACAGGAGGTGGCGAGGGCCGCGGTGAATGCGGAAGGACGATCCCGCAGGTTTCGCCGCGACCCTTCCGCCCCTGACGCGAAACTCTCCCTACTTCGTGCTGGCCCGCAGACTCCCACCACGTATCCACACCCATGGATTAAAAACCGAAATCCTTCCCCTATCATCCCCCACGTTCGGTGCCCCCCTTCGCGTGGCGTTCGAGTGTGCTGCTCGTTGCTTGTGGGGGGGGGGGGGATGCTGCGCAGTCCTCTGGACCGTATACGTACACCACGTATACCAACGGCCAACGAAAAGGACTTACTGCGATGTACAGGCCGTAACCACTTTCTGACTTGGCGAGGCGTTACGTGTACTTGCGGAATGCAATTTCGTCGGGGCAGTATTAGGGGGGACGGCGGGCGGCTGATCGGAGATAAGTTTAGGACGGAAGTATCTTGTCAGGATGCGTTTAAGGAGGACGACCTATTGCTATGCCGCCGGTCGATCGCGGGGTGAAAGAATGGGGTGAGAGTTTTGCGCGAAGGATCTTTTGATGATGAAAAGGGGGGGGGGGTTCCGGCTGGTACAAATTTGTGTCACATAGGATTGGCCGCTGTCGTAGAATTATATTGCATTCTTATTTTCTTACTTTCCACACTTTGTACCATGCATTTTCGATTTCAGAATAATCGATCTTTATCGTTAGAGTAATTATTGGAAAAACATTCTTAGTATAGCATAACTGTAGCTTTTTCTTTTTATTGCCAACATTTGTATCCTGTACAAAGATATAGTAATCAATGCTTTATTGCACACATCAATGGTACAATTTATTTGCTATTTGTTCAACCACGAGAATCGTATGATGAATCGAAAATATTGATCGATACGAGTCGTCACATTACCTGTCCCTTATTGCTGCTGTAAAAAACCTAATAAACGATCTTTTTCGCCCAACCTTTTTATTCTTAATACCCGTCCTCATGATCTTTTGATACTCGACGCCATTAATCACCGTGTATAATCCTCCCCACGCAATTTATCAGTGACATTCGCACAGAGAACTGAATACCTTAGTTTCAGCTTCACACTCGTTTCACTCGCTGATGATGTTACACTGGGTCGTGTATATTTTATTGCAAACATCGTAACTTCGTCTATTTTTCATCAGAATTCATCTTTCTTTTAATCAGCTTCTATTTTGATCGCGCACAAAACTGTGTTCATTAAATTTCGATATACCACATTACGCAAACAAAAAAAGGTGTCTTTCGATAAACTAATGCACGGCGAACGCGTTTGCCCTTCATATCGAAAGGGGTGGAAAGATGTTTGTAAGTGATGCGTGATGACAGATGCATGTTATAAATTATAGTTTCAGGCAAAACGCTGTATTGGACTAATTTCGAAATGAATAAAAACTACTTTCCCCATCGAATAGGTGATTTCCCAATTAGACAATCGCCATCATATTATCGATTGTTAAATGCATTACCATCCTGGTGGTGCGATCTCATGGAAGTCGGGGAAACAACGTGGAGTAAGTGTATGTCGTGGGAAATGTAGTTTTCACTGTGTTATGTAAGTACAGTATTGTTTTTTTTTTAAAGCGTAAAAAGGAAATGAATATTTAAACAATCTGTCACATGCGTTTCCTTAAGAGCGGCTATAGCACAGGGACGATCAAAATGATTTGTATAATTACAAATGGCGGAGTTGTGCATAGTTGTGTTAAAAATCATCGAGAAGAAGTAGCTTCCTTAATATGGCTGAAGTTTCTACGCTATAGTAGCTATAAATGAGACGGAATTTGTTGAATATTTCTCATCCGAGAACAAAGGCAAATAATATTTCCGGCGATAACAATGAATTAAATGCATCGCCTTGATCAATACTGTACGCCAGTCGACGAACGCGTGGCCGAGGTATATATAACCGGTTGTACCTTCTACTCGTTCCTCAGTTGGCGAAATACTGTTACACGCAGTCCGATTATACGCGGTGTACTTGCGTGTCGCGAAGTGTTTCGAAACAATTCAGCAACGTACATCCATTCGCTAGACTTCATGGTGACTGCGAGCGTTGATTGTCTGGTAAGCAACTATATTATTTCAATGCCTCACCAGTTTGCCACAGGTACCCGTAGCATTAATCGCGGAGTTTTAATGAGAAAATCAACAACGTCGATCCACGCTCTTTGTTCCTGCAATAAATCATTCGCCAGAAAGGAGCAGTTCTCCTTGAGTCTTTTTCCCCTTATCTTCGTGAATCGTGCTGTGTCATTTGATTCGGAACGTAGGCTAGTTCGCAACGCGCGAAACGCGCTGTTGTCTGATAACGGAAGCGGCATAAAGCAAGTGTAGAAAGTAATTTTCTTTGGAGTCACTTCCTTGCGATTTACTTGTCCGAGGTGTGTTTCGTTATGAAAGATTCTTGCACGCTGGGAAGTTCTATCCACTTTACATCTCGCGGGGGAACGATAAATATATTCAGATATTTTATTCGGTCCAGTGCTCGAAGGGCAATTAGACACATCGCTTCGCGCCAAGTCGATTTAGCCCGGCGCGTTTCGTCAGTTCGATGCGACCAATAGTTTTTAATCGAGGGCAAACACGGGCGCTCTCTAATTCACGCTTCGTGCTTGCGTAACGCGTATCACGATCTACAAAGTGAAAATACAAATTATAGACAGAAGCGCGTCGATCGTAACGAGAACTGCGGTGATCAGGGAAAACGTTATTCTCCGTCATTCGATATTTCTATGCCGGCTGTTGTCAGCGATTTCTCCACCTCGTGACAACCGTCAGTGAGATTAATTTTTAGTTTGCCGTAGATGAAAGTCTAGGAAACCTTGCCAGCCGGCCAGCAATTTTCTATGTCGTAACTATAGCTTCCTTTCACGAGGGGAGACCTTAGAAGATCTTGGTGCCGTCACTGTGAAAGATTTACAATCCTGTACCGATCCAAGGAAAATCCAAATGATTACAAAATCATGAGAAATATAATACTAAAGAAAAATACAGTTCAAGTATTCGATGTTGCCCAACTAAAAGTATCACCTCCCACGCATCTTGTTGAAATTGAAAAATCGAATTCTATTATTTGAATAGGATTGAAATATTCATTTAACTTTACCTGAATATTCACATCATTTTTTTTCAATTTTAACATTGTTTCCTTTATATACTATGAATGTTCGGCTTATATTTTCTGAGGATTTATTTTACATTTTCTTCACACTTATGCAATATTTGGATCTAATATCTTTTTCCATATTAAAGAGTGTGGCTTAACAAATATTTTTCTAACATTAAAAAAGAAAGAATATTTGTCCAATATTTTTGTGCTATTGGAGTGTGTTTGAAGCATTTTTTTAATAGCTTCTTATCTACCGCAATTAGTTTACGGAAGCTACTGTCATTAGAGAAGTAGCACAAGTACAGTCCGCTGCTTGATATCTTTTGTTTGCGATGGTAGGCATCGGCAAGCCCGTGCGAGAAAAGTCCGTTGACTCTTTCGCAATAATGTGGATATTGTGATGTAGATACAGTCTCCTTCCACGCTATATTATATCCGCGCAATGCTCAATGAACTGTTGAATAGATATTCATTTTAATTGATGTGATATTATTCTCAATAAACGATGATAGAGAATGTTCTGTTAGCAGAGTTAACTGTTAATCAAATATCTTCGGCTACGAAGAAAGAGGTTCGCTGCAGACGAAAGTGAAGATAAAATTGATTTTAATTTATCATTTCTGTAGAACTACATTTCATTTATTCCCCATCGGCACTGAGGACGGTAGATATTAGCATCGGGTCCGGAAAACACTAATTTGTTATCTATTTATCGATGTACAACCAAAACGACTGTTTTCATTTAATAACTCGCAGAATTGTTTGCGGCAATTCAGGGTGAGGATAATATGTATACGTTTTACATAACGGAGAGAAGAGAGCATTCGTAACCAGTCATTACAATTGCCCCGCTGACTATACAAAATAATATCGGTCGCTTTCAGAACATTAAAATAAACTGTGGCATTTATAGTTAATGTGTCTTTTATTCCCGTTCCTTATTATCATACTGCTCTATCAGTACTCTAATATTGATTCTAAAATAAATTTATTCGTTTATTACTGTATACAATGCGTGATACATATACAGGGTGTCCCAGCATCGGTGGTGCAACCGAGGTGGAATGATTCTACATGAAAAAAACAAATCGAAAATAACGAATACAACTTTTTCATTTGAGGTTTCGTTCTCGAGAAAATCTGTATGGAATATTCAGCGAGTACAAATGCTGACCAGTCGACCAATTCGGATTCAGTGCAGCCAGGTCTTACTTTTGTTAGCCATGACGCGTACCGCATTTTTAAGGCGAGCGGAGGTGGAGGGGAGGGGAACCGCTCGGTTATTATCTTATAACTGCAACTCGCCGAGCAATTTTGCATTCAACGAAATTGCAATCCAACGATCACATCGCCAATCAGTTAATCGCCTTTCTTTCCCGAACTCGTGCCCGTCTTCGACGACGGCTTTTCTGTTGCGCGAAATTAAACGCAACCCGAAGAGCTTTTCTCGTAACTATAGAGGCGAGCGATGGCTGCAGGGGGGGGGGGGGGGGACAATATAGTTTTTAATTCGCGGCAGGATAGAAAAAGAACAGGAAAGAAACGTTAGGATGTGGAAAACGAAGTTTTGCTTTCTTTCTGCGAATAAATTGCGCGTGCACAGCTTTTTCTTTAGCGAGAAACAGCGCACCGGAGGCGTTGCTTTGCCAAGGGTGCGCGATTGAGCGGAATTCGTTTCTTCAAAAAAGGAAAACCGGAAGAAACGGGGAATTCGACGAAAGTGTAGGTCTCGATTTGAACAATGGTAGATGAATATGTTTCAGAAAGTGACGGAAGAAAAGTAAAATGTAAAATGGTGAAGTGCATGGGATAGCAAATCTGCCAGTCCAAATTTTTTCGCTTGCTCCTTATCAGCTGAGAGTTGAATGAGGGCGATCGGAGCGTATCTCTTAGCTGTTTTTACAAAAGGCAGAAGCCAGGGATCACTGCGATGCCTGTTTAGATGTAAGTTCACGGATTTATTGAGTTTCGTACAATTAGCAAACCGTAGTAAGATATTTAGATTAATCTACATCGCCGGTCAAATTCTGTTGGCTCTTCGTGCTACGTCAAAGCTCGTAACAGAGAGACATATCCGAACGAGGTTTTCATGATCTGCCACATTAAAACGTAACGTTTATGCGATCCGTTGTGCAATCATTCTTTCGCGAATGATTCGGTAACGATACTTTCTAAGACTCGAAGATGAGAAAAGCTGTGAACGTTATTTAGCACGATCACCCGTATGATCAAGTGATATCCTCATTCAGATGAATATGTTAAACGTGATATTACTTAAGGATTAATCAGTTGATGTCTACGTACATCGACGAAACCGGGCATAGAGAACGTGTAAACTTTTCCAGCGGTGACGTGTAACGTTTGCCGTCCACTAGACAAGACCAGAAGCAATAGCTTTCGATTGCGGATCGATAAATCCGGCCAGTCTATATCGTAGTACGCTTCGTTCACTTTCGCCGACTAAATAGAATTTGATTGAAACGTTGCACGCCGTTCGGGACATCGGTCGCTTACCTCGTACGACAATTGTTCACCGATGAAGGAGTACAAGTATAATATCGAGGTGATGACCGCGGGATATAAGACGGAAGTGAGACAGCTTGCAATATCTCCCTCTGGATTCTAGAAATTATAATCATCTTCAGCGAGGTACGTTTGTCCGCCGTATAAAGTATACGTAGGAAAACGTTTATCGCAAAGTATTTTGCATATCTTTGCGTGGTGGTTCGTTTTTGGCAATTTATCCGGTTACGTGTGATTAACGCGGTTACGAATGATATTGGCAGCGAACGTACTAGAATTATCATGTACATGATGAAAGCCACTCTGATGCTTGTCTGCATGAGTTCCATTAGGAGAATAATTTGAAGCGCTGAATTCATGGAGCTGGCCATTCTATGACAAATGATAATTTTCACGATTTCTTTGTATGCCTCGTTTATTTGACTATGCTGCTAGCTTAGAAATGGTGCACGCAATTGTAAAGTGCTAAAAAGCTGTATCGATTGGCAAATGAATGTTATTATTTAATTCGGATAACTATATTGGAAGGAAACAGTACTTACAATATAAGTTTGATGTGCCCAGTCACGAGTTCTTTAATCCTCCCGTTCAAATCGATCACCGATTTGGTGGGAATGTTTTGTATTCGATAGGACAAGATCGAAAATTTACCACAGACGTGTAGCACCAAATTGACCATCAAGCCGATGGTGTTTATGTGACAAACGGCTACGAACGTGAGTGGAAACTCCTCCACGTACATGATGATGTATTTCCACAAGTCGTCCTGATAATTGAAGACGGGCCGGATTCGGAAGGGCAGCAGGAGCTCTTTCGATGATCCATTATCTGCCGCTGGAACGACACGCAACGCGATTGAAAGTGATCAATATTCGTTAAACAAAGTATCGAAATATCAGTCCACATTGTTGAACCGCGAAGCTCGATGGTAGTTGGCAGTTTGACAAATGTATCGAAGCAAGTCCGATGCGCGTAGCGGACTGTCTGCTCTGCGGATGTTGATGGCGTACAGAAGATCTGGGCTGTCGAATAACGTCTTGACAGAGTACGGAGTAATGTTTAAGGTTTTGGAGATTCCGCCGCTTTTTATATTGTGGTTCCTCGGTGTAGTGTTAGTGTGGGGGTAATGGGAAACGTGTATCTACACGGGGATCAGTTACGAGGAGAAGTTGAATAAATTAAACAGAGTAAGCAAAGAAAAAAGTGAGTAGTGTAGCGACTTCCAATTCCTGCCACTAGAGGTATATGGCGCGAGCTGCCACTTCCTCTCGAAAGTGCTCGCCCTGGCATCAGGCCCCATATAAACATCCTGCGCCTATCCCTGACTATCCCGACGTCTGAGGCAAGGGCCTGCTAGGTAGCCTTACTTGACGAGTCCTCTAGCAAGCCCAGGACGAAACGATCTCCTAATCCCTACTCCATTATTGCCCGCTTAGTAGCTTAACCGCTACAGTAGTAGTTAATTGACAAGCTGCCAAAAATAATAAAAATATCTAAATACTAATGAACCATCCACTAACGGTCCATTTGATTATTAGCTTCTACAATTGAGCATCGACGTAAATGTTCTGTTCAGCGTACAATACTCGGCAAAGAAACGTGGACAGCACATACGTAAAATTGGAATACTCTTTTCGACAGTCGAGTGACCGTACGTTACTACAAACTTCACGACAAAGGATTCCAGTTGCGTGCGAGATACCTGAGTCAGAGTTCAAAAGTTGCAGGACAGGCATCAGGTACCAGAGAACTGCCACCACTGTCGTGGCCGAAACGGAGTATCTTCCGAACTTGGCGGAAACGTCGTGATAAGCGAAGTAGAGGCGCATCTCGTCCGCATTTTCGAATTTACTTTCAGCGATCTCTTGCCTCGCGGTAACGATCGTGCGTTCGATTACTTTGTTGAATTGGAGTAGGAACAACATGAAGTAGGTAGTGTGGTGATGTTGATGCCCAATACACTAAAGCCCAATACACATTGATGTTGATGCCCAATACACATTAAAGCCATCTGAAAAGTCAGGTACGCCGTGTACAGGACGAACTTTCTGTAGGTCTTCTTCAAAGGCCATGCGTCGCATATCGAAGAAATGTATTCGTTCAACTCGAGTACATCCTTCACCCGCATCGTGCTGTTCTGCAATATAAGCAATTCAATTGGCTCAATTTGGATGATTCGTTTCTGTTCCACGTATTGGACCGCTTGCTTTGAAAATTGTCCATTAAAAAAAAAAACTGAGGAAACTTCACATTAAAATACATGGAGATTTGTCCTTTTCTCAATTTTGTTTGAAAAATGGACTTACATTACTTTCAAAACTAAACAGTCCAATATGTCGAGGGTCTTATATCTTCGTTATAAATATTTTCGAACTATTGCTCCACACTGGATTGTATATTTTTTATTTACATAGTGGACGGACTGTATTACTATGATACTTGTTCTATCGTAAGACAGATTGACCGATGCTGTGACAGTATTTTACGTAGAACATTATTAACGGGCCGACGTCTATTTTTATGTAAAATTTCAGCTTTGAAAAGGAACAATCGGTAGTAATGAGTCGTTCCGAAAGATCTGAACAATCCAGATTGCGGAAAGTTAAACATTTTTTTATTGAACAACGTCATAGAAACCAAAATAGCTTAGACGAAACACAATGATTTCTTTCGAAATACGCAAAAGTATGTCTTACGTCCATCGTGCTGACCGGGCAACTAATTCGGACGCGGTCCCGTCAGGTCTTGGCCATCATGCGGTACCGCACTTCCATGAGGGTAGTCGCTCGGTCATTATCTTATAGCTGCGCCTCACCGAGCAATTATGCATTCAACGAAATTGCGATTCGGTAATTACATTTCTGCTCGTTTAATTGCCTCTCTTTCCCGAATTCGTGTGTGTGTCCGCCGACGACAATTTTCCCTTGCGCGAAACATGCACGCAACCCGCAGAACTTTTCGCGAAACTGCGGATACGGGTCACGGCTGCGGGGGATAATAGTTCGTATTTCGCAGCGAGGAAAAAAGGAAGAACCGTTTCGATGGGCGAAGTTTTGCTTTCTTTCTGCAAGCAGATTGTGCGTGCACGGTTTTTCTTTTTCTCTTCATTATCGGGGAACGGTGGATCGGAGACGCTCGTCCATCGAGGGTGTACGATTCAGTAGAGTTCGTTGCTTCGAGCTGCGTTTCCCGTAAACTACGTATGCATTCCGTGGCGATGGAAACGAAAGCGACAAATTCGTGAGAAGTGTATATTCTCGATTTGACACATTAAATGTACATGTGTATACTAATGTGCATATTAGTACATGTATATGTTTAACGGAAAGAGCAAAGTGTGAAAATAAAAAGTGTGTATATCAAAGAACCCGCTCATCCGAATCTTTTGCTTCTTCTCTCTTATCATCGGAAGATTGAACGGAGACGATCGAGGCACGCCTGTCATTTAATTAAACAAAAGCCGGAAGCTAGATACTGCTTCTTTACTATCAGAGACTAGCGACAGAATGGAGGCAAAGTGCAGAAAAATGACGGAGGCAAAACAGACGGAAGCATAGACTTATCTTTTCTTCTAAGTCTAGACCAGTCGATTTTATTTACGTATACACGTCCTTGAGGTTAGTAACGAATTAACACTCTGATACGCGTGATAAATTGTGCATGCCGGAAGAGCTGAACTGTAAAAGTCATTCGCGCGATAAGGCGGTTAATTTTTCTAGTCGCGAAAGCTGGAACGACGGTGGATGAATGAAATTTCATTTTAAAATTACGAAGACATTATTATTTTATCATTCTGAGTGTCTTACACCGTACATTTTCCACTCTGTCGACCGTGCTTTTAACGGCAGTGTTGAAACTGGATATTGGTTTGCTTCGAATGTATCGAACGCGATACGAGGGGATCGATAATTTGCAGCATTGACAGAGAGCCAGACTAATTACGTTAATCGTTCTTTCGCGTGGAACATCGCCGGACGGTGCATAGTACACTGATACGGTTTACAATAGGTTGTGATCAAGATTCGCCGTTAGTCGTGCAGAGAGTGTCGTATAAATAAATTACATTTACTCTGTACATTACTGTGAAAAACAAATAGCTACTCGTAATATATCAAATTGAGATCTGAAACGGTTCCGATATAAATGGCCCGAAGAATCGTCTCCGTCTATTGATCTTGTTAGAGGTAAAGTTTGATTCAAACGGCAGGCGTCTATTTAGGTGAACGATGCTGCTTGTATTTTAATCGATTAACACGTTTGCTCTTTGCCTAACGTCTCCGTTTGATAAGAACGCGACGCGATAAAGAACGGGGTAAATAAACTAGCTTCGAGCATAGCTGCGAGGCCAGATTGCTTCTCGGCGCGGGAGTAATTGTAGGAGTAGCTCTCGGTCGTGAGTCGCGGGATCCACACCAGCGCGGTGAGCTCTTCGTTGCTTGGAAAAGTTTCGTCTTCGCCAAATTCTATCCGCGATCGACGACAGAAATTTCCACTCATTATCCCCGACGCTGCTGCTGCGATTATTGACAATCATCTTGTTTCTCCGTTTCAGGCAATAGGATAAGGCGCGATCGAATTGTCCGGATACCCTGAAATGACCATAAGCGGTTGCGAAAATGGATAAAGGTCAGCGAAAAGGAGTGAAGAATCCGCGCGAGAACGCCAATCCGCTGTCCGTCGTCACTTTCTGGTGAACAAATGCTGAATATTCCCGTGTATTAAAATAGACGAAAGGTTTGCTGAAATATCGTTCCTCGAAACCAGGTGGATCCTGAAGTTATTCGTTATCGGCTACAAGAAGGAATTGGTGGAAGACGATCTGTACTCGCCCCTGAAGGAGGATGAAAGCAGCAACTTGGGGCAAAGTATCGTGACGAATTGGGAGAAGGAGGTGAAACGATGCGAGAAGAGAAAGGGTAGCTCGAAGCCGAGCTTGTTGAGGGTACTCTACAAATGCTTCGGTAAAACAGTCATGAAAACTGGATTCGCGCTATTTGTTACAGAATTCGGCATACGGTACAGTAGCAAATACTTGCAAACAACAAATTTAATGGAAATTCCATGCATCGTTCGAAATCTTCGCGAAAACTCCTATTTACATAGACACCATGAAAAATATGAAATAATCAAGTGTTCAGATATCGAGATCGTTACGTGCCAATCCTTTTGCTTAACTTTCAATGTGAGATGTGAACGTTGAAGTATCTAAAGTGCGAGATCTCTTGTAATCGGTACAGAGTTTTTTTTTGTCTTTTTGCTAAAGTTCAGATCTGTTCACGATATTAACTCTCGGGGCCTGTATTTCTAATGAATTACTTTCAGCATTCGCGAGCGCGACAAAATTATGGAATCGAAGTGGGGCCCCGCTAGAAAGCTCTTCGTTTCACGGACGAAACGAGAGGAAAATTCGACGTCGCAATCTCGTTTTGTTACAGAATCGCGCAGCCGTTTCTTCTTGCCCGGCTGCTGCGCTACTTCTCCGGGGACAGGCGAGACTGGAGCAGCGACATACATTATTACGCCGCGGCCTTCTGCCTGTTGCCATTACTCGACTCTGTGATTCTACACTTGTCCCTGCAAACCTTAATGCACGTAGGGATGAAGGTCCGCGTGGCCTGTTGCACACTGATATATCGAAAGATCCTCAGGCTGTCCAGTTCCGTTCTGGAAAACGAAACGTCCGCCGGACAGGTATGCGGCGAATTGTAATCTCCGATCGGGCCACCGGATCCCATTCAAATGCATGCTGATTTCATTACAATTATTTCCCCAGATGGTCAATTTCCTGAGCAACGACGTTAATCGGCTCGACTACTTCGTCTTTAGTATACATTACTTATGGCTGGGCCCGTTGCAGGCCCTTCTGATCGTTTATCTGTTGTATCGTGAAATAGGATTGGCCGCCATCACGGGAACGATGACATTTTTATTATGCATACCATTGCAGAGTAAGTCCCCGCGTACGAGGAATAGATGCTACGGGAATCGGAGAACGAATACCAACGGAGTTACTTAGATAAATAAGAGAAATTGTGTATTCGCAGGCGAGAGCACTCAATTCGTACTTTCGCGGTTACGTTCGTACATTTCTTTATTTTCTTTTTAGTATTATTCGCGAGGAAGGTATCACGCTTGACCCTCGTCTCCGCGCAAAAGACTGACGATAGATTAAGACTGATGAATCAAATCATCGCCGGGGTGGAGGTAATTAAGATGTACGTTTGGGAGATACCCTACTCGCTGCTCGTTGAAAAGTCTAGACGGTAAGGGGATGTTTCCGTTCGGCACGTGTTTAATCTTGATCAGGTAGGACCGATGCCACCCTCAATTGGACTGTTGTTTCAGGAAAGAAGTGAACGTGATCAAGAAGTACGCGATCATCGAACAGATCGGCCTGACGTACTCCGTATACGTTCCTCGCGTCAGTTTATTCATCGCCGTATTAACGTACGTCTTTACCGGGAACAATATCGACGCCGAGAAAGTGTTCATGACTACGTCGTTTTACACTGTCTTACAGAGCTCTATGACCATTGGTTTCGCTTTAAGTAAGTCGCCGTCGGACTCGAACCATTCTTCAATTAACGTTGACATTTATTTAATAACTCGCGTCTGGCTCGATCGGCGCCACGTTGATAACCAACGTAACAATACAAAGTTCCTCGAGAGTATCTCCGCATTTCAAAAATATATTAATCCATCCATCGACAGGTGTCCAAGAATTGGCGGAGGCTGTGGTGTCGATCAAACGTCTCGAGAAGTTCATGATGCACACCGAAATCTCTGGGGCCGAAAGGATGCCGAGTCAAGCGGCCGCACAGTCCACGCCAGTTCACTTGAAAAACGTCACTGCGAGATGGGACGAGACCAGAGATTACACCTTGCAGAACGTCGATTTAACGGTGGAAGCCGGTAGCTTCGTAGCGGTGATCGGTCAGATAGGCTCGGGGAAAAGCAGCCTGTTGCAAGCGATACTTCGCGAATTGCCATTGGAGGACGGTGCCCTGGGGACCGTCGGGAAGATGAGCTTCGCCGATCAGCGACCGTGGATATTCGCCTCGTCCATAAGGCAGAACATCCTCTTCGGTCAGCCGATGGACCAGGCGCGCTACGACGAGGTGATTCGCGTCTGTCAACTCCGCCGCGACATAGACGGGTTCGCCCATAAAGACCGGACCATGGTCGGCGAACGGGGGATCAATCTGAGCGGCGGTCAACGAGCGAGAATCAATCTGGCGCGTGCCGTCTACGCCGACGCGGATGTCTATCTCCTGGACGATCCGTTATCAGCGGTGGACCCGCACGTGGGTAGCCGTATCGTGGACGAGTGCGTGCGCGGTTTCCTCAAAGGGAAGACGAGGATCCTGGTCACCCATCAGATCCAGTATCTGACGGCCGCCGATCAGATCGTAGTGATGAACAACGGCGGCGTTCAGGCGAGAGGTAGCTTCGACGAGTTGCAAAGCATGAACCTGGACTTCATGCGGATCTTCCGGAACGTGGAAGACGAGCAGGCGCCCGGGGAGCCGGAAGCCAAAGGCGAGCGTAGGCAGCAGACGATCGGGGAGACGAAGGAGAAGGACGAGGCGGACGCCGCGGAGGAGCCTGTCGAGATGGCGGAAACCAGAACGGTGGGCAAGATTTCCGGCAGAGTATTTCTGGCCTACTGGCAGGCGAGCAGAAACATGCTGATGCTCTGTGCGATGGTCGTCCTGTTCGTCGCGAGCCAAATGATGGCCACCGGTAGCGATTACCTGCTCGCGTTCTGGGTGAACACGGAGGTGGCGTCCTGGGTGACGAACGGAAACGGCACGCTGGGCTTCCAATGGTCCGGCCCGCTGTCCCGCGACGGAATCATTTATCTCTACAGCGGCCTGACTATGGGCGTCGTCATCGTCTATGTGATCCAGACGCAGACGTATTACGGCGTGTGCATGCGGGCCTCGAAGAATCTGCACGCGCGGATGTTCCGCAGCATCGTGCGATCCGTCATGTACTTCTACAACACGAATCCGGCTGGTCGAATATTGAACAGGTATCGAACATATTGTAATAGGACAGTTAGTTACAAAGGATATTTTAGCTAAGCTAGAGGCGCGATCAGTCTTATTTGCACGATTGTATTTAAAGAAGAGGAGAGAGTAGATGAACTGTTTTAACGATGAAATGAAACTTCGCGATTGCGCGGATTGGTCAAATACTTTTGCAACAAACTGTACAATTTTCTATTGTCTCGTAATTATGATGTTAACACTTGCTTTTCTGGGTCAAGGTTTTCTAAGGACATTGGTATCATTGATAAGAAACTGCCTTTTACCATGTTCGACGTTATCTCGTTGTTCTTAACTTTAGCGGGAACAATCGTAATCGTCGGCACGGTGAGCGTATGGTTGTTGATACCGACGTTTATCGTCATGCTGATTTTCTACTGTATGCGGGTCGTGTATATCTCGACTAGCCGTGCTGTTAAACGTATGGAGGGTGTAAGTAAGTAGCTATAAAACACTTTATTAAATGTTACATGGTGTACTGGTAAAATTGTGGTACAAAAGTGTAAGCTAAAAGTTATGCTTTTATGCGAAGCTAGTGGTTTCTTTAAAAATCGAATACAAATAATCGACGCACAACGCGTTGAATGATATTAGAATAGCCGTTTCATTCGTTTTGAATATGGATTTTGCAATTACTAGTCCGGTTTGCAATTACACGAAAGTTATAATTTTATGCGAAGCTACTGGTTTCTTTAAAAATCGAATACAAATAATCGACGCACAACGCGTTGAATGATATTAGAATAGCCGTTTCATTCGTTTTGAATACGGATTTTGCAATTACTAGTCCGGTTTGCAATTACACGAAAGTTATAATTTTATGCGAAGCTACTGGTTTCATTAAAAATCGAATACAAATAATCGACGCACAAAGCGCTGAATGATATTAGAATAGCCGTTTCATTCATTTTGAATATGGTTTTTGCAATTAGTTGACGAGTAAACAATTGAAAAAGTTTTCTCAACAATGTCGCATGCCGTAAATATTATACCTCATCTTCCCAGGAGCAACTTAAAGGAATATTTGCAAGCGAGTATTCTACTTTTCAGCCCGTTCGCCGGTGTTCGATCACGTCGGCGCAACGTTGCAAGGTCTGACGACGATCAGAGCGTTCAAGGCGGAGAAGATCGTGACGACGGACTTCGACAATCATCAAGATCTGCACACGTCCGCGTGGTACACGTTCATCTCCATATCGCGAGCATTCGGCCTCTACGTCGAATGCTTTTGTCTGATCTACGTGGCGCTGGTCATGATCGCGTTCCTGGTGTTCGATAATCTCGCGGTGGCCGGGAACATTGGTCTGGTGATCACTCAGATCAGCGCGATCACCGGCGCCCTGCAGTGGGGCATGAGGCAGACCGCCGAGCTCGAGAATCATATGACTTCCATCGAAAGGGTCGTAGAGTACAGTAATCTGGAGGAGGAGCCGTTTCTGGACAGCGTGCCGGAGAAGAGACCGCCGAAAGAGTGGCCCGCTAAGGGCTCGGTGGAGTTCAGGGACGTCCGGTTGAAATACGGACCGAGGAGCGCCTATGTGTTAAAGGGCGTCGATTTCGTGATCAAACCTAGGGAAAAGGTGGGTGTCGTCGGGAGGACCGGCGCTGGGAAGACGTCTCTGATCAGCGCGCTGTTCCGGCTCGCGTACATCGAGGGCGAGATTATAATAGACGGTATACGGACGGATACGATCGCGTTGCACGACTTCCGCTCGAAAATCAGTATTATACCGCAGGAGCCGGTCCTGTTCGGCGGTAGTCTCCGGAGAAATCTGGATCCCTTCGACGAGTACTCCGACAGCGTTTTATGGGAGGCTCTGGGGGAGGTGGAGTTGAAGGAAACGATCTCGGATACCGCAGCCGGCTTGAATACCAAAGTAGCCGAGGAGGGATCGAATTTCAGCGTTGGCCAACGTCAATTATTATGCCTCGCTCGTGCTCTAGTTAGGAATAACAGGATCATGGTGCTGGACGAAGCCACCGCCAATGTCGATCCGCAGACCGACTCTCTGATACAGAAGACCGTCAGGAGGAAGTTCATGGGTTGCACCGTGTTCACCATAGCGCACAGATTGAATACCATAATGGACAGCGATAAGATTCTTGTGATGGACCAGGGTCACTTGACTGTAAGTAATAAAGTGTTTGCCGTCGATTCGTTGTTAAAAAGACTGTCATTTGACGAATTTGCATGAACATCGTGTTGTGAATATTTGTATGCACATTGTTTTTATGATATCCTTTATTAATATCCTAGGAATTCGATCATCCGTATATCTTACTGCAAAAGAGGGGATACTTTTACAATATGGTGCAGCAAACGGGAACAGCGATGGCGAACAGTTTGTCCGAAATAGCGAAAGACGTAAGTCGCAGATATGAACGAAAAGCATTTTTTTTCCATAGCACACAAGAAATATATAGAAAAGTATGATCTTTTTAGTCTTTCTACAAGAGCAACGATGCATCGTCCTGATGACAATCATCCTTTAGCAACACGCAAGATGTAAAGTATTTAAACAATCGTTCCCTACGTTCGATATATATTTTACTATTCGGAAGTAAATTGACAACTATTCTTAAGTGCATTACGTGCAACGGAAATTTTAAAAGTATGGTGCTCACAAGGTATTACTAGTTCTTACATTTTTCTTCCAATAATCGTACTAAGAATAATTTCTGACGAATTGTAATTTTTATAAAACTCTGCAACCAGTAGTCTCTTTTACATCTCTCAATCCTGTCATGTTACAATAAAAGAATTCAATGTTTGAATTGTGAAAAAAGAGAAGAGAAGTTTCCTCGTAGTGAGCCCTGTTTAGTTGGACAAGTATTCTCGACGCATTACTTTTCTTTGACCAATACACTCCCGGCCCTTAACTCGAAGATCAGCCATTGACAACTGTTCTTAAGTGCACTACGTGCAACGGAAATTTTAAAAGTATGGTGCTCACAAGGTATTACTAGTTCTTACATTTTTCTTCCAATAATCGTACTAAGAACAACTTCTGACGAATTGTAATTTTTATAAAATTCTGCAACCAGTAGCCTCTTTTATATTTCTCGATCCTTTCATGTTACAATAAAAGAATGCAATGTTTGAGTTGTGAACAAAAAAGAAGAGAAGTTTCCTCCTAGTGAGCCTTGTTTAGTTGGACAAATATTTTGTCTCCGTCTCGACACATTACTTTTCTTTGATCAATACACTCCCGGCCCTTAACTCGAAGATCAGCCATTGACAACTGTTCTTAAGTGCACTACGTGCAACGGAAATTTTAAAAGTATGGTGCTCACAAGGTATTACCAGTTCTTACATTTTTCTTCCAATAATCGTACTAAGAACAATTTCTGACGAATTGTAATTTTTATAAAACTCTGCAACCAGTAGTCTCTTTTACATCTCTCAATCCTGTCATGTTACAATAAAAGAATTCAATGTTTGAATTGTGAAAAAAAAGAAGAGAAGTTTCCTCGTAGTGAGCCCTGTTTAGTTGGACAAGTATTCTCGACACATTACTTTTCTTTGACCAATACACTCCCGCCCTTAACTCGAAGATCGGCCCCCGAAGGGGCTTTCCTTTCCTAGTCGAGAAGACGGCGGAGGCCAGCAGCGATGGCGCTACGACACTTTCTGCCAAAGGTCCAGGGACTTTCCTCAGAGCGTGAGAGTCACTGGGGACTCCGATTGTAGCTCCGCAGTGTGGCACGAGGGAACTTCTAGCGTGACCTCTTTCAGACTTCCTTTATATACGAACGACCATAGATCGCGAGTACTTGCGAGAAAGATGCAGGGGTGCTCACTCGCAAACGTCGCACAACCACTTCTTTCATTTCTTTCTCTTTTGGAAAAGCACTAAGATTAAAACTGAATATTAAATTCTGTAACGTGCATTTGTATGAAACAATAAGTAAGATTAATGTATAATATAGCTTCCATTACGTGAATATTAAACGAGCAAAAAAGACAACATTACATTGCCAACTAGAAGTTAATCCAGAAGAATGTGAGAATGATTCGATAACATTTTCTTTTATTGTTCAATATTAACGTTCACATCAAAATCGAATCGTGTTAAAATGAAAATTGAGTACATCGAAATACATCGTGAATAATAAATACTTGCATCCCTCTTTTAATATAATGGTATTACGAAATCTGTCCGTCGGAATATTTCAAGTTCGAGCTTGAAATATATGTACCTTGTATAACATATAAAATTCGTATCAAGAACGTATACACGAAGTATATACGTTGTAATGTTGAATAAAGATAGATAAAAATTCGTTTCTACTTGGGTAAGCACCATTTAATTCGCGCATCGGTAAAAGTATGAACGATTATAAAAGAATCGAATATGATGCATGCGTTGCGAGCAGCTCTTACTACACGCGGTAAAATTCCTTACAAAAATATTTCGCACATTCTTTTCGGAATAATATGAGCTTTCTAAACATTACCCAATATAGTAATTATAAATACAATTGCCGAATAGATCTCTTACAAAGTGTGAAGTATTTCGAATATATTCATTATCGAACTCGTATCGACGCCGAGATTATGAATCGGTGGCTGAAACATGTTTTCCGGTCTTATCATCAAAACGATTAGAAGGTATACAAAATAGTCAAGCGATTCATCGTCCTGGACTCTGATCATTAATACACATATGAACACAGGCAAACGTGAAATCAATGATCCGTCTTTTTTGTGGAATGTGAAATGCGCGATCGTATTCGTTGTGCTTCTTCGAACATTATCAACAATCAGGCTAAAAGTTAACAATTCAGACTCTGATTTTCTCGTGAGCTTTTGATTCATTGTCCGTCCAAGCACGTGTTGCTCGTGCAAACCCGGGGCTCAAACGTTCTCCACCGTTTTTTTTCTTTCTTTCAACAATCCGTCGGTAATCTGTTTTCTTTTCTTCCTGTTTTTTTGTTTTTAATACCAAACCGTTCTTGGTATATTTCGATTCCTCCTTCATTTGCGAATAATTAACAGGAACTCTTGCGTCCAGATATTTCGTTGTGCAATGCTGGCAACGTGAACGGAATCACCCCGAATAAAGTATCACAAATCCACGTTTGAAATATTAATCGAATACGCGCCCAGCTTGGCCTGTGCATGTAAAATGAATGTTTCTTCCCTTGTTTCTCATAGACCTTTCATTCGATAACGGACCTTCACTTATCGAGCTTTATAACGAATGCCTCGCCTGGTGGTATGACAAGTTCCTTGAAGTATACATCTTTGTTCAATCTGTACGCAGGGCCGACCACTACTTGGCCACCGTAATAAAGAAAGGATAGATCCTTCGTTTGCGTTCTGTTGCCCAAATTGGCTACAAACACGTAAGAGTTCCGTCGCGGATACCATCGTTCGATTACGATCATCTCGTCGTCGGTATACCTGCGGAAAACCGGATTAGCGTTATGAGAACAAAATTGTTATGAAAGTACCTTAATGTTGAGAGTTTGAATGTAGGGGAAACCAGGGGCTACGAGTTCCGATTTAAAAAAAAAACGTATAAAGCGCTTGGAATATGATACAGCTATTCTTCTCACTATTGATTAATTCATTGTTAACTTTATCATACGTACTTACTTTATACCAATTAAGAGCGTTACATTGCCATTTTTAATTTGTCAAATGTAACTATGGGAATAGCTTATCCCCGCGGAACTTTTAGCCCCGGACTCCCCTGCTGAATGTCGACGAATACTATTGCGAAACAGATTTTTACCTAATATCACAGTTCGCCAGCACCTGATTCTCTTTCAACACCGCTTTGACGTAAATCGGGGTCGTCTCTGCTCTCAAACGAGCCATCTCGGCGATGGTCCCGAACAGGCTTGTCTCCAATGGTTTCGCAGCTTCCGGAAGCCAAGCTGTGACGCCCATCGATGCGAATTTAAAATCGGAACCGTCGGCCTTCTCCCAATACATCGGCGCTAGATTGTGCACGTGAGCAAGGTCCTTGTGGTCCTCGCATTCGCAATCCAGGATACCCACCTGAACGTAAATCACACTTTTAATCATTGTTTGAGATCCAAATATGGGCTGGGGTCTAAATATGGGCTAGTTGAAGTTTAACATCATTTTAGATGCTTCACCTTAGTGGCAGTAAATGAGGAACTGCGGTTCGAAAGCCAAAGAAAGCTAGGGTAAGCAGATAATGAGTTGTATCCGTTTCGTTAACGTAGTGTATTGTAGAATGTGTCATTTGACTTAATTTACCATCGTAACAGATTTTATCGTGATCAATAATCCGTTGAACTAAGAGCCAATTTGCCAGCAGCGCTACATTGCTGAACTCGTAAACTGTTTCTTTGACATAAATTGTTTTACAGAATCGCAACGTCCGACACGTTTCTAAGCATCCCTTAACAAGTGGTCTAAATGTTGGGCTACAGGATGAAAATCATCAAGGAAAGTACTCAGACATTCCATATTCTACAATAGACTTTCCTTTGAAGATTTGGAAAGAACTGTGGCGCTCTTTTAGTGTTACCTGTGGACACGAATCGCTTGTTCAGGTGTTGAAAGACGTGTATCTACGTTTCTAACTATTGTAAACAGCATTTGGGATATATTTCTTAATATTCCAGCTCGGAACTATCTAGTCTTTACTTCTCTTTTAGATTATTTCAAGGCTAGCCTATATTCGGACCACACATATACGAATACATAATTTATAACGAACACGATATTTGTTCAGCTGATTTGAACCAGTATATCGTATAGTATTGATTTCATTTTTAATCGTCAAATACTTTGGCGATAATGTACGAAGCAAAAGTGTTAGCCCATATTTAGACCACTGCTTCTACTTAAGAATCACTTTTAGATACGGCTCGATAAGGACAAAAGAAAATGGATAAAGAAAATGATCGGTCTTTTTAACAAAATTCGATATGGATATTACAACGGTAGGAGCGCATCAATTGTACCTCGTCCCCGTAGAAAATACTGGGCGTCCCAGGCAGCATCATCCCTAACAAAGTCATGGCGACGGTAGCGTTCTTCACGTCGATGGTCGAGGCGATTCTGTTCGATTCTACGCCGCCTATGGACCAGTGTATCCAAGGATAGCCCGGTTTCTCGAACAGCAACCCTTTCATGGCATCGTCCAGCTGCCTCTTGATCTCCTTCGTGCCGTTCGTCACCCGCAGAGTAACATCCACTAGGTCCACCCTCATTAAAATGGAGTTCCTCGATGCGCTAGACTTGGCAGCGGTCAAAGCGTCCACGTGACAGATGAGTATCCTTTCAGGGCCCAGGAGACCCTTCCAATGCTTCAGACTGCTCGCGAAGCTTTCCTCGTCCACGTAATGTTCCAGCCCTTTCAAGTAGAAACCGTCCACCCCCCTTTCTAGCCAGGTCTTGATGGCTGCGGTGACAGGGTTGCCCGACACGTCGTTAACATCGTCCGACGCGAGTGGTCGTAGTTGAGGGCCGCCCGGAGAAGGTGGTATCGAGGACAGAGCCAGCCGAATCGCTTGCAACGACGCGGCCGGTGTCGTCGGCACGACCCCTTGGAGGGCCGCGTCGCCAGTGACGCCTCCTCTCCTCTCCCGCACAGCTTTGCCCGTTTTATTCGGCCGCTCGGAGGGCGCGTTATCGTCGCGCAGAGTCTTCACGAATGGGTACAACGGTAAGTCCAGGATCAGGCTCATGTTTCGTCGGTGAACCTCGCGCACGAGTATCGCGAGATCATCCAGGGATCCCAGGTCTTTGTTGAGGCCCGTCAGGTTGTCGATGTTCGAGTAAAACTCTGGATAGTGCTCGGCTGGGAAAACTGAGTTCAGCCGGATACCACGGACGCCTAATTTCTTTAGGTAATCCAGACGCATCGTTATTCCCCGGAGATCGCCGATCCCGTCGCCGCCTTTGGACGAGTCCTGAAAGGAGGCCGGGAATATCTCGTAGAAGACGCTGCCTTGCCACCAATTCACTGCTGGGTCGCACCTGTGGGATTAAAATCGGTTTTTATATAATACGAATACATTTGTAAATGCCAATTAAAATAATGTACAAATTGCAATCTCTTTAACAAATCTAATGTTAAATATCGTGCCCTCCATAAGAGACACAAAATATAATCAGCTTCAAAGTGTTAAAAAAAGAAAAATTAGATAATACAATGTCCCTTCTTTCCAAAAACCTTCGACTGCCACACTTCGGCGGACCGCAGAAAATCTCCGTCCCCGTCGGAACGGTCGAAATTACTTTGCTACATACTTCCTTGGCATTGTCGCGATCACGCCAATGACCAAAGCTGTGCATCCGGCGAGCACCGACATCAGGGACCAGAAGCACGTTTTCCGTATAAGCGGCCAGTTCCATTTCATGAAACGATAGTCCTTGGACGGTTTCGGTACCATCAGTTGTATCCCCACCAACGGTGGCTTCCCTCCGTTCTCCTGATTGTAAAACTAAACAGTTACAATGTATGTTCATAACGATGTTAGGAAGCGAGACAAGCGATTAGTGACATAGGTAACACATAATGGTCGGCACGTTTCTTTGTCGTGAGAAGCTAAAATCTCGCATCAACGGAACAGTACTTGTTAGCCAATGTTCCGATCGGCCATAGCTTCGCCACTACTTAGCATGACGATGCATCGGCATCGAGGCATAAAGGCCGCTGGAGTATATTGAAATCATACGGTTCCCTCGTTTTCGCGTTTTCGTTTCGCTAACGGAAATGTTCAGATAATCACAATCGATAGACTATGATGCAGTTGGCGATATTAAAATTGTCGAAACTGTTTTGCGGAATGGCATGTATCTCAAAATTGATGGAGAATTAATTTGATTATTCTCGTAGAGCAGGGAACGAATATTGTACTGAATAGATTTATAAACGCATACCGCGTGACATGCAAATATCAAGAATCATATGATCGATTGGACTGGCTCCGATATACGTCTTGTAAATCTTTCGTCGAACGTCCTTCTCGCCGTATAAAATTTCTTGAACACGTTTCGCATGCCAAATGTATAAAAGCAATGTCTAAATCGTTCGCCCAATTTTATTTCATCGATTAATTGGAGAGACATCAAGTTGCTTAATAAACAGGGCAACGAGAAAGCAATCAGTGATTAATGCTTTTGATTGGAAAAAGCGTAGGTAAGCCTCCGGCGAGCGAAAGGTATTAATAAAGGCGTCAAAGAGATTGTATTCTCGTTTCTAAGTGGATAGATTTATTGAACGCGAACGAATATATGCATTATGGTGAGCGTATTGTAAGAACGGCTTAGCACGTTTGGCAAACTATTCCTCGTTTGTGCCAAATCGATCGAAACATGTTGAGTGGAGTAGTTGTACGCGGGAATATAGACGTTCGAAAATATAAAGATGATCGTTACGATGGAGTTTGTAAATCGGACCGCAGTGAAAGTGTATGCAGCTAAAATGTATCTGTCTATTACAGCTTAATATATCAGGGAAACGTATCAAATGAACTCCCCCGCGAATTTACTATTCCCAATACTTTTGATACCATTCGTTAAGATAATAAAAGTGACAGCAGCGCAGTAAAGATACACCCTGCTCTCCGATCAAATTCCACGACCCATATATTCTTCATACACGTCGGAATATGCGTGTCGTCATTGACTTTATCGCTACACCTATTGCTCGAACTCGTATTGCACAAACTCATCTAACGCTAGGGAACGATGTCGTTTATAGTGCAAGCCGGGTTAAAATTATATTTTAAATGGGATGCGGTGAACGCCTCAGGTTATTTTTGAAACGAAAAGAAGAGACTAAAAATAAAAATCGTATGCACCAAGATTTTGAAAAGAATAGTTAAAATTAGCACTTTGTTCCGACAGATTTGTAGGTGGTCTAGTTTCATTTTCGTGGATAATATTCTCATCAAACAATTATGGCTTCCTCAGTCTACATCCCCTGTCCGCAAAGTAATCGCCATTAAAAATCTATCATCAGTTAGTTTCGTTACGCAATACCGTAAATTAAATTAACCGTAAAATAAGGGGGGGAGGGGTGAGTTGAAACGAGAAAGTCTAAAAGGGGTAACTACCCATTATTTAGGTGTCGCCCAATACTGGCCGTTGTATGCAACGAGGAGGGGTGTTCCTCGCAATACACTTGAGTATATGTGTACTAAGGGGTGCACACAGTATCAGATTCGCTATTTTGAACACATTTGATGGTATTCATAATCCTGCAAGGGGCTTTAACCACTTCGATGCCACTTTAGGGCTGCTTTACAGTTTATTATGGGACTGGCACCTGCCCCGGCATGAATTCCATTGTTTCTTGCATGAAACATTTTTCATTGTCTCTAATACGCTATCCACATTTTTCCTTCTTCACTAAATGTTTGCTTTTCTCATTTAATGCTGAACAGTAACTCCATGCGGAGAAGTAACAATTTAAAGACGGTTCTCCTTTAATGCAAGTTCCATTTCTCGAGAATTAAATCAACTCTGATGGATCAGATGAGTCGACTCCTTATCACTCGGAGCAATAACGGTGAACAGCAACTGGCACGGCGTGTATCAGAAATAAAAGTTCGAGACGCGCAAACACGATTGAACTTGACACGATTGAAGCAAAGGTGGAACAGACGGTCGGCCGTGGCGAGAACCGTAGCGCGTGCGTTAGTGAACAAACGAGCGCTGAATGAAATGAATAAAGAAACGAACAATATAACACGCATGGAAACATACGGAAAACAAACAGCTAGTAATAATATACAATTTTAACACGTTCGCATCTTTCATTAAAACAGATCTATCCTTTCACACTCTGATCAGGAAACGCAATGACGAGTTCAACGTTTCATCACAGTGCCGCTGGTCCGCGAATATGCGAACAGGCGTAACAGCACGGGTTAAACACACAACCGCAAATCGTGATATTAGTGTTAAAGAAATTCGTGGCGAGCGCCGATTTCTCATCGAAGCCTTACCAGCGCTTGGGCATCGGGGGCGAGGTGCTGATAAGCCGTGTTCAACTGTGTTAACAGCTGTGCACAAACCGGCCCGTTCGTGTCGCTGCTACTTCCGCTGGAAGTCGACTCGACCATCGGGTCCCGTGAGCTGGGCTCTGCAATAATTAATAATACAATCGTTGTACAACGATGGACAATGAACGAACGCGTGTCCGATTAATAGCGTGCATCGAATCGTGTGTCGAAACGAAAGAGTTAGCTTCTACGAGTGTCGTAATCATTCTAGGGCCAACCAAGTCATCAAGGCTCGCTGATTCCTCGAGTTCAACACCAAGCGTCGCGCTTCGTTAAGCTTCATTCGTCGCTTCGATTGAAACCGGATCGTGCTAAGGCTTGTTTCATTGTCGGCCCAAGAAAAGTGTCGCGTCCATCGGCGCGCCGCGGTTATGTAAGGGCAACGAAGTCGCGAGCGTTGCGCGCGATTCGCTTAATTGAGACCGTGAACGATTTCGTTCGGTCTTATCGAAAATTACGCGAATAGACGGTTACGTGTGATAATGCTGGATATCGTAAACGGAGGGAAAGAAATTTTGTCGGTTGCTGGTAGGTAAATTATTGCAACGGAGAAACGAACGAGAACGGTTTGTACTTAATGGTCTCGTGTCTCGTGAATCGCTCTGTTCGTTAACGCCAATTATACAGTCGCTGACGTGAAATTGGCATGCGGACAGCTCTCTTATTCGATTCGATAGGGTTCAGAGAGAAACGCCCCGTTTCTTGTTGTGACTAGAAATGAATTCGTATTTCTTCACGACGATAGTTGAAAATCAATGAAATACGATATTTACAAAGAGACGCATTTGTTATTACACAAATGTCTGGAGGAAATTATGCCTCTCAGTATTTACCGGAATTTCGTAGAAAAAGAAATTAGTTACTATGAAACCGCGAACATTAGAAATGAAAGATATTTGTCGCGTTTTCAGAAAGTCTGTTCTATGTTACACTTTCCAGGACGGATGAGTGAAGAGCTCTTTCCCTGAGCTTCATAACTAAAATACCAACCGCCTACGTGTGCGGCGCGTAATCATTTCGATGCTTGAATCGAAAAGAGAAAACAATAAAACAACCCGATCGTCAGCTCCGTCATTGCGATTCTTCAAATTTTACCTTCTTCAAACGCATAGTTCCTCGTGCACAAAAAGAAAGAACCCTTCATTTTTCTATTAATAACATTACAACAAACATAGAAAACGCACTCGTTCGACGTGATGTATAATTAATGGTGTGCAAAGAAGGATCGAAAGCGGTGACGTAAATGCGATTCAAATTACAACTCGTATTATTGAAGCTGGGAACATGCTGACCGCTGGATGAGACCTACCGTCGTTCAACGTTTTACTGGAGCTGTTCACTATATTCATGAACTCGTTAAGACCGTCGTCTTTATTAATGTTCTCGAGCGTCGGCGGCGGAATCGACTCCACGGGATTTCCTTCCAGGGAGACAAAGATCGCGCCGGACTCCAAGGGATCGTCCGCTTGCGTGGCCGGCGGGCTCGGAGTCAAAAGTGGACAATCCGACGCCTCCTCGTCCTATTAAGCGACAGGCGACTTGTATCATTTGGATTACACTTTTGAAAGCGGACAGCAAATTGTGTCGCTTTAATTCTTCCAAGCAGCCGCGACGAGACAATATCTTTTTTTTTTTTTTTTAAATAAACCTTAATAAAAGAGCGCGGCCTACTCGTGCATAGAAGCGAATGGATTACAATTAGAAACGTGTGAACGAGTTAAAAGAACGTTGAGAATCAAATGAGAAAAACAAATTGCAAAGCATTAATTAGAAGATCGCATCGCGAGTCGTGCATGATAGCAAATTGATTATAGTTAGAATTATAATTAATTAAAAGGGAAAAGGGACAAGAATGGAAGACGAAAGTCTGCGCTACGTTTCTCTAACACACCTGTTGGTCTTGGTTCATAATGAGTGGCCGCGAACTCGGCGAGGACGCGTGTTCAGTAGGCAACACCACCGACAACAGACCCTCGGGCTTCTGGATGTTCATCTCTGCCGGACAAATGTGGAAAGCTCAATGCTCGTCGGCCCCTCGATTATTTGGCAACGTTAAACAGTGCACGTGCCCTCGAAATCACAAGGAGACATCAAAACCGATCCAGTTTCGATATCCTTATAGAAACCATTCAGCCCGACGCTTCGCCGTTCGAATAATGTCCTCCAACCTTCGCACGACGATCTTTCCTCGCGGAGCACGCGTCGCCGTCGATTAAAACCGAGTTACGTAAGCCCGTTCGGAGCGATCAAATCTCCAAGCGGGCATTTTTACTTTCGCTCGCGATCACGCCCAATAAAAGAAAACTGAATCGACGAAATCGCGATCGATCGTTCCACGATGAAACCTGATCGTCCGAGTGCATCCGTGGCCTCGCACCCGCGCATACGTCACGTAATCCGCGTCGAAACGGAACGCAATCCGGACGCGATCGTCGTATCCACGAACTGCACGCCGACTGGGCAGCAGAGTACCCCGAGCGGCGACTATTGATCGAAAAACTCTGCACGTACGACGCGGCACGATTTTCTCCCCTGATCCATTAAACGGGCCCGGCTGAAGAGGGCTCTGTCCAAAGAATCATAGGGGTTCATTATATTTGTCTCGCTGCCACCGATGTTCCGAGGAACGATTGATTGTTGCGCCACTGCCGCGGCCACGCGTAAGATTGGTCCGCCTGTTTAAAAAAAAAGGAAAAACGGAACACCTCTCGGCAGGCATTGGGCATTGCGCGGGTACACGCGCACATGTGCAGCACGCGAATACACCGCGCGCGTGCACGCGGTCAGGTGGAGTGCAGCTAAATTACCCCGCGAGATAATGAGAGTCCGGGGTATATTTAGAAACTGTCGGTCAGTCTGGTGGGAGATATACATATGTTACAGTCGTGTCTGGTTCAAAGCAACTGGTCGAGTATCGCGTACAGCGCGAAATTATTGGGACGGATTAATGTTCACCGTGCACGCGAACGCGAGCGGTAAACAAAGCTCGGGGGGGAGGGCGAGAGAAGCTCGTTCGATGCTATCTGACGAAATTGCGCGCCGCGATTGATTAAGTAACGTAGCATTTTAATGCTACGCTCTCGCGGTTCGATCAGAGCGGTGCGCTGGGAGGAAAGATTGAAAGTCGTAGGACTGTCGAACCTGCGCTATTTACGACTGCGAGAATAAGTTGCGACTAGCGTGACTCTTACGAGCGATCGCTCTGACAGTTCTAATGGAAATATTATCGCACTTCGCTGGTAATTAACACCACTATCATCCATGGAAGAAAAGGGTAAGCTAGCCTTGCGCGATTCGCGTCGCGACAGAGGCGGGACGTATCTTTCGTCACGTGTCGCCGCGCTTTTCACTTGCTTCATTTCATCGTTTCGCTACGACGAATAACTTTATCGTCGCTCATCGTTGAAACTGAAGATTTACTCGAAGTTCCGGCTTACCTATAATTCGACGGGTCGCCACGTAACAGAGACGACATCGACGAAATGCCTAGAACGCGCGTAGAGTCGTCGACGAAAGGGAAGAGATCGCCAGCCCCGAAGAATCACGGAACGAAGGTTTCCTTTCGGTCTGGTCGTGCCTCGAGCGTATCCGCGTACCGCGTCCGTTCGCACTCTCGGCGTTCCGGTTTCCGGGGAAAAAAATGTACCAGCGGGACGATCACTTCCGTGGACGACGCTCCTGCTTTCGGATGTCGACGAACGTCCTATGACGCCCCGACCGAAAGAGAATCGCGTGCCTCTACGTGTGTATTATATTTAGCAACTTCGTTCCGTCTCGTCTCGTCTGGTCGGCGTTTCGCCTCTGACCAGGAGGACGTACGAGCCCTCGACGAGCCTGCGCGTTCGCCGATGTAACGTGCAACTCGTTGTATCAACCGCCACGATTAGAAGCTCAATAACCCCGACGTTCCCAGAAATCTGCCTTGTGCCCCGTTGTTAAAAGCGGCGATCGATCCGGCGATAGGATTGTTTGCGAAACATTATCGCGGCGATCGAGTTCTGTTGTTAAGCCGGCCGCTTGAAACCCTTCGGGGATCGCAGTCGATTGTTATTCGGCGCAGCGAATTTATAAATTAACAGAGAACGGTTCGCCCGAGTCTGTGCTCACGAACCTGCATCCCACGTTTTGTAAAATTGCTTTATACATCCTTTCGTGGGCACTGCTGAATAGGAAAAATCATTGATACGTTTTGGAAGAATTGTAATAATTACATGTTGGAGTGCTTTTGCTTCATTTAGGCCCCTTGAATCATGTTAGCACACGATCACGCGTGTAGTTTGTGTCGCTCTCAACGTTACCGACGCAGCAGGGAATTGGACTAGTGCTTCCGTGGTGAGAGGAATTGTAACTAAAAGACGCGGCGATTCCCTGCCCGTTTCAAATGATGCACGTCATATACGAATATTGAAAGGTTTTATTCTAATTTAAATGGATCGTGTAGAGTGTAAAAGTAACACGATTGTGAATTAATAAAAATTCAGGAATCACTTGCAGCATCTATTACTTAAACAATTCCAATGAAATTCCTATTTAATTTCCTAATTTACATTCAATCAATATTTGCACTTTGTACAAACTGCGAATAGAAACCCGGCAAAACTTATTGGTGATAAATCCACCTTTATTTCCCAACTTATCAAACTATTTAATACAACATTAACTACATTGAACGATATTGTACATACATGTTAAACATGACTTAATTGTTTAAATACTTCTTTCAGTGGGACGATAGATCTATCCCATACCTTCTCTGTTGTTTAGTTTCAGTTTGATTAATAAAGACTACATATAATATATCAAATAAATGTGTCCTCGTTTTTCAGTTAAAATTAATTTAAAAGACAATCCACGTGGCGTGAAATGATGCAATTCATTATATTCATATTCCCACTTCCCCTTTATCGATATATTTTGTATCTTTAATGAGACACCTTTTAATGATGTCAAAACACGTTCGTTAATAATGTAACACCATCGATGAACATCGATAAATAACTTTGATGCTACGTTGCATTTCGTTACCACTTCCATCGCGAGAGGCAAATAAAGGAAACGTGAATCAAATTTGAACGCTATACGACTTGATTGGAAAGAATTCTGTTTGATTAGCGATCAAACAAGACTTGATGATATATGACCTAAATTCTTAGCACCATTTAATTTGAATATCCCTCGCAATAGAACGTCGTGCAATAATTAATCTTATCTTCGAACTACGCAATACATCAAATGTTCCTTCAAGCAGAAGAAATCGATTGTTGTTGATAAAAGGTACGTCTAATACTATCTCCTTTTACAGTTCAATAGTTAACCACTAACGTTTGACGCAATACGTTTTACAGTCGAATGCATTCATATTTTGATCATAGTTGAAATGTTTGACCATGCTCCTCGAGGAGCTAATATCATCCGATATCTGTTCTCGGATTCAAAATTAGACTAGACCGAAGCTAAACCTCGAATAGGAATTTAATTGCATCATCCAGCCAAATATTCATTTATCACGCATCGAAGACTTTCCATCGGATTGCATTTATGATAAAGCTCGCTTTCAAGGCCGGGAATACACTCTCCTACCGACGCCCGTGCAACCGGTTCCGTCGCGTCGTGCCGACAGTCCGGTGAAAAGGAAGGCCGCTTTTGCGGACGTGGATCGGGAGAAATTGAAATGACGATGTTGCCCCAAGTTGACAGGGGAACTCTGTTAAACCGTAGCCAATTGAAATTCGAATTTCGATAAGCTTTGGCTAAAGGCTGAAACCCGGTCCCCCAATTCGTTATACCCTGCGATGTACAGTGCGGAGGCAGGCTGTTCGTGACTAACGCGACCTTCACCCTTGCCTCGTTTCATCGACTGGTCATTTCTCTTCCAGCGGTCGGCTAACTTCTTGAAACCAGCCTCGCATCCGGTCCGGTTGCGGGCGTCTAGGTGATGGTACCGCGATAGAAGGGGGTCAACATCGAACGGAACGATCCTTTGGTTGAATTTTAATATTTCAACGTTATAATTTGATATCGGAAAATAATGGCGTGATCGAGGAATGAAATCGTTCGCTTCTCTTCTCCCTTGCAATTTAAGCTTAAATAATACGATACAATTTGATTAGCGATATCGCTAGTATCCTTTTTAGCGGCTGCTTTCTTTCTCCTTTAATTAATTCGTAAGACGAATTTTACCGACACAACTTTCGATACTGGTTTTACCGAACAGTTTTTTTCCTTTATTAGTCACGTAGCTTCTCGACTGACTATATTAACAGAGGAATCGGTTTAATTAATCATACCTTATATTTCCCACTGTAAGATGAACAAAAACATTCGGCAAGAACATTTCTTGTCCATCGGTGTCTTGCCAGACCTGTTCTATTCGAATCGTCCTTTTCTCCCGCCAAGTAGTCGTTCTGCTCTCGCGAACAAAACAATTCCACGAAGCATTACAGCTTGCCGATTGCCATTCTGCATAGACAATAGAGCGAGGAAAGAAAAAGAAGAAGAAGAGGAAGAATCGGGGTATTCGGTCGATAAGAAACACCAGGAACTGTGCAAGTGTTTTATGCAATCTCTCATTATTGCAAAATACTCGACTACGTTCTAAGAACATTATCGTATGCAACATTTCAGGCTCTGCTGAAAGAGAAAAAAAAACGCATCAAGCTGTATCTTCAACGGCATACCTTCACGTAGCGCGATTAAAAGATGCGTTCCGAAACGCACGTTCCGCGCGCCAAAAAAAAAAGAAGAAGGTATTGAATATAATATTCGAGGTAGTCGGAAGTTTGTATTAAAGCGCCTAACGATAAGAGGAGGGACAATTGATAGTACTCGAATAATAAAAGGACAAGATTCAACACGAATTAGAGATAATACAGTGCTGACCGAGAGATACGTGCAATAAGCGAACCTGAATTGAAATTTCAGTCGCCCGACCGGAACCGATCGCCACGGAATCGGTGTTCAGATAAAAGAAGCTTCGATACATCCAACATCCGGGCAATAGTCGTCGTTCTATGGCGCGTGCATCGCATGATCAACGATTAGAAGAATATCTCATGCTCCGTTCAATGAAAGTCCACCACGGGTGACCTCGATTTCGTGAGACGCGTAAATTACCATCGATTGCGATTATTATTTAAATCCGATCGCAGCCCGTGGCGTGGCAAAAGTACAATAAGAACGGGGAAAGGACGAGATCGCGTAACAGGGCTGGAGTGTTACTTAATCGTGATTAAACGTGTCCTTCTGCGTCGAACCGATTCGCACGAGATCCCTATAGTCATTCCTTCTCCGCTAATCACGCTATCAGAACTCTCGCAATAAGAATTAAATGCGTCCCAGGTGTTTTCAAAGAGTTTACATAGAATCTCGGATCCTTCCCATGCAGCCTTTAAAGCTCCGATTCCGAGCACCGTCGGTTCAGCTTTTCCGAAGCAGAAATTCCCGTGATTATAGATGTAACTGCTCTCGCGTTTTAAACATTATAACAATTACGCTTCCCCAGGAGATGCTTGTCGGCCGAATATGAATCCCTTTCACCACCAATCCGCACGGTTATATAATCGGAATATCGGTGTGGTCACTGTGCTCTCAGCAAATTTGAACGCAACAAGAAAAAAAAATGTGACAACTAAAGCAAATACGCGTACCGAGGAAACCGACACTTTCAGACCTAATTGCGATCAGGATAAAAATGTGAGAATACGAAAAATTACATTTCGACTTTCGTTAAAAGCATGCTCTTGGCACGTCCCGATATGACATAATTCTCAAAAATGTAAAATCCGCGAGGTAAGATTGCATTATCATTGAATTTATCAAAATTCGATTATCTCTTGTTATTCCAACCCCTAAAGGTGCAGATACAATTTCTCTGCGTCAACTTTACCGATTTGTTATTCACCGTGTGTGTCCGTTCTTTTTCATTAACGTACATTTTTAATCCGCAATTTTGATTTCTAACATTTCCACGATTATTTATTCGACGTTTCCACTTATCCGTACTTACTTGAATATAACTAAATACAGTGGCAAGGAGAAATTACTTTTGCAAACGTCGCCGCAAGTAGCATTATCTATTCTACAGAATTTTCGAACGAAGCGGTGAACTAACGGGCCCCGATCGACTAAACGAAATGATCGTTGATTGCAATTTAACAATGGGACCAACGAGCACCTGGGAGGGCGAAAACGAAAATATTCCGAGGGGGGCGCCCAAGGAATTAGGCTACATTGTTGTCCGTAGAAACGAGACGAAGAGGATCCAACGTAAGATGGAAGGCGACGCGCGTAAGCGAGGCGGATCAGATTGTTCGGTTACGAAATACGAGATCGCTGGGCCGTTTTCTTGCAACAGCGTCGATGAAGTTTCAAAAGTGAAACGATTACCACACTTCTTATTCCACGCTCTGTCGTGTGCATATTTACCGCGTTTTCTTTTTTTTATGTCACCTCGATTGCAAGCGGTAACACCGTTTGTTGTACCTGCGATTCAGAAAACCTCGGAATGCGTTTCCCTTTTGTTTGTATAGACATTATTTCTTGTACCGAGCAGCGCGAATATGACACGCGGGCCGACCCACTTCGCTCGGTGGACATCGACATTGGGGTATTGAGAATCAATGGAGGCGGGTACGATTGAGATATCGAACGGTTCGAATTTTGCGAGGCGAAGGGGACGATCAAGGGAAAGGACGTGTTTAAGAAAAACTCGCTCGATTTGTGACTGCTTATTTAAAAATTAAAAATAGGAGAATATATTTCAATTCGATTACATCTTTATAAAAGTTGGTTTGAACCGCTCGATTAATGCGACCAATTAGGTGCTTCGCTTCAAAATAATCGAATTATTGCTATTGTTATTAATATTACTAATCTTTTTCTATTTATACAGAAGTTGGGAGTATTAAGAAACCAGCGTTGTACGATCTCACCGAAATCAACATCCGCGAGGATTTTACATAATCCAGCGGTTTTCCTCATTCCACTCCTAAACACACGATAAATAATCATCGGCCGTCTTTCATCCGGCGTCCCTCACGATTTTCCCCCTCGCCTCATAAATCGTCGCCGATCTTCGATTTTCCACCGTGATCAGAAGACCGCCACCCGGTCGTCCCCCGCAGCGGCAGCTGCCGGGAAAGCGTGAAACAGGAAAGCGTCGACCAAGGATCGAGCGAACGGGGATGGATCTTGTCAAACGGTCAAAAAGAAAAAAAAAGAAAAACCGGAGGACTCCCCTTATCGCTCTGCCACCAACCGCGAGGTTACAACCTTCCTCTATCCCTCCCCGCACGGTCGCCGGTCGAAGCCGTATGCGTGAGCCCACGAATTTATTAACGCCTCGTGCGTGTACACGCATACGCGGGCAACGTTCACCGACGATCGTTTGCTCGCCGCGAGTAGACGCCAAACGACCGCCAGTCGCGGACGCTCGCTGCTCACGGTGAGATCGTGAGCGGAGAACGGTGCCGAGCGTGAGACCGATCCATCCGGCCGTCGATATTCCCCGTCGGTGGATTCGCGCGGCCCCGGCTAAGAAACACGTGACACGGGAAAAAGACGCGCGCGCGCGCCTATAAATCGTTCGCGCCGAATTCACCGATCGATCGTTCCGGGATCCACGGCCCCGAATCCACGGCTCCGGGTCCACGGACCCGCCCGCAAGGATGCGCGCGAAGGACCGCGAAAGCCGCCGGACTCGCGCGCGTTGACGCGCATTCGATTGGACCGCGAGCTCACAGAGATCCGGGGTGGATTCGAGCGGACAAATTCAAAGAGAGGCATTGTCCGGTCCGAGGAAACTGCGCGGCAACGAAACGTACACTGTCCATCGGACAAGTTGTGTCGCGGATGTCGTTGCACAGTGGCGGTAACAGGATCGCGGCGTTAAACGGATGTTCGTCGTATCGCGGCCGGACAGAAAACGAATCGTGCACGAGTGTGTCTGAGATAAGCAGATCGTTTTGCGATACATCAAGCAGTTCTTGGGCATGGTAGCAAGTTTCGTCGATTGGCCCGCCTAGACGCACCGGCATCGGAAGATCAACCGAAAAGAAAAAAAACACTGGAGGAGATGGAGAATCCTTGAGACGTTAAGGTGAGGATGTCGATTGCTTCTGGAAAGTTTCTTTTTTTTTTTTGCGGTCCCGTCGGTTCACCAGCATCGGTATCATTCAGCGTCGGTCATTTCATCGGTATGGAGCAATCGATGCACGATAGTTCGATCTTGATACCGTTTAATTGTAATGCTCCGGGTTTCGTTGCATTGTTTCGTCTGAGCGCGTTGCTCCGCTGGATATCGAAACAGGTGCAATCGCGATCTCGAGACACTTTGCGTAAGAGTTGCGCACAGAGAGCGGAGCGTTTCTTCAAAGAATAACGCGCGCGGAGTTTAATTAATCTTTCCTTTCTTGCCCTCTGTGAGAGATCTCGTTGCGTCCGACAGATGAACAGGAGATGCAGTGGAATTGCAGCAGGGGAAAGCGGTCGAATAAAAAAATCGAGAGCGTTCGTTAAAAATAATTAGTAATACCATATTGTAGATCAATAATGAAATCCTCTTTAATATGCGATAAACCCCAAAGGAGTCAGGGGTAAATAATTGCAGTAATTAAAAAATGTTGGGAAGGACGTAATAAGCAAAATTCTCGTTCGCGATACCAAGCAGTTTGGTTAATGAGACGAAACATTAGTTGAAACCTATCACCTTTCTCCAGAAATCTCTGCAGCTGTGCAACTGATAGTTAGCTAAACTTTCGTCCCGTATGTGCCCCGCAGAAACGTTATCAAAGTAGCGGACATTATCCACAGGTAACTGTACCGACATAAATGCTATAGCCCGCATTCAATGCACAGTCGCACAAACGCACACAGACACACACGCACACGCTTGACCATAAAGATATCAAAAAGGTAAAATCGCTCTCGACCGGTGCTGTTGAACGATTTCTTCATAGGTTTCGGCCTGGTGGTACCGATCTGTCTCAGCCACTTAGTGTGTACGGCAGGCCTCCATTCAGGAAGCGAACTTACCTTCGAAATGGTCGTACACACACGTTTAAACGAGCAGCACGTGAGACTACTGTTCGAACATTGCGAGCATATCGACTTACTCAACGCGTTATTCAACCTCGTTGCTGAGTTAAATGTCGGATTACGTGGCGTGGTTCCGTGGAAATCCTATCCGAACTGTCCCAGCTGATCGGTTCTCGAATAATGGGCACACAAATCTCTTAATCGATCGCTGAAGAATTCATCTTTGCTCGTAATGGAACCGATTGACAATTGGCCATATGCGTGGGATTTTGGATATCTTGGAAGAAATTCAGGATGATTGGTCGTGAGTGAGCCAGTGAATCGATACACGTTTTTGTCTCTCTTTGTAGAAAAGAATTCCGAATTCCGAATGCAATTCTTCCTTTAATGTTAAGGCTCTATAAAGCCACAAAATATCTACCAAAATAATATAATAGTAATACACATATCAATTCGAAGAATATACAAATCTCTTAATTGATCGCTGAAGAATTCATCTTTGTTCGTAATGGAACAGATTGACAATTGGCCATGTGAGTGGAATTTTTGATATCTTGGAAGAAATTCAAGATAATTGGTCGTGAGTGAGTCAGTGAATCGATACACGCTTTTGTCTCTCCTTGTAGAAAAGAATTTCGAATTCCGAATGCAATTCTTCCTTTAATGTTAGGGCTCTATAAAGCCACAAAGTATCTACCAAAATAATCTAATAGTAATACACATATCAATTCGAATAATATACAAATCTCTTAATTGATCGCTGAAGAATTCATCTTTGTTCGTAATGGAACCGACTGACAATTGGTCATGTGCGTGGGATTTTGGATATCTTGGAAGAAATTCAGGATAATTGGTCGTGAGTGAGCCAGTGAATCGATACACGTTTTTGTCTTTGTTTGTAGAAAAGAATTCCGAATTCCGAATGCAATTGTGAAGCCTCTATAAAGAGTAAGCCACAAAGTATCTAGAAGTAATTGCTAGGCTGAAGATGGCAGTGTCTATTGAAAGTTGGGTTACCGCAACTTAGCCTTGGACTCGTTGGACTTAGGGGACCAATAGGCCGATTCCAGTTAACCGAGAATCTTTGTGCAACTAAAAAACAATACGAACTCAATATTTAACTAATCGTAAGAAACCAAAGTCGTTATTTCGTAACATTCGCTTACCAACACTCATTGTGCATCGAAATGCACTCTTTTATAGGTACTCTAAAAAGCAGTAGGTGCTCTAATTGTGAGTAAAATTCGTGAAACTGAGACAGCAAGTCGTTATTAATTTCATTTCACTCTGAATTCCGAAGGGATGTTTCCACCCGTCCTGTGCACACGTGTTGAACACGTGAAAAAACAACGGCTCTGATTTGTGCCCGAATGCACAGATGTACAGATTCTCGTGAAAGCTGCAAGGTACATAGATTAATAACCTCCTACGAGCTGTCCGAATCAAATAAATTGCCACTGAAACGGTGCTCAATAATCATGAATTTTGTTCCAAAAAGCTTTTTTCGATCTTCTGCTTTTATTTGCAAATAGTTTTCGTTGGAGACTAGCCCAATATGCAAATAATCCGAACTTCGGAACAGAGATTGAATTTTTCGGAATTCTCCAAGGCTACTCTCTGCTCTGCATTTTGAAGGTGAAAAATTTAGCAAATGGGTCAGGGTGAATGGTTGAAATGAATGTCTATGCAGTTTCTTCTTTAATGTACCAACTTGAGATGTTCCAACGTTGGTTAAGAAATATGATTATGCAAAGATAGGGAGACATTTATTATTCATATATGTGTACGGTTTAGCAAAAAAATATATGGGAACTTAGGAAAGCTGCTACCAGCCCTCGAGTAACGAAAAAGCCTGAGTTTCATTTTCCCCAAATCGCATGGACTTTTATACTTTTCTATAAGTCAGATCAGAAGCGGCTCGTTTCGTAATTAATTATCACGATAAAGTTTCGCGTTTCCTTTATTACACTTTCTCCGTCGCAGTTCGGCTCGATTAGAGGGGCACGCGTCATAATAGAAATTATCCATGTTACTTTCGTTGCTCAATAAGCGGGGTACGTTTATGGCGAGGCAACGATTTCGTCCACTCGTGCTCGTTCACGTATAGAATCGTACTACTGTACGAACAACGAGCATAAATAAAATTAGGCTAGAACAATGAGTCGGTACTGTGCCAGACTGTGCCAACGCGAGTTAACAACCTGAAATGAATGAATAAGGAAATGTTGTATCGTTAATTGCATTTTCTTGCCATTATGAATCTTGCATTAAAAGGCTGTTTAAAAAATATTCAGCCGTTTCGGGGCACCTGTGGTTAATTTAATAACGAGTAGCAAATGGCGAGCAAAGTCAGGGTGAGAAGAAGGTGAAATTCTGATGAAAAATTAGTCATTTACTGAAACTTATTGGCCACTTTAATAAAGTCTGAAGAAGGAGTCATTCAGATTTGAGAAAGCGAAAATGCGCAACCGGTTCCCACAGGAAATCTCCCGTGCCCAAAAACGAAAACTTAAAAAATTCGCGTTTACCTAACACGCGATATCGCAAGGTTTCGTAACTGGCAAAGTTACATAAAATGATTAGTATGCTACGAAAAAGCATTAGAATCGAAATACTAATGTGCACGATAAATCTTCCCCTGTGAAATGCGCCGTGCCTCAGCAGCAAAAATTTTATTAATTCCCAGCGAGAACAAAGTAGTCTACAATTCACCATGAATCACCGCCGCGACCGCGAACTTATTAAGACCAACGTATTACCCCCGGTAGATCCATAGATCTCGCGATACTGGAGCGATCGCAGGTGCGACCTGAACCTCTCGGAGCGAGCGAATGGGCAATATTAGCAGGGATAAACCGTGCAGGTTCGCGCGACGTTTATCAGCGGTATCAGGCGACGCACTTTCACGCTCGTTGGTGCACGCCAGTAGATGTGCATGCCGCTCTGCGTCCAATCGCGACAGATAAAAAGAAAAAGGGACAAATGTAACGTATGCTAAAGAGCGCGGGTGACCGTCCTTATGCCACTTACCCAGATTTTCAACCAGGAACAAGCGGCTCGGAATAGTGCCGCCGAGCAGGACAGGATTTTGCAAGGGAAATAATATACGCCTACCAGGAACTTGTACTTTCGAGATATTACCGAGATAAATCGGTGACCTTACCGCCGTCATTGGCCGCGATCGATTGGATCATTTGCTGATGAAGGAATATTGGTATCGTTGCTTGTACGAACACCGTGGAACAGTGTGATATAAATAGAAAAAGGCTGGACAGATTGCACTTGGATGATTATATTATTCAATTATGAACTGAATCGCAATTTTGCTTGGATCACGTTGACTGTTATGTGTGATATAAATAGAAAAAGGCTGGACAGATTGCACTTGGATGATTATATTATTCAATTATGAACTGAATCGCAATTTTGCTTGGATCACGTTGACTGTTATGTGTGATATAAATAGAAAAAGGCTGGACTGATTGCACTTGGATGATTATATTATTCAATTATGAACTGAATCGCAATTTTACTTGGATCACGTTGACGTTGTTATGTGTGATATAAATAGAAAAAGGCTGGACTGATTGCACTTGGATGATTATATTATTCAATTATGAACTGAATCGCAATTTTACTTGGATCACGTTGACGTTGTTATGTGTGATATAAATAGAAAAAGGCTGGACAGATTGCACTTGGATGATTATATTATTCAATTATGAATATGAATCGCAATTTTACTTGGATCACGTTGACGTTGTTATGTGTGATATAAATAGAAAAAGGCTGGACAGATTGCACTTGGATGATTATATTATTCAATTATGAACTGAATCGCAATTTTACTTGGATCACGTTGACGTTGTTATGTGTGATATAAATAGAAAAAGGCTGGACTGATTGCACTTGGATGATTATATTATTCAATTATGAACTGAATCGCAATTTTACTTGGATCACGTTGACGTTGTTATGTGTGATATAAATAGAAAAAGGCTGGACAGATTGCACTTGGATGATTATATTATTCAATTATGAATATGAATCGCAATTTTACTTGGATCACGTTGACGTTGTTATGTGTGATATAAATAGAAAAAGGCTGGACAGATTGCACTTGGATGATTATATTATTCAATTATGAACTGAATCGCAATTTTGCTTGGATCACGTTGACGTTGTTATGTGTGATATAAATAGAAAAAGGCTGGACAGATTGCACTTGGATGATTATATTATTCAATTATGAACTGAATCGCAATTTTGCTTGGATCACGTTGACGTTGTTATGTGTGATATAAATAGAAAAAGGCTGGACAGATTGCACTTGGATGATTATATTATTCAATTATGAACTGAATCGCAATTTTACTTGGATCACGTTGACGTTGTTATGTGTGATATAAATAGAAAAAGGCTGGACAGATTGCACTTGGATGATTATATTATTCAATTATGAACTGAATCGCAATTTTGCTTGGATCACGTTGACTGTTACGTAGGTTTCGCTGTATAGATGAAATTACTGTAATTAGGATGTATTCGAATAAATTTTTGATCATGTGTGAACTTACTAGAGTAATTATTAAAACGAATTAATTATTGCTGCACTTGGAATTTGCATCGAGACGTGTCCTATTTGATCGAGAATTTATTTCAACAAGTTTCCAGTCGGCTAAGAATTTATTCTGACAGCAGTGAAGGTCGAGTAATTTTTATTCATATATTTTTACTCATCCATTCCTTTTTTTCTGTTTCGCCAACGCGTCTTTGTCAATCTGAGCGTCACTTGTATTTGAAATTTATTGCAGTCGAGACTAAATTAAGTGTCGAATAAATGCGTACTGCGTATGTTATCTCAAATTGTATTATGCGGCGACCTTTAAACTGCATTTCATACTAACAACGTTTTATCAAGCGCTATGTTTGATGAACGTTTCATTGTATGCTCCACCAATTTTCTCACGCAACGCTTCAGTTGTCCGGATAATTATTATTGTCCGATACATAAACGCGGCAAGAATGAAAGGTCCCTCGGCGATGTAGTGCAACCGGAATTGCATCCCTTAGATCGAACATAAGGAACAAGATAAACGAGGAATTGCAACGGGAAGGAAAAGACTACAAAGAAAAGAAAACGTCCATTGCGAAAACTTATTGTAAAAACAAAAATGTAATCTCAGATCGGAGTACCGTGCTCGTTATCAATAGAGATCTTTATCTCCGCAAAGATTCGCGATTCTTTAGATCATTTCCGCTTCGTCTCATCAGCCGTTACGTCTCGGCGAATCAAGTATAAACCGCAATATCGTTGCTCAACGTTGAAATCGCTCGAGGTTAATGTCTCAAAGCCATTCACGCCGCTCGCGGTGCTCGGGTAAGCATTGTAATCATTATTTCCTCCACGCTCGACGATTATCCGCCACTTTGTGAGGTAACAATGCAACGCGCATTTTTTTTCTTTTTTTTTGGTGATCCGGTTAGTAGGCCAAGCGTTTTGATTTTCAATTTCCTCGTATCCTTCGGATCGTAAATGATCGATATTGGTCTTCAGGTTTCGAATAAACACTTTAATCAGGATTTATATTAAAATCATGTATCAAAAACAAAGACCGCATACATGATTTATCTTATATTTATAATTTTCTAACGTACGGTATAAATAACGTATCTCCCTCGCGGAAATCGCAACATCGAAAACTCTGTCATTAACATCAATAGCCAGTAATATCAGTAATCAAGAAGAATCCATTTTTCGAAAAATGCACAAGATATGAAGAGATCTTTCCAATTTCTTCTTTTTACGTTTCTGCACCAAAGATCAGTATCTTCGAATTTGCATCGCGATTTAACCCTTTGCGGTCCGTACAATTCTCACAGTTCCGTTTCATCTTGTCCGCGCTGATTTCGCTAGCTGCTTAGTATCGCCCGCTTTGCGAAACGTTTATGGGCTTACCAACACAACGAACTGCTTACGAACGGATAATTATGTCAAATGTAACTTCGAGATTTGAACAAAATTATTTTTTAACGTTCACAACTTATCGTTCGGAGCATTCTCCAACCGGCGATCTCGTTTTTCACTCGCAGCTTGATAAAACGGCAACAAGAAATCGTGCACATAAAAATTGAGATGATCGTTGGAATGGAGAGGCTTCGGACTTCAAGTTCATGGTGATTTGAGTTATTAGAAAAATTTCTTGATGTCCGGAGAGATGTTTGAATCTGTAAAGCTTTCAAACAGAAAAAGCCTATTTACTTTCCCACCTGTTACATGATGTAAAACATCTTCGAACAGAAAGCGAACTGAGGGTTGAGAAAGTTGAGGCCTCACGCTTTAAAATGAGCCCAGGTGGATTGTCGAACGATTATTTTTCTCGAAGTTGTAACAGTTTATTGCCAGCAATTCTTGCCATTGCATTGGAAGCGTTATGTCGAGCCACACTCGACATAGGACCGCAAAGGGTTTAAAGGGCTTAATGATCCTCGAGCTTGATCAGCGCTCCGTCGAAGAGGCTAAAGTCTCCCCCCTTGGATGCTTTACGGTATTTTTCCCTTCGAAACAGCCGACTGTGAAACGCCTCTACTTTATTGCAAAACTGTTCGCCTATGTGTTCCTGATAGAAACGTGACCATCGGCGAGATCCTCGCGATTGGCTTCTCATGCGACGCGAGATTGTACAGCTTCTTCAAACGCCGTTCCCCCGTAGAGATTCGTGGCGCAAGATGATCGTCGATTCGCGAGAAATCTCGCCGAACGGATAGCAGCCTATCGCGAATGCACGCTCGTGCAAATGTCACGAGATACCTAGCGCGGTGTTGGTGAATTATTCATTCAGCGTTCACGAGAATTACACTATTTTCTTGTTAAATAAGCGCTGTCGAACAAAGGCGCGAAGCGAACAACAGAAATGTTAGAAAAAGAACATTATTGACGCGAGTCGTGTTTCTTTTTCTTTATGTTAATGAAGATTTTGTTAAGAGGCGGACGATAACTCCTTTTCCGTTTGAACTTTGCGAAGACTGGCATAAATAGCGATGCCTGTCCGCATTTCAATATTTAAATTTACTTGGCTTCTCTTACTTTCTGAATGTAAATAGTGCTCGAGGTTTTTTTTTACTAAAGCACGAGCAACAGTCTGTAATTTAAGATGCAGCAAGATTATTAAAGGTTATTGATTTAAAAAAAAAATCTAATGCGGATCTTCTTTCAGGAAGATTATACTTAACGATATTAAGAAAATTGTTAAGCGATATTTTACTTGATATAATCAATGCTACCGATATTCTAATCCTTCGATCTATTCATTCTCTGAACGTACTTTACTCGCGTGCTAATGCAGTTACGTTAATACAGTGAGAAACAAAGGAATATGAAGAGAAGGGAGAATTTTTTGTTTCTCCGTTGAGAGATTTAAAACGGTCGAACGTACTGAAATGTTTGCATGCATCGCCAAGCGTCCGCGGGAAAGATGTGCTCTTATGCGGCACGGTTCTAAAGATATACTCTTAAAATGTCTCCGTAAATGCCAGGTTGATTCCCGAGGATATAAAAGGAATACGAATATCCTTCTTTGGCAGAGCGTGCCGCGATGACACCGAATAAGAATAATAACCGAGAGACCGCCCGTTGATAGGCCGGCAAAAATCTTGTTTTGGTTATTTAAAGAAATGAAAAGGACACGAACGTTTACCAGGGTCTAAGTAATCGTCCAGAGTAACGCACGTTTTGCGACGGAACGACAAATATCCGCAGGCTTCGCGAATATTTATCAGAACCTTCTGTCAGCGACACTGCGTTCGCTAATCCCTGGAAATCTTAGCATTTCAACGATAAGGGTAATCACGTGGAAAATGCAGTCGTGCGAATTAGCACGTGCCATAAACCGTGCACGTTCAAATTCTTTAACTTCGATTTTCTACCGAATACAATTTCAAATTGACAAAAATATGATACTCGGTGAATGAATAAAAAATATATATTTCAAACATTAAAACAGAAACACCGTTGCGAAATGGAAAGATGCATAAAGGGTGATCGTTGACGAAACGATCAAGGAAGATGCATCGGAATCATTCGCGTGGAAGTGTTAACGCAGCAAGTGTGCGGTGGCAGCCGAGCGATTGCAACGGCAACGTCGTTGTCGCGTTATCAACTGGTATCGTGCAACGGGCGTTCAGTCAGTGACCCACAACAATTATGTATTGTCGAGGAAGGGAGAATGTCTCTACGGTGCAGAGGGGAATGTTGATTAACGGAAGTAGAATAAACGTGCGTGATCCGGTAGGGTGAATCTTTCTACCCCTTGGATCTCGCCACCGTGCAATTCGTGCACCGATAACGGGCACGGATGCTGTAACTTTCGTTCGAAAGCCGGCCGTCGATGTCGTTTGAAAATGCAAACCTTTCGCGGTTTCGTTGGAAGCGGTGCACGTGTGCATTCGGAGGTGATAGCGCAGCGATGAGTAACGATAGGAACGCGCGTACGGGCCGCCGAGGGTTTATACATGTCGAGCGTATCAGCAACGGGGCGAGGTGCGTCGTCGTTGAACGCGTCGGCAGTGAAAATTCATCGCGGGCAAGTTGGCCCGCGGATTTTCCATTTGCGAATCGCGCGTGTCTCCCTTTCTAAATCCGTCACGAGATCGCAATGTAACGTACGAAGGGAACACGTCATTCTCATCCGCCACCGTGCTACGGCTGGTAGAAGATTGATGCGTTCTCCAAAGTGAAAGACTGCCGAGGGTTTCGACCGCGAGAGATGGATCGGTTCGTGAATTGTACGGGGAAAAAAGTTGACTGTTACGCGTTGAGAAATAGAAACAGTGTCACTGTTGAGGAATTTCGATTCGGATGGATGGAAATCGCGCGATGTTTCCGTGTAACTCGCGCGCTCGCTGTCGCTGAATAGTTTAAATGCCAAGACGGAGATCAATGATGAAGTTATCTAATATTCTCGTGTAGGTTTTTCTGCTCGTAGAAGTATCGAGATATTAATGGATTACGTGTTTAGCTACGCTGATTAAGTAATCCATGGTTTTTAAAAATTACTTTAGATTCATTAGCATGGCTATCAGACACTGTTAATCAGAGATCGATAGTCCTTCAGAGAGTAAAGCATCTCTTATGCAAATCTTGCCATCTTCGAAACGCGAATATCATTTTTCGTACGCTTTTTCTGCTCGATATAGCCTCTATCACATACGTCAACAATATTTTCAGTCAAATTTTAGTAAGCATAATACTGTTTCATATTGAAATAAATAATTTAGAAACACGACTGTATATACGAATATACCTAAAAAATATTTCAAGAAAGACAGTGTTGTTCAAATGACAGATTAAAGATTATTACCACCATATTATATCTTCCTATCGTAAATACAATGAATATTTATCAGCATCGAAAGTGTTAATATCGGAGGCAATGGTGTATAACAGAAGGTGCGACGACTACTGGTAACACGAATGAAATACAGGTGACAACATCATTTAAGTACGCCAACGGTTCTGTAATAAACATTGGAGGAATAGTCTGTTGAGTTGTCCACTTTCTTGTAAGAAGCAGCGAGAATGATATATGGAACACTTTTCTATTACTACTGGATAGTTTTTACGAGTCCGTAAGTGACGAGGTTGAATGAGTGGAATTCCTGCTGGGCTTTGGAATTTCTGAAACGAATAGAGGCTCTCACCTGGTCTATCGGGTTTAATGTGACAGTACCGATACAGCGACGCTATGCTACTCCATACGCGAAGCAATACAATTTTCAAAACCCGTTGAAAGAGCGGAAAATAAAATATCCAAAAACCCTCTTGAACATACGAAATATTCTCATTGTTAAATCCGTGGAACTCGAGGACATTTCACGTGGATCGCAATATTGATAACGTATTGTAGCTTTAAGTTATTCTTCCTTTTTCTTTTTAGAATAGATTCATAGTGAATTTTGAACGGGACAAGTTTAATACGCATCGCACGTATCTCGAATAACTTTGAATTCTAATACCGTCCGAGCACCAAGAACTTTCAAACGTCCAACGAAATCTTCGACTATTCATGAGTGGACGGGAATGAGTCATAAATGTTCAGGAACATTGGCATTGAATACTATTCTTATCGAAGTGCAGATCATTGATATGAGGCACGGCGCGTTGAAAGTCGTCTACCTTAGAGATCTCAGGGTTGGCTCCACTCAAGTCCAAATCACAGTGTTCTTAGTTGAAAAATGAAGCATTTCTTCACGTCAGAATAAATGGAAACAAAATTAATGGGCGATGGTGAGTTCATTACTCAATATATACATTTATTTTATTGATTCCCATTTTGTGTTATTTGGCGCAAAGTCATGCTCACTCGCGATACAGTGTCGCCCTCGATTCATTTATCCGAGCAAGACGAATCCCGATAATACAGAGAACAATGCTGTAAGATCAGCTGCGATTCCACGAACGCGTCCTTCTCTTTTCTACGCCATATTCCGTTCGTCCGGCTGCACCGTTTTAGGAATAACGACCGGGAAACCACGTTTCAGAGAGCAAGCCGATAGTCTTAGCGAAACAACGAGACGTCGTTCAAGCGCACGTGCATCGTGATTCACGAGGGTAACAGTTGTGACCACCGTTTTATCGTACTCCTCTCTTTCGTACCGTGAACTCCGCCGGCACGCCGGGGAACGCAGCTCGCGTCTTCCGCGTCCTCGGAATCGTATTCGAATTCGCGCGTTATAGTTGAACGGGCGTCGATTTTACCAAATCATGCGAAGCTGCCGTGTCGCCATGGAATCTCCAACGTGGAAAGTCAGGCTGCGAGAAAGCCACCAATTGAAGTTAACAAATAACACGCGTATTTGCGGAGCCACCGGAAGCGGAGGCCGATCAATCTCGCGTACAAAGATGCGATTCATCTCCTTGCGTCGCCTGTTCAACTTCTTCCCGCAGTATTCCTCAAATAGTAGATCCACCGGAAAGTGCTGTCCGTGTTTCGAATAAAACAGAAGAATCAATTTTTCATACCTTGAATAATCTTCATCGAATAATATAATTGCCGTCATTATTTGTGACTTCTTGCCAACGTGATGGCAATTTGTACATCCCATTTTGAGAAAATGCCTTATCTCTGGAGGCCAAAAATTGAACCAGTGCTTGTCAGGTGTCCTCTTCGTTCTTGAATTGTTTGCCCTGCAAACAATTTTGTAAGGACAGAAACAAGGGATAATCGGAGGGCGCCTAGGTCCGGGGGGTACGGTGGATGCGACTGAATTTCCCAGCCTGGACCTGCGACTTTCCGACGAGTCCCCAAAGCAGCATGCGACCTGGCGTTATCATGAAGCAGTATGGACGTTCTTCCTATTGAACATCGCCGGCCTCTTTTCTTGGAGTGCCATTTTTTCATTTATCCAATTGTCGACAGTACCTCTCCGAATTTAGCTTTTCGTTTGGCTTCAACAGTTCAAAATGTATAGGCCCTCGAATGTCTCATCATATACACAACATTCTCTTATTCAGGCTCAACTTCGGTTTAGAGGTGTAACGGGGCACATTTTCCGGGTTCGCAATACGCCCGTTTCCTTACGATGTTTTCACACGTAATCCACTTTTCATCCCCAGTTATGATCCGGTCCAAGAATGGTTCGATTTTGTTCCGTGCAAGCAATCACTCGAATTCTTCCCGCGGCACCCATCTCGAATAATTCCACGCAAATCCTACTTTCCGAGTATGGTCCGAAATGGTTTGCCGAGCCGAATCAAGCCTCTCCGCAATCTCCGATGTTGTCCAAAAAAAAGGATTTTGCTCTAAGATGATCTCGACAGTACAGTAATGTCTCGAAATAAGGCACGACTTTCTGCTTCGAAATAAGGCGACGGCTATCATACGATTCTACCTGCTCTGGAATCGTTTAGTGTTAAAATGAGAAGGCGTGTCATATTCTATTCTCTAAAGTATCACATTCTACCTCGACGGAAGCCTTTAATATTATTATAAATTATATAATAAAGCCGTGTTCGCTCACGGCCCCTTCCGGAATCAAAGTCATGCAGAATAGTCTACTGATTCGTTATAAGAGACTGGCCGGTCCCGAGCCAGTGCCTTATTTCGAGACATCACTGTATCGCCGTTTCGTCGCGTATCTACGGCGCGATCGCGAGCCTTCCGTGTAAGTCGGATCACCGGGAGTTGCAAGCTCCTGGCTGAAGATGATTTCAGTACCGTTGAATTCGCCACTTCCTTACGCTCTTTATGAGGGATAAGGATGATTGGAATCAAGGTAAACGATGACAAACTCGTGAACAACGATTGTTTAATAACCTACGATTTAACGTTAGCTTGAGACGTATAAGATTTGTGTTTTTTTTTTTATGTTGCTATGTGTCCTACCCGTACGAATGTTTTTTTTTCTCGACGCTTCGTGTCGGTCCCCCTTCCATGAAAGATGGATCCTGATTGGAAAACGCTAATTTCAGCATTCGGTCAAAGACGGTCGCCCGGAGGGTGGCTCATTAGAAAGGTGAAAATCATCTACTTGAAATTTTCCGAACCATCTTCTGCACGTTCCATTAGAAACTGTACCTTCACCGAACACTTTCAATAAATTTCTACACGCTTCTGTAGCATTTCCTCCCTGTTGGAATTCGTACAAAATATGGAGGCGTAACTGAACTTTATCAGGAGCCATGGGTACACAATCGCGTCTCATTTAATACTAACAGGAATCATCTTCGTTTTGTCTATCTTCGATGTTAATGTGTATACATTGTCAGCGATAAGAAGAGAGAGCCAGATACGCGTCACATGAATATGCGGATACTTGTTGAAAATGGGTGTAACCGGAACTTTTCGGTAGACCTAACATATTCCTTCCTCGATCCTCTTCGGACCGAAAACATTATTCTACTCGAGACAGGGACGAGCATTCCTCTTGCTTATCGTTCGCAGAAATAATTGGACCAACTTATTCCCTTTGAAAGGGAAACTTCCGCAGAAACGATTACCGGCCCAAAATTCCGCGCACAAAAAATAAAGAAATGATTGCACCACAAAGGCGCGGCACGATGAATCGTAGCTGCTAAGCGATCGCGTTATTCAAACGAACGTGGTCGCTTGAGCGGACATCATCTCCAAGCCGGCCGCATGATTCGACTGTGGCACCGCTTCCGGTGTGTCTAATCCGCCGCGCAAAGACCCCTTTCGCGTGGTCCCAGCGAGCGTGGCCACGCTACTTAAACAATATTCCTCCCCATTGACCGCTTCTGTGTCGAAGTGGTCCTCCTCGCTTCTTGCGTGTACCAGCGGCAAGTGAATCGCAGCAGCCGCGCTCACGCTCGATTGTTCTCTAAACGGTGATTCTTCATGTCGTCGCCGTCATTCGTGAAACGCGGCCGCGCGAACGGAATCCGCAACTGATTTTCACACCCCACGATTTGCCCTCCCACCCCCCATCGCGACGATATTCTTCTGGCGTGGCTGCGGTTCGTCGGTTACACTTGGACAAGGTACGACGAAAAGGAATATTTAATACGCCCGCGGTTCGTGGAATCTTCTCTGCGGTTAAGTGTTCTCTCCAATGAATGACACGCGTGGATGAAAGTTGACGGCGGTGGCGGACCTGATTTCCTTCTTTTTTTTTTTATTTGATTTTGTAAAGAGAGAAGTTGGCTGAAAACCGTCGGGCTCGTGTGTAAATTTTATACTGGATGCTCTTGGAGTAGACGGTCCGAGGACTGTGGCTTTGCGGATAAATAAAGCAAGACGATTGTTCAAATGAAAATTGAACGAACAGTGCACACGTAAAGTTGAATATTACTAATGCGTCGCTTGCTCCTATAATAATTAGTGATCCCTCTTTCTCGTAAAGACTCCAAAAGTCGCCGTCGAAGAATCTTCGGCACCGTATCATCCTTCTCGAACATCAACAGCTACGACTTTTAAGATTACGAAATCTCCTGATCAGAGGCGACCGCCGTCGTTTATCACCGCTGTTACGCTCCCACATTTAATCGGTCGTCCCGATGCATAACGCGTATTGCGCAACACTTTATGTACACCGCAGCGTCGCGTATGATCGTATGGAAGGAACACCCTGGCTGTTTACGACCGTTCAATTTCACAAGACTTTCTACCGGGCTTCTCGAAAGTATTTTGTCGCGTGCCAACCGGCCGTCTAACGAAGAGCGAGCGCCTCGCTTTAAATGCCGCGTAATCGTTTAAGGTATGAACGTGGAGCGTATCATTGGACTATTCCTGTTCTTGAAATTGCAAAGCGAACGCCAATTTAGGCTGGCGACGGAACAACGCGTGAACGCACGCCGCGCGAACTTCACCTGTTTGGCACCGTTCAAGTACGCCCGTGAACTTCTAATAACGGTGGCGAACAACTTTCTTGCGCTTAACGGAGAACGGCGAAAGCGGTACCCGTTTCCACTTCCGTCTCACTCATTTGGAAGCCTGGCCGTCGGCGACTGAACGGACGCGCGAGATATTGTATTGTCTCGCTCTGTGCAAGCCTTGTGTCTGGCGGAGATTATACACGGTGTCCCGTAACTGGTGGTACAATCGAACAGGGGATGCTTCTATGTGAAAAAAGTGAATCGAAAATGTAGAATAACGTTTCTTCATTCGAGGCTTCGCTTCCAAGAGAATCGGCTTGAAACATTCGCTAGGCACGCATGCATGTTGGCTAATATGTACTTCTACTGGTGCTTGCGTTAGACGATTGTCAATTCCACGATTGTCGATATGCGAAACATCAATATTGACCGTGAAATAAAGTGCAGCTCGCAGCACGATAAACGCGGTCGAAATTTTTCACTCGAAAAACGAAAACTGCATCCAATAATACAAAACCTAGGACGCGCAGCGGGGTGAATAAAGAAATTAACGCCAGTGCGGAGAAGAGTGTTGAAGCAACGGATGAACATGTAGAACGGCGTAATTTCAAACAGTATGATGCACCCTTTACGCAGGGTGTCCCGTAATTAGTGGTACAACCGAGCAGGGGATTGATTCTATGCGAAAAAGTAAGTGGAAAATGTAGAATAACATTTCTTCATTCGAGGCTTCGTTTCCAAGAGAATCGACTTTAAACATTTGCTTGGCCCATGCATGCATGTTGGCTAATATGTACTTTCACTGATGCTTGCGTTAGACGATTGTCATTCCACGATTTGATTATTAACCACGATGATATCGTTCATTATATAAATAATAACGTTGGACAAATTTCTTTATTAAGAAAGTTCGTGTATGATAAACTTCGTTATCTCAGAAATTGTTGAAAATCTTTGTCATCGTGTTGGGAACATGATTCTGCTGTATTTGCTATTCTATTCTGGTGCCTCGCTTCATCAAACAGCGGGACAATTTTCTGCTTTAATCGCTAATCCATGCGTACCATGCAAATGTTTAAAATCGCTTTTCTTGGAAACGAAGCGTCAAATGAGAAAATTTTGTTCTACATCTTCGACTTGTCTTTTGTTCACATACGATTACCCTTTTTCCGGTTCTACCAACAGTTACGCTGGACACTCTGTATTTGCAAAGATTATAAAGTCCATCTAATTGTTCTCGAGCATACACCGTTTTTATTTCGTCTCGAACCGATGCAATTTTCTTCGAGCGAATGCATCACGCATGAAAAACAGTTTACGAAAGCGGTCCCATCGCGGGTGTTCGGGTGAAATATTTCAAATCGTAGCAGACGAGATCGCTTTGTGACGCCGACAATTTTGCACCGCGAGAACCCTTTGTCGTGATCGCATGAATATTTACAATTCTCCTTTTCGTATTTAATTGTGTAACCGTGCGCGAGCTTCCTTTCGCGATAAACGGATGAAAAGCTTCCAATTATGTAAGTCTGCGCTGTCCAAGCGTGGGTGCTTTTATCGTTGCTCGATTCTCCAAGCGTGTACCGAAGCAACGCTTTGGCTATCTGCATGGAAAGTTTTCGTGTGAAAGAATGCTAATAACGAGTCTTGTAACGCCACGACGGTTTCCAAATAGTTTAGCATAAACCTTTGGGAAAAATTGATGTTTCGATTCATGGTATTTTATAGAAGAACGGTAGAAAGACGTAACACGGATACAATGACGAGTGTGTTAGTGAACATCCTGGTTCGTGTGACTTTTATAGATAAGACGGTCCCTCGTCGATTGGGCTTCATACGCCTGACGATAAAGCTGACGTTGGATTTAGAATCGGCGAAAGTGTAATTCGGAATGTGGGTGAAGGACACGATAGCCATATACGAGACCAGCTTCTTTTCAATCGTGATTCACTGTTCGTTTATGCTCGATAAAGAGAAAAGAGCTACGGCCGGCGATAACGAGGGCGTTCTAAAGATTTCTCTAAAGTGAACAAATTAGAGAGCTAAGAATTCATACATATGCATGCGTTACGATATTATCAAAGACATAATAAGGTTTTCAATAAAAAAAAGAAATTAGAGTCTCATCATCCTCAATCTTAATCGAGTCGCAGAATAATAACTCGGACGTAATCTTTACACGCCACCCACCTATCAGGGCGGAAGCGAGTCGGTGGATTTTCATTGTCAAACGCGCGATGCACGAACATCGGTACCGTTAACAGCGGCGCGTAAATCTCGGTCGACGTGCATAATGATCAATCGTGTCACGTGGACGTTTATGAAGACGCGTGCACGCGACCAAGCGAGACGGTAGCAGATCGTTGCGAAGGTTCGAACAGGACACCTGTTCGCCGCTATTTTACAGGACGCTCCGGCGAGCCTCACCCGTACGAATCCTCGCGAGGCCTCGGACAGGGGAAAAACGCGACGGACGAGGGAGAAGGGTTTACCACCTGGGGAACAACCGTGATAGCCCCAAGGTGTTCAGCCAAAGTGGGGATGAAGGCCGCGTACTGCTTCTGCAAGAGCCTCGACACGCACCTAGACCTACAAAACGGGGATAATTCGCGGCGATCCCGCCGGCGACGCGCGTCTGTGCCCGACGATCTTGGACGCTGATCCAACGCCTTGGACCGAGAGATCGGAATTCACGCAACTGAATCCGCGCGCGGTTCCATCGCGGTTACTAATCTCGCGGGGGACGACGGTTGCTCGTTTCCAGTGTTGATCAAACGGACCTTTGGTGACACCTTTGATTCGGTAGTATCGAGTAAACGTGATAGTTCATTGCGAAGAAGTACAGAGAAATGTGAATTGATTTGAAGAGTTTACATCGCTTTTGGCATTCCCTAAGTTAAAGGTCAGTGGTGGAGGTCTTCGTTAAGTGATTATAATTTCAATGAATTCGCAACTTTGCGAAGATACGTATAATCTCTGATACGTGAAGCTTGGTACACGCCAACGCTAGTTATGCGCTGTGATGCCGTAGGGTATGGTAGAAACAGGTTTTATAGAGGAAATATTACTAATGCAATACATATTTGCATGCGTAGACAATTTTCATTAGCTTATCGCGGAGTTTCACTTTCCTAAAATAAAATTTGTAATAATTAAAGAAAATTCAGAGAGTAAAAATGTAATACCGCGTAAGGGTAAAATGCTTCAGGGGCCAACTTTCATGTTCCGGAAGGACGTATTTCGACCATTCATAAATTTGAGCGAAAGTAGAAAATGCAATACCATTTAACGAGTTGCTCGAAAGAATGCCGAGAATCTGCGAAGGAAGCTGCGAAGCGAAAAGCGGTCGGTTGCCTCGGAAACGCTTCATTAGAAAACCACTTACATACGTTTCACATCGACAGGATCGATACAATTAATACAATCGCAACAAAAAAAAAAGCAAACGACATAAAGAAACTGAAGGAACTGATACAAAAAAAAAACGCATTGCACTCAGCCAGTGCTTGGCGTCGTTCCGTTTACTCCAATGTTCAAGGAATCCCGTGTGTCTCCTGTTCCAGGTGATTTCGCCGCAGGCAGCCGCGAGAGATGTGGTCCCGCACGCGATCCCTGCTCCTGGTATGGGCGATCGCGTTGTTCGCGGGCGCGACGTTCGGCAACGGGTCGCAGAGCCCGCGTCTCGGCGGCGCCGTGAACATCTTCAGCCGTTACGGCTACCTGAGCCTCAGCATGAGAGTTATACCGAGAAACGACTCCGACACGTGGATCTTCCGCGAGCCGACCCTGGACGTGTTCACGAATCCCGCGCCGATGGCGAACAGGAAGCAACCGGCGGCGGTGTTCGACGGTGATTTCCACATGGAGTTCTGCGACAATGTCCGACAGCTTCTGCAGGCCTACTTCCGGGACTTCGCGTTCGAACGACTGGACAGGCCGTGGCGAGCGTTCACCGGCAGCTGGTCGAAGACGGCAATCGCTCGTCATTTAGGGATCAACACGTCATTCGTCACCGGCGAACACTGCTACGTGCTGGTGCGAGTCGCCAGGTACCGGGAGACGAGGAAGCTCGCTGGCACCGCGGACACCATGATCCTGGACGAGGATGTCCGACGGGAAACGGAGAACGTGACGATCGGCGATATCGCCAGCGTGGTGCATTTTATCAAGCACTTTGGCTCGCACTACATCACCGCCTATGTCACTGGCAACTCCTTGTATCAGGTAAGGGATGGAATCTCTCATTGCCGGTCGTAGGGGGGGGGGGGGGGTGGCTTTCCATTTATACGTACCAACGGATTCGGCTATCGGTTCCAGGTGTTCGTGTACACGCCACAAGCGTACCAGCGCATCAAGGAGCGCTTGAAGACGCGCGGCGTCGCGCACCTGTCGAATCTTGAACTGAACAATTACTTCTCGCCGTGGTACGCGGAGCATATGGGCTCCATACAGGCGGCCAGTGGGAACCGCACCGTGGAAGCATGGGCGGTGCAACGGCTACGGAACCAATACTACATATTCTCGTACGCCAGCCTCCTGAAATTGCACGGGGACAGCGCGTTGCTGAAACAGCTGGACGGATTGCTGGGGAACGAGGCGTTGCTGCAGCTGCAGTTGCGCACGTTGGCGCCGATCTTCAAGGATCCGCGACGACGCGAGTGGTTCCTCGAAGTGATCGACAATTACTCGAAATTATGGGAGGTGAACATGTGAATCGGGACAGTCTCGACAAAAAAAGAAAAAAAGAAAGGAGAACCGCCTGAACCCCGCCGCCGTTTTGCTTATGTAAAAATGAATTACGTAAGGAACCGGTCGATTCCGCGGGAGGATAAGCCACGGCGTGCGCGTATACGCGCGTTTATTAACATGAAAGATCCCGAGGAGACGGCTTCGACGAGGATCGATCGATCGTCGCTGTAAGAAATCATTACAGCGTTCGCAGTAATCGTTGATCACGACTCCTTGGAAGTTCACCGTTCCGGGTCTCCTGCGAGCGGTCGCTAGGATTTAATATATTGGGGTGAACGCCCAACTACTATACTCTTATTAAATAAGTATTTATTACTATAATCGACGATAGAAAACATTTTTATACAAACGTTTTAAATATATATATATATATATACGTATATGTATATCACAAGCAATTTTCGCAATGGTGACTGGAAAAATGCGCATCGTCTTGTTTCTGTGTTTAACGTTTCGTCCTTGTAATATTGGATTTATAATTTGTTTCATATACTCTATCTAAGCTCGTCAGAAAACGCACTGATAAATACAGAAACAAGGCTCGTGGTTTTTTCTCTTTTTCTCGATTCGACGTTTCTATCCAAGCGTGATCGAGAAGTCAATAGATCGTTCGAAAGTAAACGTAGTATATTTTATATATTGTATATACGTTTCCTCCTTACGGATGTATGGACGTTTTTCTTTTTCTTTTCTTTAATCGAGTTAAAACGAACCGGAGTTTTTGTTTTGTTGGCACGATGGAACGACTGATCAATCGAACTTACGAAGAAAAACAGTTTATTTGATCGTGTTCAGTGTTAAGATTATGCTTTCCTTTTTGTTTGATTACTTTTCTACTTTTGTTATGGACGATGAGTCGCAACGACGAGCGTAATGAGAAATTGCGAAACAGATCCGTGGAAGGAATTCAAGAAGGTTCGAATGTTCCTCGAAGAAAGAGTAATTGAAGATAAAAAAAAATACACCGAGGTGTATTATAGAAATCAGTATTTTTCTATGAAATTCAATTGTACTATATATACAAAGTAGTCTGTAACTAACTTTTCAGCCAACGAAAGGAACTGCAAGATCGCGGGTTCGTTATCCTTTATGAAACTTTGTACATACATGCACTATGTATGAAAATGCATATATGTTTAACACACATCGTAGACTCAGAAATATTCTACGAAAGACACTTTTAATTAGACTGCATTTCGGTAAAAGCGCATGTACAGAGTTTCATGTAAATCGATAAGTTCGCGATCTTGGAGTTCCATTGCAATCAACATATCATAAATAAACTATAACAATACTTATGGACGAAAACCATCGTGTAAGAAAAAAGCATATAGGACGCTTTTAAAATTTCATCGTTTCTAACTGGAACGATATCTTTACGAGTAAACGCGTAACCATATAAGTGTTATTGACCTATCTCCAGAGATATTGACTGCGGTAAGATTATTTCGTTCTATTAATATGTAATAATACTTAGACACGAAATTTAAATATCACATTGTCTATTATCGACGGTGACATTCGTATCGATTCGGGATTAAAAGAATTCTCATCACATACCTGTATTCTGCTATAAATTCGTGCTCGAAATTTCCCGTATTCTCAATCGGTTTTCTTAAAGGTGTGCAATTTCGCCGATGCTTGTTGCTCCCTACCTAATTTTCTTCCATTTACAACCAACACAACAGGGGTTTCAACACGTATAGATTTGAAGTCGAATTCCTGAAAAACGAGCGTGTTTGTTTTAAACGCAGCTAAGTTTAAGACAGCATATGTACTTCGAGTACAAATAATACTTACATTATTTAGATAAGAAAACTTCTGATGAATCACAAATGGTTCAGGTATAGCAACGGCATCTCCTACGGTAACCCCGCGACCTTTCGCAAGATTGTACACCGTCACTGCGATGCATGTTTTCTCTTCGTCTACCAAACAAAAAGCGCTAAAAAAAGAATGAACATGTATTCGTCGGGAACAAATGTTCCTCTTTATCTGTTATTTCCTTCTAAGTATCGAAAGGTACGCTTACAAGGGTACGCAATCGGTGTCTTGTATCCAACACACTACTTTCCCGAATACAACTCTTTCCGGATTCGCGCCAAGCGATAGTTCTTTCAATTTCACTAAGGCTAATTTGACGGTGTTCTGGCCGGACGTGAACGAGCCACCTTTGTATGGTCCCAAATGCTTAACATCCAATGCCTACATTTAATCAGAAACCTATAAATATGTATATGCACCGGCATCATATATTACGTTTAGAAAATCTACCAAAATGAGTATCGTCGTGAAATCAAGTTTCTATTACGACATCTTTTTACTGGAATGAATAAAAAATGTAGGTACCCTTATCATTTGGTACAATCTTTTCGGTTTCACTCTTCCGTGATTATTTACCGAATTTTGTACATCTTTTAAGTATTGCAATAATTCGTCCCTCTTGTTGCGCGGTGTCTCCCACACTGGATCCAGGAGTACTGCTCTTTCAAAGGACTGTAACGCTAAACTATATTCTTCCTGATACTTTAAGGCCTGATAATTGTAATTTATTTATATGAACGAATGCTACCGAAATTCCGTAATATTGTGATTCGGACAATAAAATGCTTACCACTGCCTTATTATGGAACAAATCGGGATTACTTCGTGCTACAACATCTTTCTCCTGAAAAATTGAAGCAAATGCTACGCTAGTCAGAAATTGACGTCTAGAATTGTCTTAATTGGATAAACTTACTGCTTGTGCATAAGCCGACATGCAAAGTCGTAAAGTTGATGGACTTTGCGCTACTGTGAAAAAGGAAGACAAATAGGCGTTTCCTAAAATTGCCCAAGAAATACCATCAGCCGTATCGAGAGTGACTGCTTCCTTAGCGTGTTCCACTCCCTTCTGTATATTTTGAATTCGTTGCTCAGCATTAGGAACTGGTTCTTGCCTAAGTACCATCGATAAGTTCCTCAATGATACTTTATTCTTACCCTGTAATATTTATAGTTACATTGCAACTGTGTTAAGTGTAACTAAGAAATGAAAGAAAGCTAAGGAACATCATACATGGCGCAAAGCACCGACGAAGCAATTTTTCGCTTGTTGGATATCATCGTTTTTCCAATAACATTCACCCAATTCATTCCACGCTTCAACTAAGTTAGGCTCTAGCTTCACCGCTTTAGTTAATAATTCCTCTGCTTGAGGTATAAAACGCTCCGTAACGTTCAAAGCTTTCCCTTTCAGGTAATAATATTTAGCTCGAGATCCATCGATTTCATACCCTTTGCATTCGTCAAATTTATTTAAGGTGTCCTTCATCTCCTTCTCCACATCACCGTTCTTTTTAATCGCATTTTCGATGGAGTGATTTTCAAAATAATGGTCTCGAAAAAAATATAACGCATTTACTTTTTCCTAAAATAAATTACGAAAATAAGTTTCGTAGAAATGACAATTGTAAAACTATCAAAACTTTAATAGACGTTATAAATTGCAAGCAGGTAGAGGAAACGTTGTTAGTTTTATAACCTAACGATGTAAGTCTATAAGCGGGTTTGGTAATTAATAATATTATATTGTTGAAGCGGTGTGAATACCGTCAGTGCTACAATAGGATCCTCTTTAACAACATTCGCAGATTTTGCTCCAGCGACCACTTTATCATCTATAAATGCTGACATCTTTTTTTTAAATACTTTCATAAACAGTTTATCACAGTGACTTCATTGTGCGTCAAATAGACATGAGAATTCTAGTGCTAACCATAATTTTCAATTATGTGCATGCGAGTAGACGCTTAAACGATCTATCGTTCGGCTACTATCCAAATATTGATGCTCGAAACTGACGGAAGAGGTTATGTATATAGCAAAATGAATATAGATCGAACGTAAAGTACTATCCACAATAATGTGACAACGATCGAGAATATTGTTTTTAAAATAAAGAGAAGTCTACTGAAACTCCATGACATGGTGCAGAAATAGAGTCTATGATAATTTTGCAGGAAGTATCGCAAAAATCATTCTACATTAGCAAGTTTCGTATATGTTTACAGTAAGCTTCGTTCACATATGGTCCGCCGCAGTTGCTCTGTTCACCACGACGGGCTCTGCCGTCGCTACTCCCACTGCCACCTGACCGTGAGCATCGAACAGGGCGACTAGTCGAATCGCGTACTCTGTGACCGAGGCTTTCCCCGGAAGGCTGCATCGTCTCAGGATCGCCATTTTATGTGTTTGGCTCCGAGACTGGGACGGTGGGTGCGTGCGGTGTAAACTCTACAGATCGTATTCTCCGTAGCAATTGTCTGCAAGATGTTGCCCAAATACTTTGCGCCCGACATGTACAAGTAACGACAGGTGGCGGAGTGTGTGATCGGGCAGCGCGCGCGGAAGGCACGGGCCGAAAAATGGTCCCGGAATAGTGATCTTGTGCGTGAGAGTGTGTTTTCATCGAAGTAAAGTGCGTCGCACTGGTCAATTCACCGCTATCGCCGCCAGTTTGTTGGTTATTACCTGTGCCATCGGGAAACGTCGACATTTTTGCCTCGAATTACGGACGGCCTCTGGATTCCCCGCGACACCCCCGCCGCCCCATCTACGATGAGTTCGCGAAACATACCCTCGGACAAGGTGAGTCTTGTCACTTGCTCTAACATGTCTACCGCACCCTTCCGCCTCCTCTTTCTCCTTTATGGCGTCCACGCGCAATCCCCGATCGCCGTTCGATACCGATCCTATACGGTAACGTTTTACTTTTTCGCCTCCAAGTCACGGCCATCGGGCCCCGTCAATGCGTACAAATGATTTCAGTCCGATCAATGATACGCTCTCTCGCGCCTATCGGCCGCCGCTTTTTCCCATTAAGTAACGGATGTGCACCCTCGCGCTAGCGATATCGGTATCAATTTCTTTCAGTACACCGCCTCTACAGCGATTGTTAATTTCTTTCCCGGAAACTACGTCCATCGAAACATTAGTTAAACGTTGGCTAACAGACTACCGCGCGATGCTCAGAATCAAATTCCCTTTTCGCGTCCAATTCGCGCGATCGGTAAACACGCTAATTTCATATTCTCTGTCTATCCAAACAACCCTGATACGCGTGTTCCAGTTTGCATATCAACACCCGTACCACGCGTTATATATTTTTAAAGTGTCAACCGTATACCTGCACCCGTAGTTAATTAATCGGCGCGGTAGCACCTTTGATTCCATCCACTTTATGCCAACGAGCGCACAATTTCGCCGGGTACTTTCTTTTCGCGTCAAAGGCTCGCATCGTCGAATCGTCCCGCCCTCCTTCCCACCTCTCTGAATTAATTGTGTTCGCGTGAAAGTCGTGACGGGACGTTCTCCACGCTTTACACCTACCAGCTCTCGGCGTGGATTGTTAGCGTTTCCTTTTTTTTCTCACAAAGTCGCAACTTGCAAAGTGCTCGTACAGCAAGTCCGACGAAGGCGCTTTAATTGGCAGCAATCGCATGTCACTGGCGGGGATGAGTGCGCTTTGTATACCCGTGCCCCTTTACTATCGATCCCACCTCACCTTTTGTTTCGCGTCGCGATATTATTAAATCACCGGCGGGAGCGTGCGACGAAGTTAGTAGCACGGACTACTCGCGCGAGCACATTCTCGACCAGCGGGCTAAAGAATGGATGGACACACGCTGGCCTGTCCCGCTAAGAATAGCTTGTATCCAAAATTTAACGGCATCGGGGGCCGCGGAAAATATACATGCAAATATTAGCGCGATGCTTTCCGCGCTACCGCTTTATCCGTTTCACGCGACACACCTTTTGTCGATATTTTGCGTCGCCGCAACGGCGATCTTTATTTCATTTTTTTTTTAGTAAAGAAGCAGTCTGTATGCTGGTTTATTTTTTAATCCTAATCTCATCATTTTATTATTTTACAGCTTTATTTTTATTATTCATTTGCGTTTGTATATTTTACGAGAAAGGTGAAATTCGATCACCTCAATAGAGATACAAATTTTTCACACGGCGATTCCTTAGTGTCGAAGGTCAGGATATTTCTGTTGGATGCGGTTCCTGAATTTGCGAATATTTTATGGTCTAACGGGGAACGATATGCGAGACGATTCTGGAAACTGGGTCGAATCGTAGTTAGCTACGTTTTTACGCGGTACCAGGGAATCGGCGAGGAAAAGTTGCATTACATACGCGGTTCTGGCGTGGTCGCAATGATCGTGGCATTTTAAAGAGGGTCTTCGATGCACCTGCGTCCTGCTGTGGTACCCTTTTTCAATTTTTCATAGCGCAATTGAAGCCGTTACTGCAAGTGCTCGATAAATTCGATGCGAACGGTGCGCAGAATTTTTCACGGTCGAGTAAAACGTATAATGTAAATATAACTGTAAATGATATAAATAACACAGAAAAAAATGCGACACACGAAAGAACGTAACGATGCAAATACAGTCCGCGCAAGTTCAAGCAAACGGCAGTGTCCGTTCCGCTGGTCTAGCATCGAGTTTTCAATTAAGAAATGTTTTCCGCACGGCGAATCGCCGAGGGTTACTTTCGTTACGATTAACCGTGCAAATTGGAATTCATGACGAAGCGACTAATTCCACCGTGGCTGCTGGCCAAGGTAGCCAACTCGCGAACCCTTTTCACCGACCGTTCCCGTTAAAGGATACCTGCTCTCTATCGCTTCATTATTTTATTCCCACGGGCGACGCGCGTATCCGCCCTGTGTATAAAACGTTAAGCAGTTCCCATTCGTAATCGAAGTCGATACGTTGCTTCGTGCCGCTAAATCATCCCTGCGCACGGAACTCGTTAATAACCGTTGTTATTATCGTTCGTCGTTTTCGCTCGAGCTGGATATCTTCACGTGCGTAGTTAGTATTGCGTTCGTTAAGCGTGAATGATTAAGAGTTCATTTATCGTCGAGCATTTTTATTTTTCTTCGCTTGTCTGGCGTACGAATTGATATCGAACATTTTTGCCTATATGCTTAATATTATCGTGGACTCGTACCGATTGGGACGAATATTTTTTTTTTGTTATCCAAGGAATTGTTTTTCTCGCGTTGCAGTAATCTAGAGAAGCAACCCTCGGCTTCCCTCTAATCTAATCTTACCCTTGTTTTCACTTCTTTATTTAATATCCGCGCGTCGTTTTAGAGACATTCCCTAATCTCGAAAATTCTTTTAGGAGATTTTAATGCCTTGCTGAAAAGTTCTTTTAATATTGAGAGTCTTTAGAAATAGTTGGGCGGAGGGGGGAGGGGGTGAGAGAGGTTGCTTTTATTCTAAAAATATCGGGAATTACTTCCCGTTCAAGTGGGCAAATACTGTTCTATTGAACAAGCTGATTTTCTAGTTTCTATGAATAGAGCATTGCAAATGCCAGCTTTATAAATTCTCATTCCCTTTGGAAGCAAACTTTTATTCAAAGAATTATGAGCCTTGTCTAAAAAAAAAAAAAAAAAATTGAATCAATAAGCAAGTGGACTTTCAAGTTTATAGGACTATAAATAAAGAATAACATTCAAGTTTAATGTGAAAGGATGATGCGGGTAGTCGTTATATAAAATTGCTCGACGACGCAAATAATGGAACGACTTTGAACACATGTATATACGTAATCTTCATTAATTTTTCATTAAACTTCTACATTCAGCATTTCCCACCCGCAAACTATAGTTCCTGTTCTAATGGGTATTTTATAATATCAAAGAATAATTGCAATAGACAAATATCCAATGGCTTTATGAAAATTTCATGTTCGGCCTGAACGATCTCCAAATAAATTGCAAACCTTGAAATGAAAACTTCATTAAAAAAAAATCAGTGAGCTCCTATCGTACGAATGTTCTCCAGTTATTAGAATCGTTTTAATCGATCGTTACCATGTAACAAAGCATCGAAAGAAATGTTAAATATATCCTTCTGCCTGCTCGAATTACTTGAGCTATTCCAATTCGTCTTTCCAATACCTGTACGCGATTTATCGAGCAGCTCTCTCGTTCGCCCCGAGCTCGAAAGGGTTCCGGAGAACGCGTTTAGTCATCGGCGGGTGCCATTGTCGTGGTTATCGGTTAAAACACGGTCAAGGACGATCGAAGAACGATTCTTTCGAGCGAGAGAGAGAGAAAAAAAAGAATGAGTATCCTCTCGAGCAAACGTTTCGTCGCAACGCGCGCAAGAGGGATGTTTCTTTACCTCGAACACGCGCCGCAAACTGCGACGACGGCCGTGCTCTCTTTCCCTCTGTGCACACGTGTGGTTCGCCTTTCTGGTAGGGAAATGTACAGGGAGGGATTGGATGCTGGGAAAACTGGTAAGGAAAGATCGGGCAGTCCGTTGTACGTACGTATCAAAAGGGAAGAGAACGTCCGGCAAACGGATCAAGGCGAAATCCGCTTTTGTAAAACGTCTCTAAATCGATTTTCCGTGTCGAGCACGGCGCTTTTGTTCACGGCCAGAAATGTGTGTCGACCGTGCTTTGCGGGCTGGAGCTCGCTCCACGTCGACGGGCTGACGGTTCACTCCGCCCTTCTGATTCGTCCGCGAAGCTCTTCTGGATAAAGTGATTTCACGACGTCACCGGGGATTAGACGATGGGGTGGAAACTGGGGGGAAATCGTTGCAGATTGTTCGTCCGCCCGAGAACGTTTCGTTTCGATGTCGAACTGATCAAATTACGCTCTGTATACGCGTATGAAATACTGCGAAGAACTCGAAAGGAGGAATGTTAATGAATCGATGAAATAATGCAGACTTTCCTGGTTTCAGACGTTTGAAGGGATTTTTCTAAACGGGTCGAGAAATTAAGCTAGAATAATTAATTAGGAAACGCTGATAATTGCACTGGACCTTTTACACTTTAATCCACTCAGGCTTTGCACGCACTGGGCACATATTTCCTTTGCTTGTACATTGAATAGAAGAATTTTGTTCGTTTCATGAAACTTCTGATAAGAGTAATTTGAGATCTCAAGAAAAGCTTCTATAAATCGTTTTAGACATGTTTTAATTCTGTTACACTTTATGCAATACTGCTTCGTTAAACGAAAACAGAGATTAATAAAAAAAAAATGTTCCCAGGAGGAAAAGAAAGATTAAATTGGAACAGAAGCACACATACCTACTCTCATATCTTTCCTCGGTACAAAATATGTTTCTTGCAATGAAATTGCATTTAAAAGTTTAATGCATCGCATTCAATTCTGATCCATGCTTCGTGGACTAGTTCCCTGTTCATATAGGGGCAAAGAATCCGGTTGAGAAAACAATCTATACTGTATGTTGGCTTAATTGGAATTCGACTTAGCCGATTACAAACTTACAGTCTCTTCATTTATGGACTATTGCCTTTCCTGAGAAAAGGTATGAAGTCATAGATACCTCGCGCACCTAAGAATAGTATACCAAGCTTTGCACTAAGAGCCATTTGAAAAAAAAATAGACAGAGAAGTAAAAATGGTAAAAGGAATAGAAGTTAGGAGAGATACTGTGTTTTTACGATTCCTCGAAATTGTTAGGTAAGTGGCTGTTTGGATTGAGGGTAATTCGGTTCGACTGTTGTATCGCTTTGCAATGAAGTACTGCAATAGCTTTAGCGATAAAAGAATCCAGAAACGAGTGAACAGCGAAACCTAGCAAGAGAAGCCGAACGGATCATCAGCCGAGCACTGATGAGTCAGTTTGATACTTTATCCTCGGGAAACTCATTGTTAGCAGCAAATCAGTTTTAATTACGCGCATCCGATGTTTGATGAGTAAAGTCTCGTCTGGAATAAGAGTCGGACAAAGCAAGATATTTTTCTATGCAAAAATCGTGAAATATAAAAAGTGCAGAGGACGACTAAAGTAAAGAAGTTTTAGAATAACGAAAAGCAATTGAAATGCTGCTAGAATTTAACGCGAAACTATCCGTTACATGATTGGAATTTGTTTCTCACCTTTTCAGTGACGACGAGTCTTCTTATTTAATTAAACTTCGCTAACAAGGACCGGAGCTGTGTCGAATGAAATAACAGTTTTTACAACTGACCCCATTACTTAAACGCCACCTTAAATAAGAGAAACTCTTTCCCCGTGCAGTTGTCTTTTACGCGGCCCGGCAAAGTTCGGAGAGAAAAGTCGAATAAATATTCGGCGAGACATCAGCTGTACTAGTACATCTAAAAGTAGATTCGAAAGAGATCCTTTCAGTCTTTCACGACCTAGTTGAGACTGTTCGAAACTTCGTATATAAACCGGCCAGCGGGGGCCCCTCTTTCTATGTAGAATAATTCCAATGTTACACGAAACATTTTACCCAGCTTCGACCCACTATCTGCCTTTCGTGAACGGGCATGCTACCGTCTTACTTTCCAACTTTCGAGTAAAAGATTTGCAAAAGCAATCTTACTACATCGCGAAGATAAAGAAAATTTCAAATAAAATATTTATAAATGAATTGTTCTATGTTGTTTAAAATGAAAGATGCTTATTATGCTGTCAGAATATGGGTTTTGTGTCAAGCGGTAAATGGAGTAATTTATAAAATTATTAGGGCAGAGGCTTCACGGATAATGGGACATTAATATGGTGGAATTGTTAACTGCACAAATGAATAAAATGAAAAATTACAAACACGTGAAGGGTATTATAAAATGCTCAGTAAAACAGTATAATTAACCGATGAGGAAACAATATGTGTATCAATTCACCGGCAATTATCGACATTTCGTAGCTACTTAATTGAAGTTAATGAATAACTAATTGACGTAATTATGACTTCATGCAGGTACTTCAAAGAAATCCAATGAATCGAATCGTCGTAAGCGAAAAGCTTGAAGCCACTACTTAACCGCATTGCAGGCATAATCGAGTATATTCAACGAACTTTAATCATTCTTCGCGAAACTTCGATCATTCCACGGATCTCCGCTAATCCGCCGAGTAATCTCGATTCCAATGAAACCATTTAATCAAGCCTCTATCTGTATTTTCCTTTGATCCCGGCTTCACAATCTTTACCATCCTCTCTCGGCTCCTCCGGCAAAATTAACTCGGCCACCAATCAAACATTGTACGAACTATTTGGCGAAAGAACCCGGGGCGGCCGGAAGATACCCCTAAACGAAAGTTACAAATGCGAAAGAGTGTAGGATTCGTATCAGAAACGGTTTTTTTTTGCTCGACTCTCGAAAGCTCCGCTACCAGCGTTTGATGTTTCCATTTCAAAGTGCAGATCCGGCGGTCGGGGAACGAGTTACTCTCTCTCGATCCGCTCGCTTTCCGCGAGCGGTAGCGTGCACCGTCGAGCTTGTATGACTCGCCGTTCGCTCGAAAAGTTAACGCGCTCACGGGCTTTTTAAACGCTCGGCCAGAGAGACGTTCGTTCCGCTTTTACGGCGTGCCGTGACCCAGTGAGAAATATGCAAGGGAACGGGGCATACATATTGCGATCGAATGCGGGCGCAATCGACGATATAGCGATCGCTTGCTTTTTGAGGATCAAGGGGATCAATTTGTTGTGTAAGCTCGTTAAGGAACACCTCCGCGTGAAGTTTTGTCCTTTGCTTTCGCCGAATATTTTGGAAACATTTGCATGGCATATGACAGTCGGAAAAATTTGCATCAGGACTTTTGTTTTCAATTTCCTTTTTCTTTTTTTTAATTTCTTTTACACGCTCACCTTCCACAGATGGAAAATAAATTCGTGCAATGATAATGTCCACGTAGGATACTTAATATCGATCTTGCAATAAGTAAAACGCGATTCAAGGTACTCGATGCTGCGATAAACATATATTTTGCAATTTCTGCCGTCTACTTTCGAGCATATGTGCATTTCAAATCACTTCTGCCCAATGAAGTTTCCTTATTATTCCCTTTAAACAGCTAAATCTATTCAGGAGGGTACAGTTCCCTGCTGTATTGAATTACACCCAGGGTATCGCGCAGCCGAATCTCGTCTCGGCGGCGCGTCCCTTTCCCCGTTCTAATTTTAAAAGGCTCGCTCTTTTTCCCCTGGATTCACGAAAGCACGTGGTCCGCTTGCACGCGTCTACTACGGGGGAGAGCGCTCATTAATGGAACGGTTGCACGAGGACGGCGGGAGGCGCGGCTCATGAGGAACCGGTCCTGTTTATCCGCGGAGCAAATAAAAATCGGCCACGGCACGCGTTGCGCGTGTTGAATATCGAGGACCGCGTTTGTCGTGTACAACATTTGAACAGAGAAACCCCCGGCATGCTGCGCCTGTGGTCGCGTTCCGCGTGAAACTTCCGACTTAACGTGATTCGCGAGCCAAGGTACAGTTATCTCTGTGTTCAACGCGTGGGTCACGAAACGCGTATAGGATACGTACAGGATGTTCCATGCCTGGTGGTGCAACCGGAAAAGGGCAGTTCTAAGTGAGAAACCAAGTCGAAAAGAACAGCGAGTTTAAACATTCGCATAGTTCGCGCGCATTAGCGATTAAAGCAGAAAATTCTTCTGCCCTTTAATGAAGCGGGGCACCGCGATAGAAAATACAGCAGAATCATGCTCCCGACACGACGATAAACATTTTGAACGATTTCTAAAATTCCTCTGAAAACGAACTTTCTTCTTCAGCTCTGTGCGACGCGTATAGCAAAGAAATGAAAATTGTCCACTTTATTATCTAGGTTGAACAATATTGTCATGGTTATAGATAATCGTGGAACTGACAATATTATCTAACGCAAGCACCAGTAAGAATACATATTAGCCAACATGCACGCGGGCCAAGCAAACGTTTGAAGTCGATCTCTTGGAAACGAAGCCCCAAATGGAAAAATGTCATTCCACATTTTCGACTTACTTTTTTTTAACGTAGAATCATCCCCTGCTAGGCTGTACCACCACTTACGGGGCACCCTGTATAAAGGGTGCATCATACTGTTTGAAATTACGCCGTTCTACTTGTTCATCCGTTGTATCAACACTCTTCTCCGCACTGGCGGTAATTTCTTTACACTGTTCGTTGCAATTTTATCCCAATTTGTGTAACACCGTCGAGATTAATCTTGAGCTTAGCGCAACGTTAAAAGAGTTCGATCTTTCCAAATTATTCAGAGGCACGCGTTTCACGGAACGAGAATTATTGCGTATACCCGAAGATGAACCGCGTGTTGGCTCCTGTGAAATTCATGATACGCTAAGCGTGCACACATGCATTGCCAGGGCTACGTATGTACGGCTGATCGCAGCAGGGGCGTATTCCCGTATCGCAATTGCCAGCACTCGATTCGTTAGCAACTACAGTTTCGTGGACAGCGACGGACAGATGCATAAGCAATTGGCTGTTCACGATCGTTTTCGAACCCGGTTACATCTGACGCTGTAACCGCCCACGATATTCCTGCAATAACAGGACGATATATCGGCGTAGATCGGTAACAAATGGGTTACTTCGACAGGGAATACGTACATCTGCTTTTTCTTTACACCGACCGTCCGGGCGAAAGCGAAATGAAATAATTAGAGCGTCGTGGCTTCGCCTTTTGCCTGCCAGAAACGTGCGGCAGGTGCGTGGTCCGTAAAATGCATCGTTTTTTTCATTTCAGGGATACAGTAATAACGTCGCATGGTGTCAAATTGTAGCAGAATTCAGTTCGTAGGTAAAAGGAAATTATAGAAGAGCCGCTTGGAGAGTACACAGCTATCGAACTACTAACATTGTGCGAATTAATAATTGTTTTAGCGTTCATCCTCGCTGTTATATCATTTTCATACAAGCAGATCGCACAATTGTTTGGTATGTAGATCGTGTTCCTTGTTCGCATCCGTGTAATGGCAAGCGAAATCTTCCCAAAGCGCAACAAAGGGCAGCGAAGCGGATCGCAGGAGCGAACAAGCGTTATCACCGTTATGCTATTAATTTTTACTTAGCGCTGTAAAGTGAAGGATAATAAGACGAGTTGTAAAAGAGACGAGAGGCCAGAGGAGGATTCACCCTGGTTCCACTGGGGAACGGTAACGGTAACGGCTGTGCGAGAAACAGAGAAAGAGGTAGCCCAGTGAAAGGAGTGAATGAGATAACGTACGCGTGGAACAAACGAAAAGGCGGCTGAACTGACGACGCAAAGTTGACTTCACGTCTGACGTCAGTGGTCCCGAAGCGCAGTGGCAGCCGTGTATGCTGCTCGAAGGTTTATCGAAAAATACGTGCGAATAAATATCCGAATCGGATTCCAGTTATTAGCGCCTGGTGATGATTTTCCACGAGCTTCGAGAGATATGAAATTGATCATTTTGGATTCGTCACTCGCTCTTCGCGTGCATCCATTCAACTAGGTTACTCGGCCGTGATTAATAGGTGGACGACACATAAACACGCTCGTGTCTCAAAGTTTTACCACTGCCACGTGGAAAGCTGCGAATTCACGAGAATCTTTTCCGTCGGAAGTTTTGCATTCGCCGTATGAAATTCGCTTCGAATCTCGCGTGGCGTATTCGGCACAGGAAAGCGATAACTTTCAATTCGTCTGGATCTTTCATTTTCGTGGCATTTACTTACAAGAGATGCGTACATCGAATTAATTTCGCCGACTTATGTTTACTTTTCGCACCATCCGGTCGAGGAATTCGAAGCTATTGATATGCAAAGAAGATTCATGCGAGTGATATCGCGGAAGCTTTGGTAACGAATTTAGCGCAGTTTTCCGATTCTTCGAATTTCATTCAGTCGCCGATAATGATTTTCACGCTATTATTAGTCATGAATGTAATTTTAATCATTCACGGTATCATCTCCGTGCTTAATTATTTTTCACTGGTATTTCGTTATCGTACCGATCACGCTTTCTAACCGGAAATACGTATTTCATCGTGTACTGCCTCGGCATAAAAGAAATAATCCAAAGAAGGGCATCGCGAATGCATCGGTGGTAAATTGAACGTGTCGTACGGACTCTCGCGCGCACGCGATATTACTCAACGGTGAGAGACGGGCGAGCGTCATTACCGTACTCGATACAGCAATTCTTATTCCACACGGGCTGGTAGAACGACTCGTGGTAACGTTTTCATTGCCACAATTCCACGGGAGTCTTTTCTGTTTTTATTTTACGCTTTCGTAAAAGCGTACCTGACCGCGCGCAAAGAGAAAGTGCACGGACTACTTGCGCGGCTCTTGCGAAATTCCGATTCTCGTCGGGCGCCGTGGTCCGATTACGGTGTATCGTCATTTCTGACCGATCAAGTTCGATATCGCGAAGGGTGTGGGGACGGTAAACTGCAATATGGTAGCGACGGAAGAATAACGCGAATAGGAAATGAGGAGAATTAATAAACGGGGCAAACAAGCTTTTCGGCGATTATTTCTATTGATACGGATTGAAGTCTCAACGAAAACTCGTATAATTTACACGACATAGCAACACTGATGCGTTACAATCTTGCTACGTTTTTGTTGCCTTCGTACGGGATAAATAAGTATAGCTAGCCGTGATTGGGATTACGGTGAAAATGGGGCAGGAGAGTAAGGGGATTAAAAGCTGGCGAGAGTTGGGTGAAGGTAATACCAGCGAGCGCTGTACTTCTAACGCTTCTAACGTGACACATGATAGGTACGTGCACGGTCTCGGTATTACGTAATAATTAATTGCGTAAAAATTCGATATAGTAGAGTTTCAATCAGACTTGTTTTTACTACGGCTTACTTCGTATGTTTAAATAGTTTTCCTATTTTAAGCATACGGGTGTCTATTAACCTTTTCCCTGTAGGATGGTACAATTTCAAATATGTTACCATCGAAATTGCTGGCATGGTATTAATTATTGTAATTGAATGTCACGCAGTTTTTTTTTTATTGAACTACTTTAATTCACTTATCATTTTTATTTTCGTAATTAGAGTCACGCACACATGCCTATTCTGCAAGCCTTTTTTGCAGGAATCTTATTGATTACGATACGCGTCAATGTAATGCATAGATCAGTGTTTTCTTTTTTTTTGTAATTCGCGTACTAAATTATCCGATCTTTTTGTTCCATTCCATTGCGAACATTTGACCAGATCCACAGTTCTTAAGAAATTTGTTTGGATTTAATCAGTTACGAATGATTACTTATCAAAAATGAAATTTCTCTTATTGCCTATAAATAATATTGTTCCAAACACGAATTTAATTGCATAGCTTTAAAAAATCTTGCTTACTAAATTTCCAAATCTTCATAGGAGGCATCGAAATCAGCCTACGCTCCAATTATTATCGGAACAATCGATCGACGAGCGAAGGTTCCGGGTTGGAATTCCGCCTCGGCGATTCGATCAGCTGTTGGCAATAACATAAATGAAACGGCATTAATAATGCATAAGACAAGCACTTGGATACGATATTAATCGTAGAGACAGAATTCGTCGACTTCCTGGTTAGCTCAATTGATTAAGGCGCCCGGTGGACGGGAAAGGAAAAGATGCAGTCTCGAAACCGAGTCCTCTAAATCATCCCGACGATTCTTTCTCTCCGTCCGTGGTAGCTGTAATTAACATGTTGCCTTTCAGTCGGATCGCTCATGAGTCATGTCCTTCCGGTTGGACCTACACACGATGTCGGACGATTACTCCGGCTCGGTGAATCATTTGTTGAAAAAAGTCATGCAGAAAGTAATACGCAGAATGGAGTTGCGAGAGTTATTGTTAAAATGTCTAAGGGTAAAATTTGGAACCGTGTTTCTTCATTGAATTTTTAATTGAATTGGTAAAATGTTGAACCATTGCGCAGCTTCTAATTTTTTAAAATGAAAATTACATCGCAATTGAGTCAGAATTTGTATAACAGAAAATAGCTTAATTTTCCTGGTTCGTTTTGTTCTCATCTCTTCCAATGTTTCTCCCTGCCAAATAATACTTGTTTTAATTACTATTGATCGAGGATTAACAGTTTCATAAGACTTCGAAGCTATATCGTTGCACAAAGTTTAACAATCTCGCATGAAATTGAATCTTTTACTGAATCTCTGAATTCCAGTCATCAGCACTTTCCCAAGCCGGCAGGAAAGATCACAAAGAGCAAGCTTAATCGACTATCCAGTTGAACCTCCGTTGTTTTGAAATTCCCTTTCAACCATTCCATTCAATTAACCCGCTCGCGAGGAACGGAAGTGCCGAACGATTAGACAAAAGTGCCCGAGCGCGACAGTTATTTAATAACGTGACATAAAGTCGGGTGAGAATTATGAAAGAGAATTATTACGAGCAGCCAAAGATAATCATCGATCCGCGCGGGGCTATAATCGTAATGCCATGAGACGGAACCGGATTAACCGCGAACGGTATTTGTAGAGGCTCGGTCGCGTGTACTCGCGAGTACCGGTTCGTGTATACCAGGTATCCCGTAACTAGTGGTACAACCGGAAGAGGGCTAATTCTACCTGAAAAAGCAAGTCGAAAATTTAGAATAACATTGTTTCATTTGATGCTTCGTTTCCAAGGAAAGCGACTTTAAACATTTGCATAGTCCGCGTGCATTAGCAATTAAAGCAGGAAATTCTTCTGCCGTTTAATGAAACAAGGCACCAGAATTCAATAGAAAATACAGCAGAATTGTTCCCAACACAATGACACAAACATTTTGAACAATTTCCTACATTTTGCTGAGAACGTTCTTCCTCAGCTTTGTGCGACGCGTATATAATAAATAAATGATCGAAAGTTATTATCTATAGGCTGAATGACATTATCGTGGATAACGCAAGCACCAGTGAAAATATGTATTAGCCAATATGCATGCGGGTCAAGCGAATGTTTAAAACCGATTCTCTTGGAAGCGAAGCCTCTAATGAAGAAATGTCATTCTACATTTTCCACTTACTTTTTCACATAGAATCATCCCCTGCTCGGTTGTACCACCAATTACGAGACACCCTGTATTTATAAAGGGTGCATCATACTGTTTGAAATTACGCCGTCCTACATGTTCATCCGTTGCTTCAACACTCTTCTCCGCACTGGCGTTAACTTCTTAATTCGCCCCGCTGCGCGTCCTAGGTTTTGTATTATTGGATGCAGTTTTCGTTTTTCGAGTGGAAAATTTCGACCGCGTTTATCGTGCTGCGAGCCGCACTTTATTTCACGGTCAATATTGATGTTTCGCATATCGACAGTGGTGGAATTGATAATCGTCTAACGCAAGCACCAGTAGAAGTACATATTAGCCAACATGCATGCGGGCCTAGCGAATGTTTCTAGCCGATTCTGTTGGAAACGAAGCCTCGAATGAAGAAACGTTATTCTACATTTTCAATTTACTTTTCTTCAAAGGAAAAGGTGCAGTTCTAAGTGAAAAACCAAGTCGAAAATGTAGAAAAGAAAAGCGAGTTGAAACATTCGCACAGTTTGCGTGCATTAGCGACTAAAGCAGAAAATTTGTCTGCCCTTTAATGAAAGGAGGCACCGCAATAGAAGATACAGCAGAATCATGTTCCCGACACGACAACAAACATTTTGAACCATTTCTGAAATTCCTCTGAAAACGAACTGTCTTCTTCAGCTCTGTGCGACCCGTATAGTAAAGAAATGAAAATTGTCCAAAGTTATTATCTATAGGTTGAACGATATTATCATGGTTATCGACAATCGTGGAGCTGACAATATCATCTAACGCAAGCATGAGTACAAATACGTATTAGCCAACATACATGCAGGCCATGCGAATGTTTAACCCTTTGCGGTCCATACAATTCTCACAGTTCCGTTTCATCTTGTCCGCGCTGATTTCGCTAGTTGCTTAGTATCGCCCACTTTGCGAAACGTTTATGGGCTTACCAACACAACGAACTGCTTATGAACGGATAATTATGTCAAATGTAACTTCGAGGTTTAAACAAAATTACTTTTTAACGTTCACAACTTATCGTTCGGAGCATTCTCCAACCGGCGATCTCGTTTTTCACTCGCAGCTTGATAAAACGGCAACAAGAAATCGTACACACAAAAATTGAGATGATCGTTGGAAAGGAGAGGCTTCGGATTTCAAGTTCACGGTGATTTGAGTTATTAGAAAAATTTCTTGATGCCCGGAGAGATGTTTGAATCTGTAAAGTTTTCAAACAGAAAAAGCCTATTTACTTTCCCGCCTGTTACATGATGTAAAACATCTTCGGAAAAAAAAGCGAACTGAGGGTTGAGAAGGTTGAGGCCTCACGCTTTAAAATGAGCCCAGGTGGATTGTCGAACGTTTATTTTTCACGAAGTTATAACAGTTTATTGTCAGCAATTCTTGCCACTGCATTGGAAACGTTATGTCGAGCCATACTCGACATAGGACCGCAAAGGGTTAAAGCCGATTCTCTTGGAGACGAAGCCTCGAATGAAGAAACGTTACTCCACATTTTCGATTGACTTTTTTCACATAGAATCATCCCCTGTTCGGCTTTGCCACCACTTACGGGACACCCTGTACACCGTAACGTGCGGTTCGCGTTGTTATAGCTGCTGGGCAAAGTAGTTCAGCCAAGTCCCGCTTTCAACCTGTGCTGTGTTACAAAAGTTTACCCGCGTGCGGTTCGCCGTGCTGCGACCACTCGTCATGTACAGTTTAACGCTCCGATCGCTTCGTGCAAAAGTAATGAAACTGCATGGTCTTGGAAGATCAGAACCGATCCCCGAGACACGTTTGAAGATCTGAGATAAAGATTAGGAAAAATTGATCGGAAAGGATAGTGATAGGCTGTTTAGAAGCTCCAGAACTTTTCAGTTTTAGGAAATATTTCCGCTTTAGAATTTCGGGGTTGAGCTTTTAGCTCGAGCGTTTAATTGGCATTTCTGTGGAAACGAGTGAAGAAATGCTTATATCCTTCTCTGGATTTAAATCTCACCGCAGTAGCTAATTAACTATTTATTAGTAACTATATATTATCTACTTCTCTTTACAAACGTTTCTTATCGTTTGGGAGATACATGTCAGCAATGAATATCTGCCAATTAATTTCTCAACGAACCCACCGAAAATCTGAGCCATGCCTTCGCGCTCCTTTTCCCCTCGCATTATCACAGAATCCACCCGTTTCCCCGTGTCACGTTTCGCCTCGAACCCAACCGCGATACAGTTCCCGGAGATTACGTAAACCATGAGGCCGCACCCGTGAACGAATTGTCCGAGGAGCGATCTTAATATCCTGCAGCCGGAAGCGACGGAACATTATAACCCCTTCTGTCTCGCGATCGGCCACGAGCCGGGGCATTAAACGGTTGACGGGCAACCACCAGGCCGCCCTGGGCGAACTGACCCGTTCATCGCGATGGACCCCGGCATAATACCCCCTTTTCGGTATAGCCGCAGCCAGCATCCTGCGGTATTCATGGCACGCTTTGCGATTCAAATTCGTTAGACTAATGGCTGGACGTGTCGGCCAAGGCTCGCCCAATTTTCCGGCGTAATGGCTAAAAGTTGTTCGCTACGCGGCCTGCGTACACGGGCCTGGATATGGCTAATTTACGGGGCGGCTGGCTGTGTACGTGGCCGAAGGAAAGTTGGAACGCCAGCTTGCGACGATAAAGCGAGAAGGGTCATTGTGCGATGCCGCGCCGGAACTTCAGAGTGGTAAACACTTAATTTGCGACGAACGTTGCTGTTGTTTGGTGTCCCCTCTCACCGCAGGGGATTCTTTGGATAAAGGTCTCTAAGGGTAGCAGGATCGCGGCGACGATTAAGTATTTCTTACGAACTCCTTGCGATTTTAATGTACAGGGTGAGCCAGGCACGGGTTCACACGAAGTCTGCCTAAACAAAAGGCTTCCGTCTCTGCCCTATAAAATGCAATTGCTGCTCGTTTCTCGTATTCGCAAGGCGAAGTAACAGCGAGCTCTCACTGAATAACATCATCCTTCTGTCCAAATACTCTTCCCATCGATTCTTCAGCTAGAAGCTGATCGAACAGAAACGGTCCTGCACTCGTCCCGAACCATCTGCATTCTCACCTTCTTCCCTGATTCGCGAATTCCTTGATTCGCCGAAGGAATCGTGGGACACTTGGCATTTTGTCAGTGCCTCGACGTTCCCTATTTATCGAGCGTGTAATTGGAGCGGTTCCAAGGTTAATAATGTCTCGAAACTGCTGATTTTTCATTTCGTTTCTCGCGAAATGTGTCGAAAGAACGTTCACGTAACGTCCCCTCGAATGTGTGTGACAAAATTCTTCTTCAAACACTCGCAACGAATGAAGAAGCGTATGACTCCCATTAAAACCATTATTTCTTTCTTCAGATCATTTTCTCAGCTATTTACGTTAAGCTTAGGCTACTTTGGGACAATAATTTGACCCGAGAGAAATCGGCTTGCGTAATGGACGAATGTACGTTGTCAAAATCACGTGTTAGAATGCTTTTAGAAATCCGAGAGATGACCAACTGGCGATGATGATGACCAGCTGCTTTAAAATGCTTGAGCATTGTAGGTCAAGGTGTACTCTTCCCTCGTATGCAACTCTTACGAAAGAGTAATCTTTTCTCTTTCTTTTTAATTGTGACTGCCCGATGATAATGTATACAGCTGTGGGGAAAGTAGCGTTACATTAAGAATAGAGTGAAAAGCTTGTTGAAGATTCCATGAAGAAAAGTGGCGATCAGATTCAAGATGAATATATTAATTAATTAATATCTAAACTAGCTTATACAGTCATGTGTATAGAAGGAATATAGAAATGCGTTTGAAAATAAACGCAGACAATCCGAACCCTCGCACGAACTTAACCAGTTTCAAGAACCCCGTTAAATACGAAACACCATTTTCCCGCAACCCCCATTGGCAATCCGCCGTACCTTCTCGAGCCAAAAGTCGCGGCTATCCGTCGACCCAAGATCGGAGAGCGTCGCGGACAGAGCCCGGGAGCTCCTAAATTATGCGCATAACTATCAGCTAACAGCTTTTTCACGCCGCTCGTTCTTCCTTGAATATTGAGAGGCATAATAAGCCCGCTGGAAGCCCCACTCCCCCCCGAAGGGAATTCGGAGGTCCTGTAGCAGAGAAAAAAAAGAAGTGGAAGTAGGCAGTAGGCAGCTAACCCGCGACGCGACGGCGAAGAAAGACGAAAGGACCATAGGGTACAAAGGAAGCGGAGAAAGGGGCAGGCAGCCGGAGAGGGCCCTGAGGCATTAACGAAGAAAGCTTTCCGAGCGAACGGCTAAGTTAGCTCGAAATTTATGGCCGGGCCGAATCGGACGTAAAACACCCACGGCGAAAAGGGGAAATCAATTCGGGAGAGCCCTCTCCGGCTGGTTCTGCTTGGAACGGAAGTCGCGAGTACCGACTGTTCCAGCCACGAACCGTTCTCTCCCCCTTTTCTCCCGTTGCTTTCCGGTTGCACGGTCATCCCGACCGCGTGGAATTCTCCCGCGGGCTTCAGGGGGAGGGTACCGATCAGGAGAGGACTCGGATTTGAGGTAGTTCTGTCTCGTTTGTGGGAAATCTGGAAATTCCGAGCTCGATAATCGCTCTTCTGTCTGGAACGAAACTGGGAATATTCGTTAATCGACAGAAACTCTTTAATTAACATTGGTATTTGGATATGAACGGTGTATTAATTAATAGTATTATCACGCAAAATTAATTGTACTAAATAGTAACTGGAAGTAACATTACTGGCATCACTTGAAATTTTACGCATCGTGGCGGTTGGTGAGTTGTTTATCTAATTCGTTAAACTTGATTGGGTACATCTGAACTTTGTTTCTTCAGCTCCCCTCTGACGGTAGTAGAAAGATGGTATTGTCTGTTGACTTCGAAAACGGAGCATCGATTGGTGAAGCAATACACCAAGGTCTCGTACAGAATTTAAATAAGGTTGTGTAAGGCACAGACATGTAGGATGAATCGAAAAAGTGGCTAGAAATTTCTGATACGAGATCCCCGTGCTAAAGCGAGGAGAAAAGTTCCATTAGCATTCGTCCTTCGACTTGCAATCGATAGAATGAACGCCGAACAAATTTTCCCAAATCAAAATTAATGATAAATTCTTCTTCCAATCGATTCTTAATTCCATACGAAACATCAATTAACATTCAACCATTTTTAAGAATAAACCTTCTATTTAACTTTCGATACATAAAACTCTTCTCCAAACTTTCGCCCGATATTTTCGTTGCGCCCTACAATACACACTTCACCTGTCCTTAATTAAACTTCCAATCTCTCCACGAATCTCTGCCGCCGGCTCAGCTCCGCGAAACAGCCTCACTTACCGTAAAAGCTGTTTCAGAAGAATTCAGGGGCACAAACTACGCTTCTTTCGACTCGGGACACGCGGTCTCCTCGCCAGGGATTCGATACAGGGTTTAATTCGCGAAAGAATAGTATCTATCGAGATACGCCCTAGTTCGACAAGGAGATGAAGAGTAGCAACGCGACGGTAGGGAAAAATGTTTAACGAACTTGAAGCGAAGCACCGAAGGTGATTCGAGAATGATTAACTTTTCGAGTTTCCTCGCGATGATGTAAAGCGTCGGGCGGATCGTTCCTTTCTTTTTCATTCTTGACGCTCATGTGAAGAGCATCGATCGTGCCCCCGGAAGAGCGAGATGTTAAGGGATCATCAGCATTGCTACGCTGATACGCCTAATCAACGTCGAAGCGTCGATTCGTAGCGAATAAATACGATTTACGAGCGACTCACTCGGGAGTTCGATAATAAAGTGCGCACCGATAAAGTTAATCGAGTCTATTTTATTTAGCCCGGCGTTTAGGAGGAACGAATTCTTGCCCGGCTGTTTTTAAACGTTAATCGATTTTAATGGCGCTCGGGGTAAGTTTAAAGTTCATTCCCTCGTGCATTATCTAAAGTGCCCGGATCATTCGTAATTAAATGACAAATTTATCGAGTCCCCGCTATTTCAGAACGTAACGAAACGATCCATTAAACAGATAGATTTCCGCGAAATAGAAAAACGACTATTCCTCCCCGACAGCGGTATGGTTCTCATGGGAAATGAATCTGCTCTTGGATGTACGTACGATTTCATTTACTGCAGTACACTCTCGTTACGACGGGAAAGGTTACCAGTCGGGGTACGGACAATAACGAATTGTATCGCGGCGATAACGAGTGTGTGTCTTGGCAACAGTTCCTCGCGATATCTCGCAATTGCAACAGAGTTCGAAGGTTGGACCGATTCATTACCGACTTGTTCTACTGTGAACGTTAATCGACTTCTGAGAATGCGCTTCTGGTTTACGCGCCCTAATAAAACAAACACCGTGATAACCTTTTGATAGAAATCGAGAAAGATCTTGCAAACTTAATAAATTCTGGTACGGTTCGGTCAGTGATGAAATGTGGAATAGTTCGATTGGCAAGGAAGCTTCATATTAATATAGAATCAATGAAGATGTGATATTGATATAAAGTAAAGAATTTTTAATATGAAACAAAATAAGGTCAATTATTAAAGAAATGAAATAAAGAATTCTGGTAGTTTATCTGCGGTTCATTTTTGCAGTCAAATCGTTAAAAATCATTGTCTGTAAATTATTGATAATCCAAGGGGTTAATCAATCAAGTTATTACATATATGTATATTAATTGATAACATTTTGAATCGACTAAAACTTAATAAATTCTGGTACGGTTCGGTCAGTGATGAAATGTGGAATAGTTCGATTGGCAAGGATGCTTCATATTAATATAGAATCAATGAAGATTGTGATATTGACATAAAGTAAAGAATTTTTAATATGAAACAAAATAAGGTCAATTATTAAAGAAATGAAATAAAGAATTCTGGTAGTTTATCTGCGGTTCATTTTTGCAGTCAAATCGTTAAAAATCATTGTCTGTAAATTATTGATAATCCAAGGAGTTAATCAATCGAGTTATTATATGTATATTAATTGATAACATTTTGTATCGACTCGAACGAAAAGTTTGATCGTTGCACGATGGTATCTATTACACCTGATAATGATACGGTGGTCAGTAATGTCGTCAGCTGTTTAGCGATATCGAGTTGTCTAATAATGGAAATACGAGCCAGCCCTAACGGAAGCTTCACCGTGAATAATCGGTGATCCGAGATGCGATACGTGTTAACGATGTACGTACTTGCTTAATGATACCGTGAAGTGTCTCATGAAAGTACATAGATACCCTTAATGGAGAAAATGTTAGCCAACTTGAATGGTTCCCATGGTTTACAGGTGAACCATAGTAATGGACTTATTAAGTGATATCTGAGAAGTATAAAGGTGAAGATCAATGAACGTGTGTCGAGTAGCTGAAGGCTTCGTTGCCAATAAATTACTTTCCATCGATTTATTTCTAAGCCCGTACGAATTTTCTTTTTATTCTATCGCCCCCGGAAAATGCAGATTATCAAATCGGCCGTAACCGAGGCGGAAATGACCAAAATCGTATACGTTCTGCCGCGTTCACGATTCCATTCGGGGAAAAAAAATGCGACTGAGAGATCGCGAGTCCGTGAAATTCCCTGCGCTTGCAGCTCCGATGACGTCCAACGGCGATCGTCGCTCTTGCAAATAGGGTCGGCGTTAATCCGACCGTGAAGATAATCGTTTTTCCGTTAGGGACGCCGTTGCCTCCCTTCCGGTATGTTGCATCTACGTGTCATATAGATCTGATTACGTGTGTGTGCTTGCGTACGGGGTGTCTGTAGACTATGCGATTAATCCCCTGAAAATGCGACGCGTTGGAGAAGATCGCGTATCAGTCGTTAATGAAAAAGTAGCATGGGAAAGCGGGAAAGTATTGAAATATTTCATGTCGAATTATTTCATTTTATTATTCACGTTTAATTTTCTCAGAGATAATTTTCCCAAGACCAAAATCAATATTGATGTTTATATTCTCTTGCTGCATTTATTAAAAGTGTATTTATGAATATTAAACAGGACGAATAATATTGAAGAATACTTCAAAGTATCCATAATTGATATTTATTCATATCCGTACTATTTCTTATTACTTTTATCATTCACTCGACATCGTCATAACGTTATTAAAGAAATAAATCCTACGTATCTTCCCTATACCAGTTACGTACCGGATTCCTTCGATAAAACCGCTGTTAGATTTACCCCTGGAAATATAAAGACACCCTATACAAGCGAGCCATCCATGTGGTTGCACAGATAAGAGTGAAGAACGCACCAAAAGGACGAGGCTTAAACCACGCCGCCGCCGAGAGAGATGTTCGCTAAATTTCCTTATCGATCGTCCACCGGTCGGTGACCCCGGTTACAAAAAGCAAATCGTCTCCCGCAGCGACACTATAATCAGCTACGGATACCCGTGGGTGTTCCCGCGGATAAAATTAACTCGCGAAAGCGAGCGAATGGCGATCGATCATTCTCTTTCTTTTCCGCGACACGGTAAACGTTTATTCGTAACAATTTTGGCCCCGTACTTTTTTTTTTCTCCTCCGAAGTTCATAGGTTCGTCTTTAAATAAGCATTCGCGTCCCTCCTCTTCTCTCTTTCCTTTCTCTCGGTCGCCGTCCCATATTTCTCCCTCGCGTTTGCACGTAAATTTTTCACGGTACTTTCGGGGGGGCGTGTACACGGTCACGAGCGGTCGATCGAGACAATGCCTCTATTTCCATCGTGTTTCTGGCGCACGAGCTTTTCGTAAATTCGAGCCATTAAATATGGAGGCGACGTCTATATTTATGGGCACATGCGGTCTGCCACCGTTGCATCGAATCGGGCTATCGAGAATCGAATCTCCGGGCAGAAGGGCCCTTTGTCAATCGGAACTGTCTTCCCGCTTGTGCGGCGTTACATTCAACCGATACGAATGGCTTTCTGCGTTAATACGGATGTACGCGATGTATCGCGTGCAAATTGTTGAAAGTCGAACGTTTCAGTTTACGGGTAGGGAAGAAATTACGAGACGTAATTAATGAGTCATCTTGGATCGCCTTTCTTTTTTGGAAACGGATAGTTTAACTTGCCAGATGAATTAGTTAATTTTAGTTAGCGCGTCTGTGGTGTATGCTTTGATTTGTTAATAATATTGGAGAGTACAGAATTGTAATGATATCATTAATAAAGTAGATATTTGGATTTCAAGCGAGATCTCTAAATTAATTCTACGTAGCAGTTATTGAATGAAATTGAGTTAATGAACTGCATTCAGTCATGTTTTTTTTTTTTTATTCCCTATAATAATAAAGTACAGAGAATTGAATTTTCTTTTACGTTTCGCGCGTGAACCACCAGTTCGGAAGAAGAAAAAGCCGTGTTAATTAATAATATTAATTACAATCTAGAGTCCAGATATCTACATTATAATGTTGCCATTAGCAATATTCCTGCCCCATATGTTGCAACGAAACTTGCACCATCCCGGCCAGCTAATGCAACAGAAAGTTGCCAGCCAGTCTAATCGCAACATCTGATTAGATCGAGAACACGACTCGCTCTTAATTACAGTCAGGCCAGTTACAAATGATCGTTCCAGGTGTGAACGCAACTTCTCGGGCACACGTCCCCAATGATGAACGGGCCAATCTGTGACGGTGCTGCATTGCCCGGCAGCGAAATTCCTTCCCGTCAGGCCCAAAAGGGTTCTTCCCTATCCAAGCTAAACGATGGATGGAAATTAGATAACGACGATATTAGTCCTTGCGTCGCGCGCCTCTTCTTAAGAATTAGCAAGGTAGTCGGAACGACTCGTTAATTGTAATTTCTTAAATTCCCTTCTTCGGATCGCTTAATCGTTCTCTAGATTTCTTACGATTAATCGATTAAGATTACTTCGATTACTATCTGTCCAGTCGGCAAGGTTTAATGCAACATATTCAGCTCTTAATAACGTAATATTCCGTTCTCGTTGACATTGAGTAAAATACAAAAGATACTTAATAAATATACCTCTTCTTGCATTACTTCTCGGGAAGGAGAATATATCATTCTTCCGTTGTCCCGTTGCATCGATTGTCCTTGGTGTTTTAAGCGATCATTCGATCGTGCACGTTTGCAATACGTACATTCTTTTAACAGTCCTTATCGTTTATCACGTATCTCGACGCTGTAGTCCGACGATATAGACGTGTTGTAAGGCTACTGGAAAGAAGTTGAAGGATTGATAACGTTGGTAATTAATACGATGGACACGCGATGCGCTTCCTGATATTACCGTTGGATAGATACAAGGTAGCATCGCAAACAACGTACGTGCCCGATTACTTTTATTAGTTACATATTAGGAGCAGCAAATAGCTGAAGCTGATAACAAAAAGAAACATGCATGAGAAGCTGTACTTTGTAATGTACCTTAGAAATCATATTTTCTTTTTACTATTTCGTGGCTAAACATTTTTGGCCTTAAACAAAAGATCTATAACGAGTATTAGATAATTAAATTATTACGGTTTCAATATTTTTGTACAAACTCTGTCGCGCGCCGCGCATACTTTGCTCGACCATCCGAACGACAAGAGCAAACAGCCCTGTCCCTGAATTAAACAACAAAATCCACTGTCCGTGGTCGCTCGACGGGAACTCGATAATCAAATCGATTCTCTAAAAGGAAACGGGAGGAGCCCTGTGCTCCGTGAGTAGCCACGGAAGGACGGAATGGAATTTATTTAATTAACAGTCGTCCACGAGTAATTAGCTCGCCGAGGAGCGGGGTCCCGCGGAGGAGGAAAGAAACTCCATTGGTAATCGGAGCCTCTCTGACTCTCGTTAATTATCCCCGGCCGAGCCATGGTAAGAAACAATGACGGGTGAAAGTGTGGGCTTCGTTATTCCGGGAATGGCTTTGATGATCGCCAACAATACGCATTCCATCCGGTTGCAGCCATTTCCACGTTGAATCACTTCAATTACCTCGCCGGGGCAGAGCGAGGAAGCGTTTTCACTTTTCTGATCCCTAATCATCGTGCTCGTCGTAAAATCGAGAACGTGGGTCAAACCGTGTGCCATTGTTTCGGTAAAATAAGGGCTGCAATATGCAGCCCACGTATTGTGCTACATTCAGGTGGACCTCGCAACGATACGAGATCAATCGCAGAGCGGAGAATACCGTAGCTTTTCCTCCAGAGGAGTCTGAAAATTTCCAGTTGAAAAGTTTCAGTGTTGTGTCGGTGAGCTGAATTCCATTTACCACTTGAACTTGAAGAATCTATTACGTTATCGTTACCGAGTTGCATTCTGCAGCCTTTGCGCAGTATTTCGACGATTTGGTCGTTTTCTTTATTACACATTGAAGTGCGGCATATGTGCTAAGGGGGGCAACGAGGCGTTGCAATTTTTCTTTAGCAAACGAAGTAAAATAAATCGATGTGGATGCTAAAATAAACTAAATCAGCTGGAACTGTTTATGAAACTGTTTTTGTATAAAATTAGAATCAACTAAGTTAGCAGAATTTAGAATAAGTTAGAATTTGTGAATATCATTTAAAATAACTTTCTTCGCCAATTTTGAGATTATAGAAACAAAGGCTTTGTCATTATATTGTATTTGAAATATTTCTTTCTTCATTTTATCTATTACGATCGATACCGAGTTGCATTCTGCAGCCTTTGCGCAGTATTTCGACGATTTGGTCGTTTTCTTTATTACACATTGAAGTGCGGCATATGTGCTAAGGGGGGCAACGAGGCGTTGCAATTTTTCTTTAGCAAACGAAGTAAAATAAATCGATGTGGATGCTAAAATAAACTAAATCAGCTGGAACTGTTTATGAAACCGTTTTTGTAAAATTAAAATCAACTAAGTTAGCACAATTTAGAATAAGTTAGAATTTATGAATATCATTTAAGATAACTTTCTTCGCCAATTTTGAGATAACAGAAACAAAGGTTTTGTCATTATATTATATTTGAAGTATTTCTTTTTAAATATGTACCTTGCATACTTTCAGGAAATCTTACGCTTCTATCAGCCAAACAAACAATTTCGTCAGAAAACGATTCTCATTTCCTGATTCTGCGAGGACCAATCAAGACTTTTGACGGTGTCCAAATCTTTTTTTGCCGTTTAATTTGTTGCTAGCGGGAAAAGTACACTAGGTACTCGGTTTTACGTTTCACCTACATTTTGTCTTCGTAATTTTTCTTTTTCCTTCCTGAGTGAGTTCGGGTTTTCGAGACATTTGTTTCTTCGTGGCGCAAGTGAAAAGAGTTGCGCAAGGTTCTTCGTCGTACCACTTCTGCGTTTGCAAATTTTCCCGATTCTGTACTATATGATGAATTGATTTCGTAAGAGAGCTTCGTCGAGCGTTGCGTGCACCATCCGGTATGGTGCAAGGATCGTGGCGGCAATGCTTGGTGCACCGAGAGTGAGCTGAATTGTTTATTCTGGGAAAATTATCTTTTTTTTCAAATCTTAGTTTTCTGTTTGTTTTAATGGAATAGATTGTTTCATTAGTTGATTAATTGTTTTAGGATTTATGTGACGATTCAAATGCTACTTACATTCTATGGAATATATTAATATCGACATATTATCCAGTCCTCTAAACGAATCATGAATCACGTTTATCAAAAACTGACGTTGAAACGGAGCATGGTTAACCCTTGACCGCGACTGCAGCTCTTTATCAGCTCGTATCTCGAATCTCTTTTTCTCTCCGCTTCGCCATCATGTTATTCCCGTGCCTTTCGATAATTCCGCTTATCGTATCTCCGCTTTGTCCTTACTTAAAACACCAGCAAAAAAATCCATAAAGAAACGTTAAAAATGTAATAAAATTTCCGCTTTACGATTGCTCGAGGAAACACGAACGTCGCAGTAAAACGTTGTTACAACCGAGCGCAAGGGAATTTAATATTAAACAGCCAATCCGATCGTGCCAAGCTGTTCCCTCTTTCGCGTTACATCGTTCCCGAGAGCAAAGGGACGCGTGCAAGATTTCTGAATGCGCAGAGCAAAATGTTGAATACACAGATCGAACGCGAAAGGAGAACACAATCGTGTAACAGCGTTTTTAAGAATATGAAATAAAATTACAGAAAAAGAAGGCACGGTTGTTCTTTTATTCGGATATCACGCATTTTTAATGCGTCTTTATGTCCATCTTAAACATGCACCGTTGAATTTACACATCGCAATTTCGTTTGATCAGTCCTGAACCTTTTCTCTCGAAAGAAGCACCTGAGCGAGAGTCGTCTCGATTAATAGATTAGTAAAAAGAAAAATGTCATTGCGAGAAATAAGGCAAAAGCAACGCGTAAGTCTTCGCTTATTCTGGGATCGGATAACGCAAGAACTGATGAAGCGATTAATTTCTACGCCATGACCGGACAGAAGCGCACGATAGCTCAGCGGTGGATGGAAAGAACGGTCCTGTCATTGAAACCCCCCTGCCGGGGGGGGGGGGGGTTATCCAGGGAGAAGAGCTTCTAATATCACACAACGTTTATCGATTAATCCCGGGACCGGCGGCGACGCGTATTGCGTGTCGCGCGTCTCTCGGTATCATCCGTGACACTTCCTGCACGGTTTCAACAAGCACAGCCGTGAATCGATTTACGTAGGAATTCCTACTTGGTAGATGCACTTTCGAGGGGCGAGGACGAGGAAGGAGAAGAACCAGAACGGGAGAAATAGAATGGTGAAAAAGGAAGATCGAGGGGTGAAGAGAGTGGATAGGACGCGAGTCGGAGGAATCGATAGCACTCGAGAAGGTGTCACAGCGTGTGGAGCAACGAGATTCGCTCGCGTCACACGAGTACTCGAGCCGCCTGAAATAGCATACTTTTCTTCATCGATCACTCTCCGCCGTTTGCCACCAGGCCCACCCCCTGCTCTCCCGCCCGCTACGAGCGCGATCCCTCCCGAAAGCAGAAAGGCCGCGGGGTCGAGGCTAACCAGCGCCTCGCGGTTATTCTCGCGCCTAGATTATTAAATTACCAATCGACGGTGCGACGCCGTTCACCATGGGTTTCCAATCGATCCACCCCCTTACCTTGCTGATGGATTTTTTTTTAAAGAGAAGTAGATACTCGTACGTTTCTGAAATATATTTCCTATTCGCCTTCTGGAGAAAGTTTATACGAATTTATATAGCGAGAATGTCGAGTTTGTTCTTCAGTGGAAGCGAATAAATTTCGGAGAAAGGGTCGATTTTAATAGCATAACCCGAAGGCGCCGCGGTATCTGCCGCGCACGCCGCTTCGCTGTCGGAAAGAACATGAAAGCGATTCGAAAGCGCATTTCAAAGCAAATAAACGCTTGCTCGGTGGACAGGTGTTCGCTTTCAAGCGAATGTGCAGGATGAAAAGGTGGCGTAATCTCTCGTTTCTTTGTGTTACCCATATGCATGCAGCACCGTTGTGTTTTTAACTGATCCATAGGCAAAGAATATTCAACACGTATATTCTACAGATAGAATGCAAATTGTATTATTTACCAAATAGCGACGTTAGCTAACAGAAAGTGAATAAACTTCGCCGAAACAGAAATAATAACTTTCTACTTAGCAAAGCTTCCTTATACTTTCAGCTTTATTTACCGATCAAACAGTGAAGATAAAATAAACTAGTGTTCACTAGAGTTTTATGCTTCTACAATTTTTTTTTTCTTTTTACTTGCAATAGAAGTGTGCGTGCGCTTGAGCAAATTCCAACGATATGATTTTTATGCAGAGGTAGCATAAAAATACACCTTTGCAAAAACTTGGTACTTAACATTTATTTGCAGAAGTTTCGCCGTTATTATTATTTACGCTTCACTAAAACGAAGGTTTTTAAACGTGGCCGTGTTGACACGCAGTTTTTTTTTTTTGTAAGTTTTATCATTCTCATCGCGAACGACCGTCACGTTGCGCATAACTATAGCGAAAGACACGAATGCACTGGCAAGGTTTCGATGTTTGACGTCACCGATCAGAAGCTTGGACGATTCCACGTGTGTAAATCTAATTGAATAGTTCGAGGATGTCCCGTCGACTGCTAATGAGATGAACAAATTCTTCCCACGCAATTAGCGACAACGACTGCGACGTACCGTGAATCACGGAAGCTGTCGGAGTACTTCCTCCGTTGTGCGCACGTTTGTAACTCGTTGGAGTAGTCTTCCGTTCATTGCGCCATTCGTATCTAGCATTCCATTATTGTGGATTCTGTTAGATAATTGTTTCTAGTGAATAGAGAATTGTCTTTTTGAAATACTTTATTATTTCATATGAAACATATAAAAAACCATAAGATATGTAATATTTTTATTTGAGTCCTAATAGGTAATTCACTAAGAAGACAAATAAGGTGCACGATCTCCCCTAAACAGTGGTCAGTGTTTCCCTAATTGAAAATGAGACCAGCAACTTATTAAAATCGTAAGAAATTAGTATAAAGCAAACTTGAACCATAGAAATAAGAATATCACAATGCATAAAGTATTAATGAGGGCAATCATTTATTTAAATCTGGTCCGCATTAAACCTGTCACCAAATTTATAACACAGCAGGTGGCGAGCCAGGGCCAGATCGATTCACCTGATTCCAGTTTCCTAAAAAATGTCGAGATTCGAGATTAGCCGGCTCGCCCGGAGTCCTTAGGGAGCTGCCTAATTGCTTCCCGGTATACTCGACGATGGCCATTCAACGCCTCTCGGATCCTTGAGTCCTTCGTCCCTGACGGTGATTCTTTTTAAAAATAGGGACGATCTTCTCTCCTGTATATGCATATACATTTATAGCTTTTCCACGGTGGAAAAGCCCTTTTTGGTCTTGTCGCGTCAATTTGTCCCTTAATTAATGCTCCGGAAACTTGGGCGTGTTTGCCAGCCATTTAACAAAGAGAGCCGACTGTTAGTGGAAGTCTTGCGCCGAGGTCGGTGTCCCGCTGGGGCTATGGGGAAGGTTTCCGTGAGAAATGGTGCTGGCGACGAAAGTAGCTGAGAGGGAAATTATTTTGGGACGTACGGTAAAATGAAAATTATTATCGGTTGAGAACTGATCATTACGACGAAGTGCTTCGTCTTTCGTGACCCGCTCGCTATCGAGATTAATTCCTGTACCCTCGTCTATGGAATCTGTACTCCTTGCTCCATTTCGATTGATCAACGAGCAGAATCTTGTGCCGAGTTTAGTCCCCCGCGGGCTCTAAACTGATCGGCTTATCGAACGCTGATTGCTCGTTTTCGAAGTAGGCAGTCTTTCGGATTATCCGCTTTAGACTCAGCGGTTGCTAGTCATCCGCACTCCGTCAACGTTTTGTCTGACCTTTAATTATTATTCATGAACCGGAATGGCCGTTCGTTGTTAAAGTGATAAGCCGTGGACCCTTTTTTAACGAGATCTTGCCCGGGCACCTGGAGCGTATCTGGTTCCTAGCTGAAAATCTTACGGGCAGTTCGGATGGAAATTGTAGATTAGTCCGGTGAGGGATTAGACGAGGTGTAATAAAACAGGTCGATCTAACGGTGGGCAAATGTTGGAGAAATCTAAGAAATTAGCCACTGTTTGGAGAAAGTATTAGTTCAACTTTTGGAGGAATATGAATTCGTATTTCGATGTTTTAAAACACGCGAAATCTTGTAAATACAAATATTATAACTTTGCTTTGAGCTATATTTATTCTTTTTTCAATTTCTTCCAATTTGATATCATTTATCCTGGTGGTAATAATTCGTTCGAGCTCCCTGCAAATATTTACAGTATATAATAAAATCAATAGTGGCATTGAATTATTTCTCTACAACGGTTTTCTTTTTTTTTAATTAAGTACCGTTGCTTTTACATATATTATTTATGCAATGAACTGAGCTTATCGTTAGCACGGGCTTATTAATGACTCGATAATCGAGGGGAACGAGTTATATAAAGAACGGAACCATGGAGTATTGAATAATTATTAGCAGAACATCGTTTTCATTAATAAATTTCCAGCAGGCTAGATGCAGTACATCTATCGGGCTTGAATTGCTCTTCGAATTTGAAGACTCCGATCGAAACATGACAGAGTGCATTCCAACGCTCGCTGCAAGATTGATTGATTTCGTATTACGGTATCGGTGACCTAGAAAGGATGTAGCTTTTTAAAACACGCGGAGTAACATGTTGCTTCTTCGAAGCTACTCGTATCATATTTTAGATGTCTTCTGTTGGCCATAGGAAGATAGTAAATTGTTCTGACACACCCTGTACAATCTACACGGAAATATTGATTGATCTTTCAAAAAGGAAAAAAAAATATATCCGGCTGAACGCAATCGATAGTAACAATATGAACCACAGCCCTCAATATCGAACCCCGAATAGAAAATGGAATGAAACGTGAAAGATGTAAATGAAAAAACGAAAAGACGGGGAACAATAAGAAAACAGATTGGTGCACTAGGAAATAATACGCCGCTCGTTATATACGACATCTGAAAAAATTGCCAGCGGCCCAAAGTGTCAGAAGAAAAATTAATAGTCCCCTTCCTGATCCTTTCTCGCGCTCCCTCTTTAATCAAGACGTGTCTAGTGCATTTCCACAAGAAAATCTGTCGCAGCGGGAGGAGACAGACTTTCGTAAATCCGAAAAGACGCAAGATCGCCCGACCAGAAGGCAATCAAAGACTTACGTTTCGGAGTAGCTGGGTCTCAGAGGTCGAGCGAACTCGAGACACCGAAAGTCTTGTTACATTCGTTATCCACTGGATAAGGCGAGGATTAAAGCGATACCTTGGGAATTAGGTAATTGTCTTTCGACAATTTCATTCTGATTAATTATTTTTTATCCGAAGGGCACCTGAGCTTCTCTCAGGCAATTTTTCGCTTTCTATTTATGATATACGCAAGTCGTAATATTTTTCTTTGTAAACACGTGGCGTTCATTAAAATATAGAATATTATACCCTTTCAAATATATCCGAACAAAGCGGAGCAAAATTCTAAAAAAAGAGAGGATTGCCTGGTTTTAATTCCTTCCCACGTAACAAATGATCCAATACCACTGGCGTATAATATTAAACAACGATCGCCCGTGTCCCCACCGTTTTCATCAATTAATACCGCGGCAGCCGTGTGCAGACTTTTGACGCATCATCGACGATAATCCACGCTTCCATCCGCCTGTTCCGCTCTACGCTTCGTTTACCGCCGGAAATTGAAATTTTCATGTCGATTCGCGCGCCGCGCACGAAATATTAATAAATGTCGAAAATCAAGGATTATTCTCGCGCCCGTCGTCCGTTAATCATCCGTCCCCAGCTTTCCCCGATCCTTCTCATTGTTTCCTTTCGTCTCCCCATTTCGTTCTCGACTCTCGCGAGAAGTGGCGAAAACGCGATACGAAACGTGCGGGGCTGATTCCCGGCGTTCGCCAAACGAGAACCTTCATTCCCGGCTTCGCTGGTCGGATCTGGAATCCGGCTAAACAGAGACCGGGGCCGGCAATTTGCTTGGAGAAATTCTAGACTCCGTTCGAGGGGGCAACACTCTGTTGTACTGTTAGTCGAGGCGAGAGAAAAGCCGAGCGTCGGGAGGCAAACGGAATTTTACTCGGGAGGTCGATGGTCCAAAACGGAAACGGAGGGCCGTGTTCGGTTTGGATAGGTTCTGTTAGTCTTCTGGAACAAAAGCGACCGATGGTCGACAAGAAAAATAGCGGGACAGGAAGTTTTAGACTGCGCCGGATGGAACGGCCAGCCACGTGCGTTTAGGCCCGTTCTGTGAATATCGTAGACGGCTTTTCTAATCAGGGAATTTCTCCTCGTTTCGCTCGTCACGTGCGTTCATTCTCTCCGGCAAGTACCACGAATTCGGCGGTGTCCTGTTTAGCTGCAGGAGTTTGGAAGATTAAGGATGATCGCTAGGGATGAAAGTCGATTTGATGAGTTGCCTTTGATAATTGAAAGGGAACGAGTCCGGGAATGTATTAGTAGAAGTAGAAGATAAAAGGTATTTTCTAATGAAGGTATTAATGATATCATTTACGACTCGAAATACACCAGTTTAGAAGAGGGTTTCATTTTTAGATACTCTGTCATATACTATTTTTTAATTAAATATTTTGTAGCTTTATAATTCTGCATAATAAATAAGTATGGATGGATAATAATAATGGTACAGTATTCATCTTGTCTGAAATCAGTCTCGTGCGATAGATTACAAGAATTTCCACCCACAAAGAACCTTCCGGCTTTCGCGATTTCTTCGCGATCGATCGTCCAATCGAAACCCGTTCGCAAGGCATCAAAGTACGAAACGAAACTACCGTTCCGTTGCATTCACGGCTCTGTTTACCACAGCTTGCTCGACTCGATAAATGCCGATCATCCGGCAACCGTCTGCAATCGGCTTCAAAGTGGCGCAAAGTCACAGCCGCGCCCCGTTGATGCGATTTTTTTCAATTCCGTCCCCACGGGCGGCCTGCAAATATTTTGATTGGATCCCGACCGGGCGGCCGAGATTTCTCGCGGGTGGTCCGCGTACGCGAATTGTCTTCGTGAACGTTTTTCGCTCGAGATAACTGCACGTTTCCCCTGGTAACGAAATAGTCTCTGGGTTGGATTAAACGTTTTTAGTTGATCGGGGTGAGAAGGGTGTGAAAGGAAGGGTAAGACGTTGGATCCCACGCAGGGACGCTTAGCTGGGACGCAACGGGTGCGTCCTGAGTCACAAACGGGGCTCGAAATCGGCGGACAGCCCCGGTTGTGACCCCGTTCGGTCGAACAACCGCGTCGACTGAACGAGCTGTACAGATTCGATCGAACCGAAGGTATAGAGAGAAGACCTCTGCTCCTAGATCGCTATTGAAATCTACAGCAAATCGAATGAAAAATAAAAAGGTTTCCTATATAGCTGAATCATCGTAAATCACAGCTGGAGGAGAAAGTAATCGTTTCATTTCCACCCATATGTTTCCCAAGACCCCCCCACCAATCCGTGCGCCACTACTTTTGAAACTGCAGCCACAGCATGCTCCTCTGTCTCGCGCGTGGACCAACGAGCGTTTCACCCGCTTCTCCGGCGATTCTCCACGGAAATCTTAGCAGAGGCAGGAGCGTGGTAATAGGTGAGGGCGCGAAGCCAGGGGTTGCAACGGGCAAACGCTCCTCGCCTGACCAGAAGCACACAGAGCCAGACGCGAATAACAGAGGGGTGTGTGTGTGTATCGGAGGGAGGATGACGGACTGTACGAAAGAGAGAGAGAGAGAGAACTCGCTGCCGATCGATCGGCACTCGGCTAGGCAGCGGGGGTTCCCTCGCATATACAGAGTTCTTCTGCACCCTCGTGCACCACCACACCCACGTTCCCTCCACCTTCTCCGACCCTCGTTTATCCGCTCTGTCGGTGCCCGCTCCACCACGGTCGCTCCTTTCTTCTTGCGGCTCTTTGCCCGGCCGTTGTAGCAGGTATTTCTTTCTCCTCGTTACGCACGAGGTGTTCTCATCTCTGTCCTTCTCCCTTTCGCTGGCCCGAGAGTCCGAGGTGTAGCTGCTCCTCTGTGACGAACGACGGGCATAAGCAGAAGCAGCTGTTCCTAGCAGTCGGCGCTTGTGCTTTTCTCTTTCGACGGTCGATTTTCTACTCCCCCGGACTGCGGCCCCTCCCTCGCGTCTGCGGCGTCCCCATTTTCCCGGCTCGTAGGAGAAAACCCCCGATCTCCTTTCGCCCATCGTGTACCCCGTGTCCCGCTCTCCGGGTGAAACGGAGTCGTAAGGGATTCGTAATGAAAGACCCTTATGTTCCTCGCGTGTCACGAACCGACGGGGAACGCCGAGGGAGAAGGCGAAAGAGGAAACGCTCGTGGCCAAAAAGCTGAAACGTTGCCAGACTAATTCGACGCGGGGGAGGACGGGCACCCTACCCCTTGACGATTACCAAATTTCGCGGCCTTTTGCTACCGCCTCTTCTCTCTCCTTCTTCCGACGCTCTCTCCGGTTCAGCTTGACGCCCGCTGCCGCGTGATTTATCGTGTCACGCTTTCGGATGGCAAGCGGAAGCTTTTCGCTTCGAACGGACTGGCTGGAATCAGGGAAGTAGAGCGGGATACACGTTATGTAATTGGATAGGGGCCGAGTTCGGGCAGGATTTAGGCAAATGTGAAATTCCGATTTCTTAATGAAATTGCAATATGCTTGGTGCTTGGTAAAAGAATGGATTAAATTGCATGGAATGAATCGTAACGACAGTTAGGTTTTAAGAGGATAAAGAGGTAATTAGGTAAGTAATAAATGAAGGTGATGGTAAATAATTGTCATGTTTAGAAACCGCTAGAATATGTATTCTTCGGCGAATTAAAGATCTTTTTGCACGTTGAAGAGTCTCTTCCAATGGTGAATACATGAATCCTTGTCGCGCACATTACATAATTCGGCACAACAATACCTAAAGAATGCTATTTTAAGAAACGACGCACAAATACGATATAATACCTGCGAAAGAGTAAGGATTCCGGAATAAGTGTGCACGTCAATGAGTGTTATGTCAGAATCCTTCTTGAGAATAAGAAGCTTCCGTAGTTTACATATTACTGCACTTTGCACGAAGCGCAACACAATCTAAGGAAATCTGTTTCACATTCAGATATAGCCTGTAACGATTGTAACTGTTGAATCGATTACAATTTAATGAAGAAAGTGATGTCGCCATACGATGTTCCCTGATGCTACCTTTCATTCGGACATCGAATTATCAATCAATCTGGAACGATAGATTTCTTTATATAGCAATTAAATGACAGATAAATAGATCACATTCGGCTCGAAAGGAATAGCAACGTAGTTAGTTCCTTGTAGCTCTAAAAATAAAACTCGGCCAATCCACGAACGTGTCGCATATCGTGCCCGTTCCCAGCCATAAAGCTGGCTCCTAAAACGGGCACTGTAACCAGAAATCATTTTGTAGCAAACATAACATATTATTCCCTGCAAATAATCTGCAAGCAGTTTATAGAAAGCTCGATATTCGTTATCAGGAACAAAAGATGTCAGTAAAAATACTTTTAGCGGTTGGTCTGTGTAATATAATCAAGAATTCTGGATAATCTATATTGTTTACTCTTGTTTCACCTAAAATGCAATATATTCATTTTGATAATTATAGCTAAAAGATTGCTCTTCCATTATTTCCTGAATCACTAAAGCAAACATGCAGGATAGTTTCCACCCGAATCTTCGTACCTTCTACCTGAAATAAAGAAGGCTGGAACGATCGGTGCAAGACCGAAACAGCTCTGGAGAAAAAGAGGCGGGCGCGGAATAAGACAGTGAAAGGGGAGAAATTCGTTTCCACGGCCGGTCGACCAAAGGGAGACGTATGTAACGGCTTCTTAGAGTGGCGTCCATTGACACTGGATTCGCCGAGATTGTACGGAATCTTCTTCCACGGCGGCACTTTGGATTCCCGTAGTCGTATCAGCGGCTTAGAACGTAATCCATTTACGCCTTACTGGGCCAGCCTCGGCGGCATTTGCCCCAACGAATTTCCGTCGTCGCCGTCGCCATCCCTGACCGCCTTCTATGTGTTTCGTATAATAACGACGCCGTGTCAGCGGGAACAAGGAAACGCTGTTTGCTCCTTATTATCCGGTGAAATATTGGCCCGATGCCCCGGGCACGCGGGCGACTGCAACCTCGTTACGGGCGCGATACGTTCGTTTGTCGACAGAAATTACCGGTGTCGGTTTATAAATGTTCCTCGGGCTTGGTCAGTCTCGAGAGAATTCTCGAGAGTGCTATACATAGACGCGAGGTGTACGCGAGAGAGAAGCGTCGGACGTTTACAAATGCTACCGAAATTGTTAGATTTATAAATAATAGCTTCGCCGCACGCATGCGGGACGCCGTGTAATTTCCGTAACGCGGTGATGGAACGAAAGATCGGGAAAATTGGCAGTCGTATACTGGTCGGATCGAACGCAGCGGGTGGGGATGGAGAAGTGCCTCGTTACCGGAAGTTCTTCAACGGAGGCTTGGAAATATCCTTCGGAAAGTTCAGCGTAAAATCGATTGGATCCGACGGGCGGATAAGCCGGGGAAACTTTTCGACGCGAATTCCTTCTCCCCCGAATCCTGCCGGCCTCCCTTAATTAATATAATAATAACTTCGATCTTTCTCGATGACCGCTGTTGGAACTTTTCAGCGATCGTTTTAATGAAATTTTTCTTCCTTTCTCCAATCCCCGGTGATCGTATATCAAATTTGACCCATTTGGAAAATGTACGAATTACATTGGCAACGCGGGCCAAAACAGTGAAACGTGTCTCATTTTTTTTCTTTTACCGAGGTATAATATTTAATTACGAGACCCAATGATATTAGTAAATTTTTATCAGCTTCCTCCACCGTGGAGGCATCCCTAAAAAAGACGCGAATGTCCCACCGCAACCTCTGCATCTACACGCATTTAAAGTCGGCCGAATCGTGCCAGAAACCGGTCGTTCGTATTTAGAAAGCGAGCAGGGACAGGAGTAGTGGCAGAGCACGAAATATAAAAGCGGCAAACAATAAGCCCGCGTGATTCTCGAGCAACGAAGGGCTGACAAAGGCAACGGTCGTACTACTTAAAAAGCGAGATCGATACTTGGCACGCCCGTACGTAATTCGAGCGGCCGGCATATAGAGCGTCGTTTATTCCTCAGCCGTTCGATCGACGAGGAAATGTGTCGGGTGTCTGTATTAGCCCCATTTCCGAGAGGAACTTGGGAAAGGTCGGGTCTAGGTCGCGTGCCTAGATCCGCGGTACGATCGGGGCACACCTCTCGTCGCAGCGTCGCCTTTTTTTTTTTATGAAACGCCTGCACGATTCCTTTTAAGGCCTTTACACGCCTACACGAACGATCCCGTTCAGATTCACTGCTAGATCTCGCGTGCGAGAATTTTCTTATTCAGACTCAACGGCAGGTTTTCTTCTACGATTCTTGCGCTTACCATCGCTTGTCCTTGCGAGAAAGGCGGACCGTTCGATTAAGCGGTAATAATTAAGCAGGCAATCGTTCTGTCTCGCAGCACTCGCCTGATTCATATAACAGCAGTGTACTTTCTTGTTATTGACGGCGTCGAATACTTTGGAATTCAACGAGTTCAATTCGCATAGCGTTTTGAGTGGAAGAAAGAATGATATCGAACCAGGTGCCACTGTATTTCCACACCATTTTAACGCTACTTCGATGCGATGTGAAATATCGTCCCCGAGTCTGAAATACCAAGTGCAGAGCATATTTACCACGTGGAAGATCCTTTACCGCTTCCTTCGCTTCCACTCTTAACAAGTCGTTCGGCGGGACAAATTAGCGGCGCGCTTGCGTGTTCACGGCAAGTGTATTTGCACGAGTGAAAACGCGAGAAACGATTTTTGAGCCGCGGGTGAAGATGTATACGAGAAAGCGCGTCGTCGAGTTTTCGCGTCAACGTCTGTACTTCCAAACGTGACACGAAATTAGAGTATAGAGGGAAATTGTCAGAGCTTCAGTCGTACCGCATTTTATGGAAAGCATTCAAACTGTATCGTGTGGAGACTGTCGCAAAATTTAAGTCAATAGCAGCAGTGTTACCGGAAATAAATTTAACTGCATTTTATCAGTTGCTTTCTTAATTTTATCTGACTGTACTTTCACTCTATGCAACTGCTAAAAAGAGACAAAGAATGCCTCTCGCACCGAACGTTTCCCTCGCGCACCAATTTACAAAAAAAGAAAGAAAAAGATTGACCGACGTGTGAACATCCTGAACAACAACCAAACATGTGATACTCCTTCCCTTAATATCCGGTTCTCGGCGTTACACGCTGGACAAAGAACGACACCGGCCCCAAGTATTTCCTTTTCATCGTCATAGTGATTCGCAAGGTGTCAATGGCCATTGACAAAAGAGAAACCAGCTCGGGGTGAAGGTTGCGCGTTTTAATATTTATAAGGAAAAATTACAATCTTCGTGCGGTGCGTAAGAATGCAAGTCGAGCTCGTTTAAATCGGCCAAGTAGAATGTAGTCGGGTAATATACGTCTGGCTGTACATATATGACAGCGTATACCATTTAACGCGTTCTACCAAAGAAACATGCATAGTCGAGTCTCTTTGATCAAGCGAATGGTAAATAGTTAATGAATATTCATGCAGGCGCATTTCACTCGCGATTCGGCGACGCGAGTCAGCATCGCGAATTAAACTTATTTCGGAGATCTTCCAACCACGCCGCTTATAAACGTAGACTTTCTTTAATATCGTGTTCGCGTGCTCTAACGAAAACGTTCAAAAGTATAGAGCCTGCATGAATGTTCCTAAGATATTATTTTGATTAGACAAGGCGAAATATCATTTTTGTCGGGGGCACTCGCTTTTCTCACAACTTCCAATTGAACTTGAATAAATTCCAGAACTTTGTTACGAGCATGGCATAATGCGCCGCGTCAAGAGTGTATGCGACACGATATTGCAAGGTAAAGGGTTACCGCGTTCCGTACCCAGCGACAAACTTAAGACCGCCCTTACCTCTGGATAGCGTGTATCGGGTTCTACGCAGCTTCCTGTCTGCCAAGAGCTTCCGCGGAATTCGGGTGGCAATCAGGACGTATGAAATTTAATATCGAAGCTGGCCTGACAACGGGGAGGAGGGTCTATCGGATTTGCACGCTGAAAGTCCCGGTCAGCAACTATTCCAAACTGTGAACGCCGTTTCGCGGCGAGATGCATGATATCGATCCTTTTTCTCTGCTGTCAATTCAGTCTACTTTCCAAAGTACAAACGTAATAATCGAAAAGTATAGTAGCGTTCCAGTCGAAATGCGGGCTTTTGCGCGCGTGACGCACGAGAGTGACCGTGCAAAGCGGCCCGTCCGAAGCAGGCCCGACGTTCGGTGGAGAAGAGGCTTGTCCGTGCCGGAAGTGATATCTCGCGTTTGCCAAGATCACTGAATTAAAGTAAATTCAGCGAGCGCGCGAATCAACTGCGAAATGTTTCCATATACATGCAGTTCTCTGTTTCTACCGGAGACGCGGACGTTTCTTGGACTGTCTGCCGGCCTGGACCCGAGCATAAGTAATCGACTGAGCAAACGCTGTCAATGTTTTGCACCTGATGAGTATGCGCATTTTTATGTCATCTTGTCGCGTAGCTCTACTACTAAATCTCTTACATGAAGGATGCCTGGTGACGCAGTTCAGTCGAGATATACTGCATGTTAAACCGACTTAAACGTGATAATAGTGTAGCGCTAACGTAACAAGAAAAAAAAATATTTATCTAGCACTTACGGAAATGAATGTACCGAAGTCAGCAATTGTGAAAACAGCACTGTTTAGCAACAGCTGGTAGACAAATTTTACTTAAATTAAGAGGCGTTTAGGAATGAATCATTTATCTCAGTTTATCGCGCATACGCTGACCCGTTCATAAATGAATTACAATATAATAATTGGTTAAAATGAAGTGAAGACTAATTGTGCCTCGTTTTTTCGAAGATTTAACAAATCTTCTAATTCAGCAATCAAGCTAAAGTCACTATATGTTTGTCCTTTCTCAATATTAATAAAGTAATACCGGAATAATTAAACAAAAAGAAGCGTGGTGGACATACTTTGAACCAGTTAAAAAATTCCGGTAGCAGCTTCCAAAAAATTATAAACAGTATCGAAAGCACAGACTTTGTTCTAGAACAATTTTTTCGTCCCTCATACCCATGCCCCAACAGAACTAACTCTTCTAGACAGCAACAGCTCTCGGTATCGTTGCAGCAATTACATTTCTCGCTCGTTCATCGTCGGAGTAGTCAACTTAATCCTGTAGAGCGTAGAAGAACGATGCACGACGGCGTTGGACGACGTTCCGTTCTACGTGCTCGAAATCTAAACGAGCAAAGAACAATGCGCAAGTGGAGGAAGTTAAACATCCGATATTCGAAAGGCAGGTGAATCTCGAGGTCTGTACAGAGTGTGATTAACTACGTCTCGATCGTCAAACGAGCGTTCATTGTACTCCGCCGGGGTGTTCGCGGGCGAAGAGCAAAAAGGGGGACGGCGAGGAGGCATTGGACTTCGGTAGATCGATTCGCAGCCATTGTCGAAAAGGTTTCCACGGTATTTAGCATTTCTCCTTGCCCCGTATAAAAATTGGTCCGACGTGTCTGAACGTTAATCGCCGGTACACGGGCCCGGTGTATCCCGGCCAATCCGGTTATGTAATTAAATAAACAACAACGTGTTAGCGTTCGTCGTTGCATCCGATGGAAATTTCTACGGCTTTCGTAGCGAAACAGTTTATACTGCGCTTTGTGTAAAGCGGTCATTTTCTTTTTCCTTTCTTTTTGGTTGCACAGCGAATAGGAAGCGCGGGAATGCCTCGACATTACGGGCTGTTAACCCTAATTGATCCCTGCATTTTTTGTCGCCACGCACCGCTAATAAGCGACACTTCTGGGTCGAGCATGCTTCTGCTTCGGACACCTCTGTCGTTGGACAACTACTTTGTTTTTCACCTACCCGCTGCGGAATCTAAAGTATGATAATAATGTAGGAAAGGTTGTGATCGAGCTCGGAATTCTGACGACGTTTCTGTATAATGATAAAACTCGTGGCGTTCAAATTACTGATATACAATCCGACAGACATTTAGTAGCTTGGCACGGGACTGTGGCGCGCGAAAATGGAAACTTTCACGAGAACTTTAGAACCGGGTCAAAAAGTTTCATTAGAGCGTTTAATTATAGAAAGGGATGGAGTTAATCTGAATTTTCAATATCTTCATCTTCTTGTACACGTTCCTCGCTGGCGCGCTGTATTACTGCTTATCTTCGTTCACCCAATATTGATTTTGCTTCCGGCAACTGCGAGAGAAACTATTCCTCATTTTTTTAATCATACACTTATAATTAATTAAACGTCTACGCTAAATTTCTTTAATTTAAAGATATACAGCGATAAGCTTCTCTCTAAATAAATACTTCAACGATCCTCCATACTTCGCAACGCTCAAACTTCAATCCCTCCGATATTTCAAACGCCATCGCATTAGAAACGCTAGAGCAAAAACTTATTTTTCCATTTGCGGCGATCAATTAATCGTGGCTATCGCGCGTCATTGACGTTACACGGTCAGTGTAAACGTACGTGCATGAAATTGACTGGGGGGGAAAAAAACGGGTGGCAAAAAATGTGGCGGTAACAACCAACGTTCGATTACGCTATGCGTTGATAAAGCGCCGATGGCGAGTGATCTCGCGCGGAAAACCGCGCCACGGAAACGGATGAATCCGCGATTTAGATAACAGTCAGCTGCTTTATGCGAAGATAAAAAGAAATATATATATATATACATATATCGATCGTCTAGAAGTGTAACATGAATTCGGGTCTTCGAGACGTTTGGACTGCAGCCAGAAAGTGAAACTGCAAGCCCCTTCAGCAGGTTGCCTATTGGCCTGTGCGCGATATTTTCAATCCGGATAATGGCGACTGGAATATTTCAGCCGAAGCCGCAATGGGCCCCGAAAAACCCGTGGCAAAGTGAAATCAGCCGAACCACCCGATTGTGCTCGCGCTGTTCCAGCAGAAAATTCGGTTACCGTGTTATCGCGCCGCGTTTCAATTTCCTACCGACGCGCGATATTCCGCCGGATAAACGCTGTTTTCGGTGTTGCGGGGGCTTGCGCGCACCCGGGTTTATCGGTAATTGGAGGGAAAAGCAGAATTGAATGTGTTTTGGTCTTGCGAGAGATTCGGATCGCGTTGTGTTTTGCTGCGTACTGTGAAAAATGTTGCTTCAAAGTCAATACTTTTGAAGACCCAACATTTACTTTGAAATGTTCTTGGAGGAGGTGTTGTTTAATCAAATCTCACGATAATTTTGTTCGATGTTATCGCACCTAAATCATTCGTAAATAAAATTGTTTAGTTCAGTGCATTTAATGAAATAGTACAGTTATATAATAAATGTGGAAAATTGTGTCTCACATTATATCTTTGAAATTAGATACATTTTCCATTAATCTTACTTGAATAGATCATTCTTGGAGACTTTAGGAGAGTATCCGTGCATTGTCGCCTTCGAATTCTTGTAGGAAGCGCACATTTTTCGCATCATCGCCTTGAGGGAAATTATCACTCGTTACGCCAGGCCTAGTCTGCTCGCTAGTGCTATTGCCAGGCCACAAGGCAGTACAGAAACATTCATACCGGATGGGGCAGCATTAGTATTTATTAACCTAAGGTCACACCGTAATTGACGTAATTACCAGCTCGAGATATTCCGTGAAGATTGTGAAAATTACTTGTATCTGCCATACACACCCTCCACGCTGCTGCTAACGACTGTTAATTGTAACAGAGAGCAAAGTCTCGCTCGAATTCGATGTCTCTCCATTTGTTCCTTCATCTGTAAATGCAATATCAGAATTTTTTCTTAACGATAGGATCGGTGTAAACAATTGCGACGCCTTGCCAGCGAAAATGGCAAGCTACAATTCGATTCCCCTCGATTATCCAACGAATCAATAGACTCTGTCGACCTATCTTTCTATCTCCGATCGTCAATTAACACTCAATTAGCATGATAATGCAGCAACCGTGAAGGAACACTTTACATTCCTCTTCTCTATACTGAATTATCAGTGCTCTTTTCCCAACCATTTTCCAATCGAAGCTGATGCACCGTAACAACGCCTCTAATATTATCAACGTTAATTTATTCACGCCGTAAAACGCCGGCACAATTATTTATGCGAGAGCTTTCTCTCCGATGATCGTAAATCAAACACCAGCCGGCGGAATCTAGATTCCAATCTCAATTAACGAATTTGTTTACGAGTTAGTATCACGCGACGTCGATCGCCAGCCACTTTTCGACGTGTTCCTCGGTCGATGAACGACGTTTTCGGCCGCGGGTAACGAGATCAATCGAACCCCTCGCCATCGTTCCAAAGCTCTATTAGTTAAACGGTACATACTATAGTAATTATTTTAATGATCCCTTTGTCTGTTGATTGGAAATCCTTGGCCATCGATACTCCAGACACCGATGCTGAACCTGCCCACCGCCTCTGATTCGCGGTCAAATGAAATTTCTTAATAAAACGACGCGTATGCGTATATCGCGCATCGTGCACGAAGCAGAGATTGTAAAATGCTTCGTTGCCGAAACGCGAGTCTCCTTGTATCACTTGTTACCACGAGTACCGCCGAAGCTGTGATAATGTGTACTTGCTCGCATTAAAACAATCCCGTAACACCCGATACGTACGTCCTCGTGATCGATGTTCACGGTGTGTTTAATTTGCGCCAGCGTAACAAGATAATGGAAGCTTGTCGATGCATCCTTGTGTATTGTTAGGATCATCAAAGCGAGTGCACGTGGTATTAAAGCAGTCGAGCTTCTGATTCCGGATGGATCGAAATGCGGGAAGCATGTATGCTTGTTGATTCTCTGTCGACGGAAAGGCGGTTTCCGTGTCTCAATTTAAGTCCTGTATAAGTGTTATTTATTAAAAATTCATCTCCCGAGTGAAGCCTTTGAAATTTACATGTAAAGTGCAGAGGACTAGGTGGTTTACCTAAAATCTGCTACTTAAAAAGCGTAAGTCAATTTATAATAGAGAAACGTGAAGTTGTTAAAGTGCTCATCCAAACTTTGTGATGATACAGTGCCGTAAAAATTTCTATTTCTCCGCATTTCATCCATGCCACTTCATCTCCTTTTAAATACATCTTCGCCCCGCATAAACAAAAAATAACATCAGTCCCCTACTGATATAGTAAAATATATCTCGAAATCTGATACAGGCAGCCGGCTCATTAGAGAATTGTCGTCTCCAATACACAGGCAAACGTTAGCCCGAAACTGGGATCCGCATTTATGCTCCATTAACAGTGTCATCTTCCACCCAACGATTGCACGCTCCGGGCAACAATAAAGTCGGCAACAATAGCCGTGTCCCGTTCTTAAAACCTTCCACAAACGGTCGAAACTGTCCTTGTATAGCAGCTGCCACTACTTCCATCAATTGCTGGTACTCCGCCTCGGTGGAACGGAGAGCATCAGATAGCATTGATTATGCGAGCAACGCTGAGCGTCCTCCGGTCCGAAATCTCGCAGGACCATTATGCATCCTACCCCTCACGCAGAGGGAGGATGGCAAATGTAATCTTTCAAGGGTATTGAAAGGCACCTTTAAGAAGCATTCGGGCAACGCGACGTGAATTTCGGGCAGAGAGAGACATAGAGAGAGAGAGGGAGAGAGAGAGATTCTTTTCTGGTGACTGGGGGAACGATTCTAACTCGGTTAGCTTCCTGTCGTTTCTCGCGTTGAAAAGAGGTAACCTCCTCGTGGCCCTGTTTCTATGCGGAGGGATAGCCTCTGTGGGTTTCTTCGATGGCTGAAAGGAACGCGGCCTCCCGTCTACCTGGCCAGGTGGTGTTGCCTGGCCAGTTTCGTGGAAGGGAACCGTGTGAGGAATGTAACTCGAGTCGCCGAAAATCCGACCTGGTCGTTAACTTGGAACTGTGTTTCCTGGGGATAATTTCTACGAAGAACATATTCGTGCACGGTTCACGTTGATCGCGCTCGCATGCTCCTTTCCGTTCCGCTCGTATCTCGTTTTTTTTTCTTTTTTTTCTCTTCTTTGGTTTCTGTTTCTACACGCTTGGTTAGACGCTTGGTCCCCCTTACACATCGTGTATGCGCTACTCTGCCCGTCGGACGTTGACGACCCTTCTGTTAGGCTGCACCCCCTTTTGGGAAGGTTCTGAGAAACATCAGATATGCTTTTGGGGATCGATCAGATATCGTGGCTCGGATGAGATCTCTGGTCCGCGCTCGCATGTGTGAACGCAGCTGAATGCGGTAGTTTGATCATATGGCGATGCTTAATTGCGATGACGTGTCTTTTTGTGGTCGCTATTCATAAGGGTATGATTAGGCGGGGCCTATCTGACTCAGGGAGGCGCTTTTCAGGGAGAATTAAGGAAGATGATTTTGGTCTAGCCAGGCCGTATTCTAATTTAACTTTGAATCATTGCAATTAAATAAATGTACGGATCGTTTTATTGATATTTGTGTTTATTCTAACTTGATTTTGTTCAATGCAACTTGTACCAGATTTGAAAGGTCGTGTTTTGCGGAAGATTTTCAAGCATAACATTTCTGCATATATTTATTCTTTGTTCTGAATTTTAATACCACACTTTTTGTCTTGCATCAAGACAGCTTGCGCATTTAAGCATACCGTTATCACCAATCGTAAAAGAATAGCGCATAGAAAAATGAATACCGAAGAAAAAAGAGATCCCTCCGTGGAATGGTTTGGTTTTGTACAGGCGTGATAAAAGTTTACCGGCATTATCAAACATACATAGAAGTGTAACATCGTATAGAGGGGGAGAGAGAAAAAAAAGAGTACAATTGCTCCAGTATATTACTTCTATCTCAACGATAGAATATATCAGGGACCACAACCAAGGCATGCGTGGAGTGTGACCCATTTTAGCCTTTAATGAACCTCTCTCCATAAATAATATTGAACGGAAAAGGTACTGGACAGAGAAATTCAAAGAAAATGTTCTAAACCATGCAAAAGCGAAAGCTTAAAACGAGAAAGGGACATAAAATATGGTGCATGGCAATAATAGTAAAATCAAGCATAGATTTTTCTTTTATACGTATACTATTCTTCTTTGTCGCATTGACGAATAAGCATTAGGACCATCTTGACGAATCTAAGAAAAAACACAAGGGCTGTAATCCAGACGGCAATACAGGAGGGAAAAAGTAAATGAAACTTATTTTGTAGTCGATCTTCCGCTTCAAGTTCGATGAAGTTAATAGTTTCCGCTAATTGATTGTAAAGGGAATACGAAAATCTGTGTAAGATTTGATGGCAATTCCACGAAGCGGTAATGTCGCGAAGGCGTCCGTCTGGGGTACGATCGCGACGCGCCGATCGTTCGGCGCCGCGACGCGTGTTGCACGCCCGGACCGGGAGATCCCTGGTGAAGTCGTCGCGGATCGCCTAAGGAAGAGGAGAAGGAACTTCCACGAACAATGGCCGGTCGTTATCTTGACCGGCGTTTCGCCGTAATTTCTGCGAAAGCCTCCACTCGCCGGGCCCCTTTTTCCTTCGTTCCTTTTTCACGTTTCGCCTTCTCGCCGCAGGCACGCATTGTGTCCGCGCCGTATCCTTCCCGTCGAACAGGATCGCCGCAACAATGCGCCCGCCGTTGGCCTCCTCCGCGGATCGTCCGGGTCCAGGGTATAACAACGAAAGGGAGAAAGATAGATTTAGCGCGAGCGGTGCGTGCGGATTCTCCTCGCGTTTTCTAGCCTTCTACGGATGGTCGACGATTCCCGTTGGATCCCGCTACCATTTCGAGGAGCGATTTCCACGGGACGGTAGACAGCTCGCGGACGAAAGCGGTCGGATCCGTCCTGCAACTTCGCGCGAAATCGCTGCAAAGTAACTTCCTGCTTTTAATGCCGCCGGCGTTTAGCTGCACTTTGTGCATGCTGCTTCGCTTGTAGCTAATGGGGAAATAAATGTTGCATGGAGGAGGGGAGCGAAATGGTTCAATTAGGATCCCGAGTTGAATTTTGTAATTGCAAAATTGAAAGGGGACGAAGTTTTATTATATAACGTGTATATTTTTTCACCGATTCCATTTCTTGGCATTTATATTAACATTTTCATCATAAATGTAGAGAAATATTTCTTTTTTCATCAAGTTTATTCCGCGAATTTCGCGAATGTATTATTCAATGAAATTGTTTTAGTAAACTAAATGTTACGAACATTTTTAAGAACACTGTGAATAGGTAATTATTACCGAGACGTATCTATAAATGTTGTATGAACACATGTATATAAAAATTACAAGCATGATCAATCGACAGCAGATTTTTATGCATTTATAGAAAATTTGAAGATGCTAAATTGCGGAAAATCCATTTAAGATGAAGAAATATGTAAAATATCAAAATTACAGTGCTTTTTAAAATGCCTGCTAGGTGAAATAATTTTCTATTGAAGTTCTACCGTTTTTACTATATTCTGAAAGGTATGAATTTGCATAAAAATCCGCAGTCTAATGATCAGTGAATCAGAGGTTTATCCCACTTTAATCAACTGATGCCCATTACAGCGTATCAATAATAATATTGGATTTGATAATGCAATTCCATTTAGAATATCCGGTTGAATAATTTTCCAGTGAAATTATTGACAGCCTGCGATTTCACATCCCGCAGCACTAGCTACGATAGCCGAACAGTTTTCTCTAAATCGATAACCCAAATTACAATCACTGACCCGCTTTTCCAATTAATTATATGTCAATTAAAAGACACCTGAAATGTATCCTATCCTCAGGAACGCTTAAACTGCCATTCTCCATCGGATTTTCCATTAAAAAGTCCATTTTGAAACTTGAGACAGTAGATTAAGTAACATGGATGGCACACGCTTAACGGGTATAATTAAATAGATGGTACAGTCGAAAACCGTAACGCCGGCGCAATTGTTACAAACTGCCGCTCGGAGTAATAATAATTGGCGTGTACAGCAATCAATCCGCGGGGCTTGCGAGGCTAATCAGGAGGCAGGGTTGTTGCAAGCATCAGGCTTCACGGGTCATTAAATCCTCTTTGTTTATACAGCCATTATCTTCATGCTACATATCTGCAAATAATATGCCATTGTTTTCGAATAAATCAGCCTTATCGCTGTGCGACCAGAGGATTTATATTTTTTTTTCCCCTCGCACTGATAATGATACATTATATTACTGTGTCGTGACAAATTCTGCTTCGCATATTTCTTTTTTTTTTTTTTTTATTCACTTGGCTGCTCCGTTTGATCGCGCTTCATTAAGACGTATTAAATATTGATTTCCGAAGATCTCGTATTAAATATAACGGCGATGGAAGCGTGTGTCACAGTGGCGAATAAATCGGCCTCTTAAAAATTTTAAATGCTCCGGTATCGCGTGAAATATACCGCTCGCGATATCGTGGATACGCCATCGTTCATTTCGACGTTGGATCCCATTGTCCCTGCCTCCGCTTATCAGATGGCCATCGCGGTGCCAGCTTGTGAATATGGTAACTCGTTACTTTATTGGATCCGACTATCTTTGCTGTACCGACGAGATGGACCGTTTCGTTAATAGTTTCGAGAATCGTGGGATAAGGATAGGATCGATGTAGATTCTTCAGCGAGATTCATTTTCGGAGATTTATGTTTTTGTTTCTTCCCTGTAGAGATGGTCGTCTGGAATTCTGATTTAGACTTTTGAGTGCCAGTCTCGAGTCTTGGCATTTGGAGAAACTGTGCTTCACGATTAATTATCCGTGTGTTTTAATTTTAATTATTCATACATTTTCATATACTTTCTTTCATACGTTTTCTATACTCGTATACATTTTATTAACCCACTTGGCTTACGATTTCCTCCTCACCATTGCGTGTGAACAGATTCACAATTTTTTTTTAATAATTTATACGTAACAAACGTACAATCAAGAAGACACACCCGCAAAGCGTATCAAATCACACAAGCAATCTGACACGTTGGGGCGTTTCTTCTTCAAAGTCTTATCGTTCTACGGGGGCATCCGAAAGCGTTTCCGGTTCACGGTCGACAATCCAATTACAGTTCAGAATCGACCACGATGGGAATGTGCCCCATCGGATAAAGGGGGTGCACTTTGTGCGTCGTCGTTAACAAGTGGCGCCACGTGAAAATCCTCGCTTCGTTAAAATTTACGTCAAAGGGGTTACTCTGCTCCTCCTCCTCTCCCCCCCCCCCTCCTCCTCCAAGCCTTTCATCGTTGAAAATGAATTCCTTGTTCGCGGGCCTCGAGAGCAACGGAGGCTGTTTCTGGGCGAGTTGAAAAGTTCTGTTCTCGAGGCAGAGGAACTCGAGACATTGGGTAAAAAGGGGGTCCTTCGTAAAATCGAAGGGATGGCGTCAATGAAGTCCCTTCTTTCCCAGGGAAATTACGAGGCATGAGTAAAATGTTTAATGAAATTGTGATACCAGGGCGTAATTGTTATCTTGTTGTTTTCATAGTCGAGGGTATCATGATTGATGTTGGTTCGACTCTCCTACCTTTTCGCTTCATTGATTTTACGTTTAAGCAAATAAAAGGTCCATACCGATGATCGACACTCCATAACAGGTATTTTACCTGCGATTACTCAAGCAATTAAACATCGTCCGGTATTTGAAAAATGTACGAAAACGCGTCCCACTTTACGCGCTATTTACATTAGACGGTCCGCTGATAATTACAGTGACTCACGTTGGTATCGACACATACCCTAGGCGATCCATAAATCATCTTCTCCAAAGAATTCGTCCAAGGTAACTCCAAAGGATGAGCCGCAGAGTCAGCCTTGTCACGCTTTTCGAAAATAACCCGAAGGAAAACACATTCGCCACATACTTTCGACCCGCATCCCACAGCGGTGCATACGTATATAGGATGTAGTAAAGAGCCCTGTGTCGTCCGTAGTAAAAAGCGGAGCCGCATCGATGCATCCCCTGCGCGCGGCAGTAAAGACGCGGACGAGATGTCCAAACGGGGAGCGGCGGACTGCGCAAGATGTTTCGTCGTTCCCTCGGGGGAGAAACGTGTCGGGGCGTTATCTCCGCCAGCCGAACCACACGTCCGGCTCGCGGCGACTTTCGTCTGAATAATTCCTGGAATCTCGTTGACCCATCTTGGGAAACGTGGACGTACGTAAGAGGGAAACAGGGAGCGCGGGCAACCGACGGCTCTGGCGCCTCGGCGACCAAGGGAAAAACGTCAGGTCAGAAAAGGAGAGTAGTATAAATTATTGTGCTTTCGGACGATCGTTCCTAGATACAATTTATACGATACGTATTCATACCGATACGGAGTGGGTAATTGCTAATTGTGTTAATGTGCTAAATGCGGAAGTAATGTTTGCTGCGCGTGGCGAGATTTAATTAGAGGAGTGTCAGGACCATACAAGTGTACGAACTGGCATAACGGTGTACTTTCGAAAAAGGTTACTAAAAACAGAGAAGAATGGGCGGTAGAGAATTAGGTCAGACGATACGTATAGCGCGTATACGAACTTCTGTTTCATTGTTCACTTGCGAGTTGTGTAGAAAGTTGTGAAAATTAAACGGAGAGATTAATTACAAAAATCAGCCTGTCCAAATTTAACATCAAACGCAATTAAGAAATACAATGCTCGATATTATTTGAACAGCACGTGTATCTGTAACGAATTTCTCTTGTTATATCAGATTTTTCTTTATGATGCAATGAATAGTACAGCAATGAAAGTTCCTCCAGTCAATAATAAAAATGGAGAAACTAATTTAATAGAAAAACAAGAAGAACATTGCTACACACCCGGTAGCATTTCATCCCCTCGCCCCAAAATAACGAATATCGAAATTCTGGATTTCAATAAAGGGATGCTGTATCCCCCCCCCCCCCCCCCAGTTACGTCAACAAAACTTCCACCCGCATGTGCAGTATAGTAGCGCAAGGTTCTCGGCAATAACTTCGAGCCAGCCTCTGAATCGATAAAACCCGCCAGAGTTTTCGGTCAAGTCGAAGGTTCGAAGCAGCCATTGGTGAGAGAGAGAAAAAAATCCCGAAGCCAGAGAATACCACCACCTCTTAACACCTTCGTTGGAAAATTCCACGGAGAGTGTTTCATGCGCGCGGAAATTAGCGGAGCGCTGCCTCGCTTATATTAACGCTTCCCAAACGCGCCTCTCGCGTTGCCCGGCAGAAAATATAATAACGCGAAATGGCAGCGGGAACGCGGAGGTAGCAACGGCGGAATAAAGAAAGGAAAAGCCACCGCGAACGAAAATGTCACATGAAATTATAATTGCATTCAACATCGCCGGCGGCACTGCCGCCTCTCATTTGTTAAGCAAGTCGCGCATTGACGTCACGCTTGCTACGCGAGCCAAGCTACTGAAAACGCTGCGGCCTCCGCGACCGCTCCTCTGTTGTACAGGGTGGCTCAGAATTGTTACAATAAGGGCGGGGATTATTCGAATACCGAGAGAGGTGCGAATGCTAAAATCAAAAATGAAACGGATAAACAAAAAGTGATAGATCTTTTAAATAATGTCAAGACGAACGGGGGGTAACATGGCAGATGAGTTTCATTTTTCTGCGCTCGGGCAACGATCTTATGTATTTACTTACGAATCCTTTCCGAAGAATCGATTGTACACGATAATTGACCGAAGGTTTCTTTGTTTCTTATTATCTACCAATTCTCCCACGTTTCTATCCTTCGCATTAAACACCCTGTGCGGAGAGAGGGGGATGATGACGCGAGGAACCCCGGCCACTTTGGCCATCCGCTCGTGTTCCCTCGGAAGTCCCGAAGGTATCACAAACATTCGCCACCGGGGGCGGGGGCGGTATTTTTCGACGAACTTCTTCGTGGGCCGCGACGCTCTCGGGCGAAGGACGAACACGGACGCCTGCACCGGTGCCGAATCTAGGTCGTTCCGTATGCATATGCGCGTAGATGCACACCGGTCCTGCACTCGAATGCCCCAATGACCCGCTTTCGCAGAGTTCCCGACGCGTTCTCTCGGCCGTCGAATCAAGGCGAATCCCCGATACACTGGGGCTATTAGACCACTCGTCCTTCCTCCTTCGCCCGATCCCTAGCCAGCGATCCTTCAGGATCCGGAGGAGCACGTCCCTCCAAGTGTCACGAGGTTTGTATACACGTCGATGGAACGCGATTGTGACAGGATATGGATGGAGAAATATCGCCGACGGGTTCCGAGGGTGAGGGTGCGTCGGTGGCAGGATGCTGATGGATTGATGGGAGAGCGTGGAATGTTGGGGTTAGTTGATTCGAGTTTTGGGGATTACGGGGTGATGCGAAGATCATGGCTGCGCTCGCTGATGAGGCTGGTAATGGGATTTTTAATTGCGCCTGCTTCGATGTGGGCGAAGGGGAGGGTTGGACTGTAATTTGGGTGGTTGTTAGGGGTATATGAAAATGTATTTATGGGTTGATGTATCATATTCATATATTTTCTTATATAACTTTTGTACGCAATAATTCTTAAAGTATATTAATTTACAGATTAATACATCGCGGGCTATTTTTGTGTATCGCACATTGAATGGCAAGAAGTAAATTAATTTATCTTACATATGATAATAAATTTTCATGCTTTAAGTATACACTTATCTATTTTGAGTATACCTATGTTTCTATTTCAATACATTAATATATCAGCATACAAGTGCCAATACTTCTTAAATTCTGTATTTGAAATAAACAAACCCCTATTTAATCCAGGGAACACTTTACATGGGTGATTCCTGTAAAAGCAAATGTATTGTGTGAACGCTTTGTCTTCCTTCTTTTTTTTTTTACTTCGCTCAAGATAGAATCGATTAATCGAAAACCGATTACAATTAGTGTGAAATAGCGTGTCCCATGCAGTCCGTGTGCACGTTAACGCAACGGGTACACGTCAGCACATTTCCGCGGAAAACACCCTCTTTCCCTCGGGTATTTACGTAATGACGTGGTGGTGGTGGCGGCGGTGGTGACCTGTTTCAGCCGGGCCGCTTAAGTATGTAAATTGCACGAATTACTATTGTGCCGGCCGCGCTAAGCTTCTTATTCAAATTGTTGCTTTTAATCTTTTCCTGCTGGCCGATCTAACACGTTCCAGAACAACGCCGCGCTGGCCCGATTAGTTTCTCGTAAGCTCGAAACCGTTCCCCGCTTTGCTGCATTCGAATATCCGACATCTGGATTTACTTCTTGTACGCGCCGCGTGTACGTTGCAGCCCTAGGCGTAATGAATTCCGTTTTTAGCACGGTGGAATCGTACTTCGAATTAATAACTTTATCCCGGAAAGGGGAATACGTAAGTGGCGATTTTTCGTAGAAAGATATTCATTGGAAGTTTACGCTTGGATATCGAATATTTAATAATAATTCAATATTTATATATCCAGCGTATGTTGTGGGTCGTGTTTATTATTAAATACTAGAATCGTGGTACATTCTATTTTGCTCCGTGTATTTATAGAAGCGTAATTGCTGTAAATGGCAAATTTTGTATTAAAAGTGTAATCAGCTCGGACGGTATTGATAATTATTCATAATCTTGTATGAGAGAACAAATAATCTAGGAATTGTTGTCAAATGAAACAAAACTAGTTATTGAGGATTGGTTACATATCAAATTTAATGATATACAAGTCGCTTAATAATTACAACTTGCATGATATTAATTAAAACCGGATCTTATTATGTAGAAACTGAATTTTGTGATAATCCGAAAACATGCTTCAGCATGAATTAAAATCCCACCCCAATCACTGGATGCTGTTCTTCATAACTATATCGAATTTCTCATAAATATTGCTGTTCACTGCTCTAGCAAGATTTAACTGCCCCACTTTTAACAACACAATTTATTAGAAAACGCTGCTGCAGAGATTTCACTCTCCGCGTAACAACTTGTACACTCAGTGCCTATTAATACTTACGCTCGTTGCCAACAAAGTTACTGCCAGATAGAAACTTGAAGAAATTAGTTGCTCCGTTGCTCTATTATCTCGACGCCTTTACCAGACGAAAGAACGATCCTTTCTCCGTGGAAGTGAAAGGGGTGAAAGTTAAATCGGATGCATTTTGAGAAAAAAAAAAAACGAATAATACCGAACGCAGCTCTGTTTAACAAAACTGTCGACTAAATTGCAATCATTGATCTGATGCAGTTATCGATTTTATTTACGTATACAATACGTACGCTTGCTAATAATCCCAACTGTTCTAAATGATACAATTCTGTCGCGTCAAATTTGAGCAAATTGAATTTTCCTCTGCGCGTTACAAAGGCGTACCTACGAATCGATCGAGGCGATCGTTGAAGGAGCTATTGTTCGAGGTGTCCCCCAGCAACTTGCCAATTCGAATTGGTCGTAGGGTTCGAGAGCACGTATCGAGCCTCGAATGTCAGCGTGTCAGCGGCACGATGGAAATATCGGCGCGGTATGCAATGAAAAATGATATCAGAATCCACCCAGCGAAATAGTGTCTCGCCTACATAGCGGTGAACACAAGAGCGCGACCCGTTCTTGCGTGAACGTTGTAAGCTCCAGTCACTCCCGAGCGTGCGTGCCTATCTGCTGTGCAAATGCTTCACACGATTGCAACTGTGACCTAGAATTTTAAAGGCGTATTTATTTCTTCTAGATTCGCTGCTATGACATTGCCATGATAAAGCACAGCCTTCGCCAGACGGATTCCAAAATGACGGAGCAAGATCGTCCGCTGTGAATCAGTTTCGTTGCCTTGAAGTTATTATGCACGCGGCTTCGCTGTACACGCATTATGTATATGATACTTGTACTCTATGATCCATGGATCATGCGACCCGTGGTATCAACTGAAACGTAACAGGGACTGCCTCTGCGTTCGCTTAATACACGACGACTGATGATTTTCTCAAACAGAAAAACCGTCAGTGGTCTAATTTTAATTCTCCTCTCCCCAGAACATATGTGTCAAGGTGTTCCTCTCGCCCATGACTCCGCCGGGGTTCGTTTCACGCGTATCTGCTTAATGCGTAGACGTCTTAAATGCTTCACCACGCCATAATTAGCCTAGACAGGCCGCGAGAGAATGCGTCCGAGTGTTTTGGAACGGACTTCGAGCAGATGTCGAATGAATTCGAGAGAAAAAGCGATCGGCATCGGCTTACAGCCAATCTCCCCCGAGCCCTCAAGGTTTTTTTTTTCACTGAGAAGTAGGAAAAATGATGAAACGCGAGAGCCTAGAGCTACGCCCACTCGGGGTTCGACTGGAGTTGCTTCCCTTTTAAAGGAGTATTTTCGAAATCGCAAAAATTACTCGAACAAAAGCGCCAGCAATTAGCGCGTAAAATATTTAGCCTGAAAGGCAAACTTCTGAAAGGCATCTGAATTTCTGAAAGAAAAAAAAAAACGCTGAATACTTCACCGATCGATCCAGCCGTTCGGCGATTCGCGCGCGAATTATTCATATGCCGGGGCAAAACGCGTTTCCACGACCGAGGAAATCGTATTCTAACGGATTCCGCTGACCAAATCGAAGTGCCGACGGCGAGGGGGCGAGAATACCCGATTGTCAGCATTCCATATGTTTGAAATTCCGCCTCCGCAAACAGACCCAGTTTCCCTTGTTACGATAGCTGGGGCTCGAGGATCTATGGTAGCGCGGTGCTCGCAACACGGTGCATAATACAGATTGGTGTTCTCGCGTCTGGTTTCCGGCCGACGGAGCCCTTCGCGACGATCGATGGTACGCGTTCGATCCGTGCACCACCCCGGGACGTGGATGGCACGTTGTTATTACAAGGGATGGCCCCGCGGGTGAACTGGCTGCTCCATTAATTAGTCACGAAATTGCTTTAGAATGGATCCATCCATAATTCGCTGAAAACATTCCGTAATAGCATAAAGGTCCATTATCCTTTCCTCCTCCTCTCGTTCTCCTTCGCGTTTTCTTGTTTCCTATGCCTTTTATCTCGCCTCCGCGGTGCAGCCGGGGCACCTCTGGAATTGCCTCGGCCAGATGCGTTCTTCCGCGAAGGAACACTTGCGGAAACGATATTCGCGGTTTCGATATGCGTTTCGGTGAACCGGGGGAAATCTCTGCTGCATTTTCGGCAGTGCGTTAAACTTGCGATTTCCATTCTTTTCTTTTTATCTGCCAGAGCGAGTTGCCCAAATAATTCTTCTTTCATATGCGTATGCATAGATATTGATCACCACAGTCCGTACACTAAATTCAATCCTCGGCACATGTCGCGCTAACAATAGTTATGGAAAGAAAGGGGAAAGAAGGTAGAAACCAAGGGTCGTGCCGAGGGATGACATACATCTTTCTCTTCTATACTCTATCTATTCTTCAAAGTCCAAGACTCGTTGTTTTCATAGTTGAGGGTCTCATGATTGATAATGGCTCGATTCTCCTACCTTTTCGCTTCATTGATTTTACGTTTAAATAAATAACAGGTCCACGCTGATGATCGACACTCCATAAAAGGTATTTTACCTGCAATTACTCAAACAGTTAAACATCTTCCGGTATTTGAAAAATGTACCAAACGCGTCCCACTTTACGCACTATTTACATTAAACGGTCCGCTAACAATTACAGTCGACTCACGTTGGCATCGACCCATACCCTAGGCGATCCATAGATCATCTCCAAAGAATTCGTCCAAGGTAAACTCTATCTTTCCGTCGAGGACGAAAACTCGTTGAGCAAATTAACAAGAAAGTGGCGCATCGATAGCCTCTATGCATTCACCTTTTAGCGGCGGCACTTGTCGTAAGCGTCACTTTACGAGCCAACCGACTGCGTTACGAGAACGCCTCGTGTCCGCATAGCTTCTTTAACCCTTTCGCGGCGCAGTCGTGACTACTATCTACTATCTACACGTGTACCCGTCGATATTTCCCGTTTTTATTATTAATCACCTGGCCGGCGTTCACCCTCGCCTTTTCTTAACGGAACGCGTCCATATTTAACCACCGATACTTACCCTACCATACCTTCCCGTCGGCTGGCCTTCTCGCTCTCCCTCCTTCGGCCGGTTCGCGTTTTATCTTTGAGAACTAATCGTCGGCGAACGTGCGGCTGAACTTCTCCACCGCCGCAAGAGGAGCCTGGGAGGCCGGAAGGTCTTGTCAAGCTGAAACAGCTTTCCCCGCACACGCGGCCTTTTTGAAAAGCATCCAGTCGTGGACGACGCATCAGGTAGCGCGTATTCGCTATCCTTCTTACCCTGTCGCGTGCACGATAGGCGTGTGCACGGCAAAAAACCGGGTATCGAATGCTACCGCATGAGTAAGTCCCTTTGAAGCCGCCACCACCCACGCTCGCGCTCCGAAAAGTCTCGCTGCTACCCCTTTAAACCCACCGGCTCCGACCCTCCGCGCGGCTGGCGAAGGGTTACGCGCGGTCTACAGAGCCTTGAAAGCGATCGGGGTTAAAAAAAAAAAAAGAAAAACAAGGACCTTTCGGCTTCCGGAAGAGCGCACTCATGTTTTACAGCAGTACAAGTCTTATTGATGGCTATCGTGAAATGATTGTGAGACAGCTATTTTTGTGAACATTCTTTGGGTGAGAATCTTTACATGGAGCCGCGAATGGCTCGTTGCTCGAGTGGCAATGAAGTAAATCATGCTTAAACTAAACGAATAAATACAGTGTCCGTCGCGAACGTGTTTAAAAATTTGAATTCAATTACAATAGAAGACTACCTTTTATTATCACTTCCACTGTTTCTATCGTTTAAATCGTAATCAAGAGGTATCCTCGACTGTTGTTAGAAACGATTTCTCCCACAATTGTAACGCAGAACGCTGCAATTATAATGCAAACAAATTTACTTGAATGCTGTTTACCCTCTGATTAAGCGCAAATGGTCATTTTCTATTGTGCTCGGAGTTCCGCAAGCGTCGCGATGCCCGAGGCGCAATTTAAAACCGTGGAGAGTTATATTGAATGCTCATTACGCCGGTCGGGTAAGGAAACGTGAAAAGCGGGGCACAGAAATGGTAAAACGCGAGACAGTAACGCGCACAAAAGAGCGCGGTCTGAAGAAAAAGGGTGTACCAAGAATAGAATGCCGTTGAGCATTATTGCAAACGAACACAATTGCTCGGGGGGAGGGGGGTGGGGGGTAGGTACGCTCGGAGAATGTTGAGCGAAGTATCGTTCTGTGTCGGAACAACGAATTGCGACCACGTAAGCCCGCATAAGGATCGATGCTACGGAATCGATGCATACTTTTCCGCGGCTGATAAGGAACTGTACGATGCTAGACCCATTCGTTTCTCATGTTTCAACTAATTTGCCGTCGCAATTTCGATGGAGCGGAGCCTTCCAAAAATCGACATTGTTAATTTTTCTTTTCATTTCCGTCTCCGTCCTGTGATGGAATTATTACAAATTCAAACCGAGCCAGCCACTAGTAATTTGTTTACTTTCCCTTCTGGTTATTTATTAACGGTATATTATTAACGTTTGAATACCAAACTCGAGATTATATTTTTCAACGTAAATTGCTAGAAAATAATATTTAGAACCTGCAAACGTAAGCGACAATAAATAATGATTGTATCATTTAAAGAACAGTAGCATTCGTAGATTCTGCAACTCTTCTATCATAATTCTGTAACGCTGTTTAATTACTCTATTGAATTAGGGATACGAACGACAGTAAATAATCATTTCCCCAATTTTTGTTCACAACAAGAACGGTTCCGATTCGAAATGTTCCCTCGATTCGTGGATTCGGCGAAGCCTCTTCCGCCTTTAATAACGCACGGAGCTAAAGACACGTGGACAAATTCTGCCGTTTTGGAGGAAGACTTACGTGCCGGCGAACGATTATTCGCGGACAGACGACGATGATTTATGCCGTGGCAACTCCACCAGCGGATTCTTGCGACCACAGTAACCACTAGGGGTCACGAGCTAGCACCCCTTTCGTCCTCCCCTCTGTTCTCTCGAACCACCGCGAGTCTGGCTTCGTCGGCAATTATTTATGTCGGCCTGTCCTCGCGCAGGGACGGTAATTGAATTTGCGTCCGCCGTGGAACGGCCGCTGACCGTAATTCGTTCGCTGGTAAAAAGGAGAAGAAGAGAAAAGAAACGCGGAGAAGCCGAGACGATTAATACACGGTCTCTTAATTGTCCTCGTTGTCGCCGCGAGAACGAAACGTGGCTGCTGACACGCTTAGGAGTCAATTGAGGTCTCGTTACGACGACACCCGATCGTCCGCGTGCAGAAATTCCGGGCGTCGGACTCCGTCAGACCTGGCTAGTTCCCAGTGGAAGCTTTTTCGCTAGCCGCAGAAACGGTGCCCCGCTCTCAACGTATTTACCTTTCCAAAGGCGCGGCTACGTGACGGGAGCGCGAGAGTCAAGCTCAAAGGTTCTTAGGACAAAGGTTCGCGGCTAATTCCCTTTCATACGTCCCTACGCAAAGATAGATAAGAAACGGACCGTGCACCGTGAACCGTAAATACCAACCATGGCATTTCACCGCCCAAGGGGTTCCTCCTCCGTCTCGCGAAGGGTTTTCATTTTCCAGCCCTCGCCGGGACTGTGTGCGCTCTCTCCCTTTCTACGTCCTTGCAACGGCAAAAGAGAGATATATAGCGAGTGATGGCACGTTGTGGACCCTCGACGAGATACGTCACGAAAGGGGCGCGACATTTGCGATTCAAAGTGTTCACACACGGCGAAGGGGGAGGGGAAGAATTAAGGGCGCGCGGGGGGTTAAACGAACGAGAATTACGACACGCGTGTACTGCTCTTGTGTACGAAAGGGTGCGCGGAAGGGGTTGCCACAGATGATCTGTAGACGCGAGAACGACGCCTTTGTCCGGGTTCATTTTGGTAAGTCAATATCGCCGCTGGTAGAGGCAAAGAATCGGCATTACGACTCTAGTGTGAACTGGACAGCGGCTCGATGCTGGGAGGGTTTCGCAAATGAACTGATTGATGCTTTAATGGAATCGCTTGAAAGGAACATGCGGGGGGGGGGGGGGGGCGCTGTTTCGCGTTAGACGTTAAAAGCGTTTGGCGTCTTCTTTGCTTTTGGATCTTGAACTTCAATATTGGATTGTGGGGATTGTATAATATGGATATGTATGGCAGATGGTAAATATATTTATCACTTTTGTTTCTTTCCTCGATAAAGAGATGTATCTGTTTCTTATTCTTATTTAAAATGGAGCCAAAGTTTAACAAATTTGTTATTTCTTTGTTGCAGATAAACCTACGACTCATTCTTGTCAGCGGTAAGACAAAAGAGTTCCTATTCAGTCCAAGCGACTCTGCGGGGGACATAGCACACCATGTGTTTGAAAACTGGCCCGAAGGTATGATTTTTATTAAATAACTAATTCTATTTTCTATCGAACGAATCTTATTTCAAAACTCCGCTCTTTATGCTATTTCAATCTATTTTCTTTCGCCATGTAAAGAATAGAACACAAACATTGAAAATGATCCACGACTTTAACTATGAATTAATAATAAGTTTAATAATAAGAGAGATTGAAGAAAGCGCAGCATGGAAATGTAAAAGAGCAACACACCATTGAAAATAATCCTTGGTTCTCACTGTCAATCGATAATAAGCTGAACGAATGAAATTCACAATAGTCAAGCAATATTTAAGAAAAGCTGTCGTATCGTGTACTCGCGAGACCGTCACTAGTGATAGCGGCAGAGAACAATAGACGCAAGTCGGAGAGTCCGATTAAGCGTCCGGTCGCGTCTAATCTATCACTCGAAATTTCCCTCGACGTGGCGTGTCATCGAAATTCCCTTATCGTCGGGAAACTCGATGGAAGTGTCTCATAGGTTCGTCGCGAGTCACAATTATCATCCGACCAGCGTATGCATATTGCAGTGCATTGCCGTGATATACTAGAACCTTGCGCATATCTTCCTATCGGTAAATTTAAACGCGGTTCATCGTTCGTCACACGTTGAGCAACCTTCATGTATGCATCTATAGAATATTAAAGGTGCAGAGCTCGAAAACTCTGAACTCGTGGCAATACATATACGTATAGACCGTGGAATATCGCAATCTATCGTGAGATATATCAGCAGCAGGGAGCGCATACAATTTAATTAAGCACGGTATGACGAAACGAAATGGGCGATGCAAAGGTTTCGAAACACATCCCGAGAAGCTTGGTCTGATTCGTTCTGCAACGAGATCTTCGTAACGATTGTACCGAGAATTATGAAAAGAATGCTAGAAAGATAAACTATTACATGTATGTTTATTTAATTATTTTAAACGCTTTTAAAAATTCTGTGGATGTCCCAGTCGTTGGATACGATACACGTTTATTAATTTAATATAGGAATAAGAGGAAGAAAAATTGGATTATCATTTCTGTATTATCATTTTATTTTAATCCCATTGTTACTTCGATTGCGCGAATAAAAAAGCATTGAACCTCGGATTTCAATCACCCCTCCAAAACGGTCCTTGATCCAACATTGGTGCAATGATCTCGATGGAAAGCGAAGGGAAACAGAGCTGATGAAATGATCAACACGAAGCAGCCGCGTTTTCGCGCCCGGAGATCGTAGCTTCCTGTTCTGCACTCGTCCCAGTCCCATCGGTGAAAAACCGTGAAAATATTCGAGGCAATGTCGTAGCCTGATGCAGGGATCTTTCTTTGTCCTTTCAGACTGGGCGGAAGAGGCAGTCGCCAAAGCGGAGATCCTGCGGTTAATCTACCAGGGCCGTTTTCTGCACAGCAATGTCACGCTCGGTGCTCTTGGGCTTCCTTTCGGGAAAACCACGGTGATGCATCTGGTCCCACGAGAGAATCTTCCCGAGCCTAATTCTCAAGGTAAACCATCGCGCGACCGTAGTTTTCTTTATCATTTTCGACATAAAAGACGAATTTCTTGTTGCTAATTATAACCAACAATTCCTAAGTTGTTTTGCCTGCAACCAGTATTTATGGCGTAGTTCACGTTTAAAAATTTCACAAATAAAAATGCAGTAATTAATTCCATATTTCCATGAGATCGAAAGATGTTATTCCAATATGTAACATAAAGAAAACTATCCAGGACTCTCCCATGCTACTTACCTATTAATATTACCTACCTAATAATAACAGCCAGCTATTTTCCTAATTCTACCTTTCTATTTAACTATCTTTTTTTTTGCCATGACTCGGTTTGCAGGAGAAACCAGCATAAGCACCTGCATGATTAATCCATTTTACAACGCACCGTTGACACGTTATCCGAACTAAACGTGCAACATTGTTTGTACATGCTTGGATACGTTGTTTTTCCTCCCTTTAGCAGTCTTGTTACTCGCGTTGGCTTTATATCGTGTGCAAACGAGAGATAACAATACTCCCCGTATCCTTCACGCGAATTTCTACCCCATTTTACTCCCCCTGTTACCACAATTATCTCTTAGCCGCGTTCTCTGTTAAACTTATTTAGAAGAGCGATTACGTTCTGCGTTACGTAAAAAGGACATATGTAGCTTCGTTTATGTAACACGTTCGAGATTCAAACGCCACTAGTAATACGGTTCCCATCACTGTTAATCGATTTACTGCAAGTTTACGGTTGAGCCGTGTCAGTGTAAACGTTTTACTGGTAGGATGAGCTACTTGTTGTGTAATTGACGTAATGAAAGAGGTAAAACGGGGCTGCTTTAATTACAAGAGAAACGTTTCATATATTAACAACGCTCTCTTCTTAATAGTCCACTTGCTTCGGTTACATTCATCATTTTGAAATAATAAGTTAATTTGTAACTATAAAATTGTGGCGAAAGGCGAATATAAAATCAAGTTTGTAGTTAAAGAGATTTCTTCCAAACATATCGTTATCTGGGATGAATAAATGTTTGAGATAACACTGCATGTTTCACGAATTGGCTCATAAATGAATGCCTGGGTTAACATTTCATTCTACACAAAAATAGGCACCACACTCTCAACGGCAAGCTTAAAATAGCGGAGTTAAATGATTCCCTGATATTAGAACCCTTTTAAATATCTAACGCAGCGTGCCTACTGTCAGAAACCCATTCCTTTTTCCCAAATTATAGGACTCCTGCCTAATGGCGAATACATGTACGTCCAGCCCGATCACAGTAATCTCGAATACGATTGATAAAATTAGAATAATGTGCAATGCGATGAAATTCACCAAGTGTGTCCATTTCCACCATCTCCACGATTCCGCTTCCTGCGCACCGATACCATCACGATCCTGAAACAGAAATCACGTGGCGGAAATCATGGTAATTGCTGTTCGCTTTATACCCTGGCTATTAATTGTTTCATTCTGCTAGTTACAATATTTTTCCATTCGCTTACTTCTAATAAATGTTGACACTCTCATAAATTGCTCTATGTCTTAATATCGATGTTAAGAATAAATTGCAGCGATGGCAGAGACTATAAACATTAAATAATTTCAAGGCTTACGTAATCAAACTTCCATACTATATGTAGGGAAAAATGTTACTGAACGTGAATGAAATAATTGGGCGAGTCTAAGTGATTAACTCCACTAAAACAAACGCGAATACAAAAAATTCGAGCGTCGATCAAGTGTTTCGCCACTGGAATTGAGAAAGTGGAGGTAATCACTTTGACCTGCGAACAAAATCGGAGTAACGTCACAAGGACCCCCCGTTCTCTGTTACAGATCAGAGGCAGAAAAGTAAAGGCGGCGGGAGTAGTTGCTGCTCAGCTTCCTGTTGCATACTTTAAAGAAAACTTCGGCTACCCTGGATAATACTATACTTTGAGGTCGTTCCGTGCGAGAGCCATCCAGCTCCCACGTATACTTCGTCGAGCTGAACCGTGGTTTCCAAGAGGTTTCGATGCTGATCGTATCATTGTTAGTGGCTGAGCCTCGTGAGCAGTGTAGCAAAAAAAAAAAACAGATGAAGTTGTCGCACCCTCCATCCCCCGTCGATTCGCCCGAAACGAAAGAAAAAGAAAGCGATCCACCAGTGAATTGTTTCGCCCGCGACGCACGTTACAAAATCGTTCGCCACCGTCCCAGGCGAACGAAATCCGGTCGTGCTCCGTCATCGACATCGACCTTCATGCGAACAAAATTCTCTGGAAGAACACTCTACGGCAGGATCTATAAAATAAAATGTGTACGTCTAACATACCGTTGAGTTCTTGGCGGAAATGGAACGCGAGCAGGAAGCAAAGCACACACACGTGACAAATATATCAATTCGTTCCTTTCTATTCTTCTTTTTTCTTTTTCGGTCGCTGGTACCATGTACTTGATCGGTGTGCCCGCACTGAGAGGATTCATTTACGACGATCGAACGGGACTGGGCGATCGTCGAGCGTTTTCTTAAAAAGGAATATCGGATGATCTGGTCGGAATGTGTACGTCGGGACGTGGTAACGTTGAACGGCTTTGGTTCAACTTGTCCCGCGATCCAGAAATCGTGGGAAGTAGTTGCCCGTCTCCGAGGGAGACATCGGCGAGCCCCTTTCAATCGGTTCGTCTCCTGAGGCACGCAGTCTCCCGTTAATCATACACCACAAGTATATAAAAAAAAAACACAGAAAAAAAATGAATTAAATGATAATTCTAGTAAGATAAATTGTTTGTCGAGAGAAGAGAGTGGGAGGGAGAGAGATTAGGACGTAGAGCCCTTTGGAAGAAACAGAGGAATACACGCTCTCCTCTTTTGAACGGCGCTACACGATGCTTAGAAACTCAACCACTATCCGACTATACTGCAGCGTTAAATAGTAATTATTATTGTAGACGGGATTCGCGTGTATGAGTTTTTGCGTGAGTATGAGTGTCCTTTGTCGACTTTCGAGAGATAGGCCGTGCGAGAAAGAGAGAGGAAGAGAGCGAGAGAGAGTTAAATTTATGTTGTGATATGCAGGTAGTGAATAATAATTATATATTATACATACGATTATTAAAATTATATATTATATATATATATACAAAATTATATATATATAATATAATAGTATGAGACATGTTGACAGACAAGTTAAACTCTCATACACAGGATAGACTTCATTATCATGAATTTAAAGTAATATTATGACGCCACTTCGAGAGAGAGAGAGTTTAGTATTCTTGGAATAAGATTGCAGAGGAAAGAAAGGGGGGAAAAAAGAACATTGGATCTCTAATGATAGTTATGATTAAATAAAAACTCAAATATATCTCCTGTTAGCTCCTTCTTTCCCATGTACACCCTCGTCGAGATTCCCTTCGTCCCCACCCCGTTGCAGCTACCCTCTTGCTTTCCCTACCCTTATCCTCGCGAGTTTCCGAGCCACGTTCCCTCTTCTTTACACTCCGTTCTTTCCACACCCGTCCATTTTTTCTTCTTCTTTGTTTCATCGATCGGGGCCTACTGGAACCGTCATTCGTAGACCAGAAACCGGAATCAGTTAAATGTTTATCAGAGAGGGAGAGAGAGAGAATAGCCGATATCGAGGAGTATCGACGATTACGTAGTTAGGTCCAACCAAAACCGTTTTACCGATAAGTTGTGTAGCCTATTCTATACTCAAACTTATACTGTATAATGTACTATGACCCTTACCAATGCATAACACGTGTATATAATATACATATATATATAATAATGTTCTTACGTAGTGAAATTACATCGGGAAACGAGCGATGTCGTCTCGGATGTTTATTTAATTTATTATAGTACCAACACGTCGACGGAGCGCGCGATTTTTGCATGTTCTAGATCGTCGGTATCTGCTTGACCCGTAAACCTGTCGTGTACCATAGAGAATCTTCACGCACGAAGAGAAGAGATTCAGAGAAGTTAAAAAAAAAAAGAAAAGATCCAGGCATGCGTTTCCTGATAATCGATTAGACATGTTGCTTCTGAAAAAATTGTTGATATTATCGGACAAACTCGAGATCCGTAGATCCTGAAAGTAGACGCGAGGGAATAAATGGAGAATATTTGTATCATATAGCCGCTTCGATTCTTCACGAATGTCCGCACGATTTATCATGTTTAAAGATATTAGAAGAAACACGTGCACGACATTTTTTTTCTTACAATAGTTACTTGAATGATTTACCTGCACGAAGCGTATGCAGATACCGATAACGGGTTTATGGAGATGGCTAGAACTATGGTTTAGCATTTTATTATATTCGTCTAATTTCGCGATTGGACTTATTAATCGAGGTATTGCTGCCCTCCTTTTTTTTTTGTTCATATTTCCTTTTCTACACCTTTTTCGTCGTTTATTTTTAAATACTATTAAGACTTAGATTATCTATACGAATGCTGTTTATAAACATTGTTTAGTAAGTAAGTTTGAAAAGTTATAAACACATCACAAACACGTAAACACACACGCACGGCCATGTGAAGTATTAAAAACGAGAAAGAAACAGATCGTGTTAGATATTTCTGCGTTTACTTAGCGATCGATCGATCGTCGACCTTAATTGAACAATGGCATCGAAATTTTTCGTTCGTTACTCGATCACGGGGTAAAAGGTCGCATGCATATACATGACAGTAAGAAAGAATGAGGTTGCTCTGTAATAAGCTTGTTGTACAGTTCCTTTGACGTTACAATATTACTTTGAAGTCTCGCTGATAATAGAGAAGGGACGAAAAGCGTGTTCTTCGCATCATGAAATGACCGTGGAGTAGCGGAGTAAATTCAGATGAAATGGAGCTCGATCGTCCGCGTTGGTAGGACGACTTTCCTTCGTTAGCGAAAATTGTGAATTTTTACCTCGTCCGTCGCTACGATTATTTCAAGCAACATACGATGAAATCGAGCGCGATATATTTTTTAGTGAAAAGAGACTAATGCTTTGATCGATTCGCTCGAAGGCGAGTCATGCTTTTCGACAGATATTTCCAATAAGAAAATCATCATCGCACATCTTCCGCCTCTTTCTCTCTGTGTCCCGAATATAGATCAGTCGTTCTTCGTTCCGTTTGTTATCATCGTGCCTCGCGCGAGAGGATGATCTCACGCCGAGCCCGACGAAACGGAATAGATACACGCGTTCACCACGAGGATATCCGTGTGGCGAGCGGGAAAAGGAAAGGAATTTCGTGTTTAACGCCGTGGAACTACCGAGAGAGAGATCGCGAGGAGGAAGGATTCATTTAAAGAGAAAAAGAAGAAAGCTGTAATAGTGTATTATAATATAAATTATACGCCTGACTCTATTTGCTGTTTAAACGAGAAAGATGATAAACTTAAATGAAAATAAAATGGTATTCTTAAATACGGAAGAAGTAATAATATTAATAATAATAATTAACGATAAACAGTCTACGAGGAATATTACTTACACACACTTACATCATATCAAAATTCCTAGCCGATAAGGATCGAATCATAGATTTATTTCTACACGCGTTTCGACCGGTCAACGCGTGCGCGCATAATCATTGTACAATAATAACGTGCGGAAACGTTTTGATTCTTCGCTCACGATATCGCGTGCATCATGATCGAACAATTGTGAACTGCAGTTGACACGATGCTCCGAGGATCGTTCGCAATCCTCGTCCCAATTTTTTGCTTTCGCGTGAAATGAGTTGATTACTGGTTTCCGTTGCCCCAACACGACAAGCGAGGCGCGAAAATGGGAATAAGGGTTGACGATGGAAAAGCGGAGGTCAACGAGGAAGAAGAAGAGAAAGAAGATTTCGTCGACCGGATGGAATTAATAGGAAATATTTCTTTCCTCCGCGAATCGAGAGCAATTCAATTCAGTAGTCAATTCAGTTTACCGTGAAAAGGAAAATCAATCAAACGCAGCATGCATTGGCATTTCTCTCATGGGGTGCATTGTTATCGCTAGTCAGACAGATTTTATCGAGATCGTGAGAGAGCGTATCGGTGGATCAACGAAATGATAATAATATATTAACGCTCCAGATACTGCAGATATTATAAAGAACGTTATTCATTTTATCGCTGCTTCTCGACAAACGTTAATATATGAATCGTTGTAACTGCATAGGGTGAGAATCTCAGAATCAAAAACGAAAACAAAAATGGGCAGAGCGATCGATCACCAACAATCGACAAGAAACGGGGATTTTCTGTATTGAAAACAAAAAAGAAGGAAGCAACTGAAGAGCGGTGTTAAGTTTCGGGCGAAAAAAACATTCCAAAATTAAAGATCGAGTCCCATCTTCGTGTTTCAGAAAAAAAAAACAAGAAAGAAACTGCCCCCTCCCATCATCGCCTCCCTCTTAGCCCTGCGCTGTTTTTAATTAATTGTCCCACTTAAGTGCGCGTTTAACGAAGATGAAATCGTATTATAGATTCCGTGTTATATTCGATGTTAAAAAGACGTGATCGTTGCGATGTAATCGTACTCGATGAAACGGTTGTAATTAATGGCAGAGAAAAATTTTAAACACACACACACACATACACGCACGAAGCAGTGTTGTAATTAAATAACTGCACACAGAAGAACACGAATACGCAATCTCTATTGACGTCGAGATTCACGATAAAGAAAAAATACGAAAAAAAAACGGAAAAAAAAGGGAAGAAGATGAATAAAGTGTACAAAGTGAGCTATAATTTTATACGGAAATCGGGATGTAATAATTTTACTTGAGATCCGTGGAAACGTTGAAAAATTTCATGAGCGAACACCTACTTACTACCGACATAACTTAACTTAGAAACAAAACGGACATATTGTATAAAATTATTCTCTGACGACTCTCTTAACTGAACCCAAGTGACAAATAAATCGTAATCCTTCGTTGCTTATACGTTTGCGGTGTCAGGACAGTATTTTTCTAAGGCGAAAACTCTTTGTAATCGTACGCGATACACATGCACACGTACACGTATGAAAATGCGAATCTCCAAAAATCGACTTCGATGGAAAACAGAGAAACTCTCTTGCTTTTTTTTTTAATTTAATTTGAAATATTTCAAGCAGCTGAGAATCGAAATCCACTTCGCGCGTGAATGTTTAACTTGTTCTCGAAAGGAAACCGTTTCGGACTAAAAAGAAAATGTCTTTTAATGCTTTAATAATAAAAGGGAGATGTGTAAAAATAAAAACGTTTTCAACTGGCCGTCCTACATAGATTATGGCGAAAAACTGTTAAAGTATATTATTTGAAAGCTACGGTATTGCCATAACTTGATGAGCGTGGAAATTGTAAACGAACGACCCAACGTAATTAGCGTGGAAAACAGTGTAAACGAATTGTAACACGCAATAAATTTTTGTAGATCTTATGTTAATAAAAACCGATGTTATTAGAAGTTCATCGGCATATTGACTATTGAGTACACGCGGGATAACTTGAGGAACAAAAAAAGTGAACGATAGATTGAAGTGGTAAATCTGATGAAAAAGAATTGAACGAAACACCAAACATGTATTCACGATTAATTGCCAACGTCTCTGTGTCAGTTTTATCTGAATGTAATAATAGACGGATAGAAACGAACAATGGTAAACGACGCTCGTTCAATGATTCGTACATCGCATCCCTTTTGTGTTCACACGTTTTGCTGTACGAAAATTTACTTTCTTATCAGGTGTCTCTGTGTAATGTATCATTTTGAAATGCAGACAAGTATATCTTATCGTACATGTAACATAGAGTAAGGAGTATATCATGCCATAAAAGTGACAATGGTAAACGTTTCTAAAGAAGGAATCATATAGCGTTAACTATCATCATATTCATTCACGCGAGAATTAACTCTCATCATAACTGTGTAATTACATGACGCTCGTTTCTTTGTTCTAACATGTTGCTATTACAAATTCCGGAGCATTTCGAGTTTTCCCTTCTGCTTTTCCTCCTCTATTGATAATTTTCATTTGAATATAATCTATCACGATTAATTCTCTATAGACTATAGACGTTATATATTTCATCGCTACTTTTAGGTAACAATTACATACATGTAAATAGCGTGGCGAACAATTATAAATTGTGCGACGATCGTCTTAAAACTTTTTTCAACGGATTTCTTGGGACAGATGCATACACGATAATAATAATTTTGTTATCTATTTCCGCCAGGAGGGGATGAACCAATTTCTTACAATAGGGCACAGGATAATAATATGTTGCAGGGTGGCTGGGTATTTCGTATAAATACAGTAAAGTACGTAATTTCTACGATTATAGACTTGGTGTGTACACTGGCGAAGAACCGTCTCGTAATTGTTGATAATTTTTAATGAGAGTGGACGACGGGATGATAAATATCCACATTACTGTGCCGTCTTGTAACGAACTTGTCGGATGTATATCAAATTTTTGAGAGACTTATTGTTAAGCTTGCGTTACACACCTCATTTGTAAATATTAGATCATATTTTTGTCTGTAGCATATAATGAGGATTTTAACTGCAATTTATTTAGTTAATAGTATAAGATAATAAAGCTGGAAAATATAATGGGATAGAAGCCGCGTCATTATTCCCTTAGCGAGTCCGCAATGAGATCAAATTTATTAATATATCCTGTTTTTATCCCTTATTATCATTTCTCAAATTTATTTTCCATTTTGTATATCGAATGCTAAAGAACTGCAGGTTTAGATTATGCATTTTTTTATTGTTCTCATATGTTAACAATAAATAATACTCTTTTTTTTCTTGGCACGCGCTCAAAATTGTGCAGTCATAAATATTTTAGTATGCAGTATACTTATTCAGTAATCAGGGAGCGCTTTTTAATCGTATACCTGAAATCGATTCGTAAATGAAGTAAACAAGTTTATCCAATTTCATATTTCGAGCCTTGTTTACCATATTTCTATATTAATACAATTCAGATAGTCACGTTTGTAAACACGTTTTATAATTATGCTTATCGTGACCTAAAAAAAATGCGAAACGGCCAATCAGATGTGCAAATATGCTCATTCTGCAGGCGTACTAAACACGTATACTTTATACGTAGCATGCGTCATTGTGTATCGGACCTTAGAATCGGACGATTCTGGGACGTATCTGCTTCGTGCATCTTCATGCGTAATTTGTTGTGTTGTACAGAATATTAGTTTCATTCGTGGAAAGCATAAAGTAATTTATATTTTATATAAAAAGCAACATTTAAAAAGAAGATACTCCTTCTAACTTGTAGAAATTGACAGAAATTCCTATCGGTAAGTATTCGTATTTGAGTGTACATTTAAGTCATCCGTTGCCGGTTCCCTAAAGGTTGCAATATTTTTTATCTTACTCTTCGTAAAACCGGAATGCATCGTGAAAAATAAACGTAGTTTGGAAAATATGAATTTCTTTGCGTATGAATAATGATTCATTGACGTATGTACAGTAATATGTCGATACGTGTTTGCTAGAATCTACGTAAGTTAACGTATTTAGGTTAGCTTCTATTGTCATTTACAGGTAACAAAATGTCTATTCCTATAAAGCCAGAGCAGATCGAACAGTTGAAGACATTCGTTAACCTGTGCATGTTAAATCCTACGATATTAAATCAACCGGAGCTTGCGTTTGTAAAAACGTTCGTCGAAAATTTCGGAGGAAAGATACCAGAAGGCAAAGCTGGTGAGTCGCCAAGTAAAAAAGCTGAAGCTCCAAATGTCTCCGAGGAAACGAAATCAGAGCCTGAACCAGAGAGCGAAGAGAGCGATTTGGAACTGGATATGACTGGTGTAATAGGTAAAGGTTATTTTACTTCCAGTATTTGCATTTTGTTTGAAGTAATTTCTTATACTTGAGATCGATAATGTCTGTTGTTACGTTGCTTTAGTACCAGACACAGATGCTCCCCAAAAGATGGGAAACCCCACTTTACAACCAACAGAAGAAGAAATTGCAGAGTCTCAAGCCAAGCGTTCCGAAGCTGTATCAGCATTCGTTGAAAAAGATTACGAGAAGGCGATAGAACTGTACACCGAAGCAATTATACTAAATCCACAGGCATCGTTGCTTTACGCCAAACGTGGACAAGTCTACTTGCTAATGAACAAGCCTAATGCTTGCATTCGCGACTGCAATCGCGCGTTAGAATTGAATCCAGATAGCGCTGCGGCTCACAAATTTAGAGGACGGGCTTATCATTTGCTTGGCAAATTCGAGGAAGCAGCTGCTGATTTGAGACTGGCCTGCAAATTCGACTTTGACGAACAAGCTGACGAGTGGCTGCGAGAAGTAACACCAAATGTAAGTACTACTTTCTTTAATTTATATATATTTTTTAGCTATTATTCTAAACTTCGTCTGCTGTGTCGTGTAAATAATCTGTATTTAGGTTTGAGATATCACATTTACACAAATGATAGGTGAAACATATTCCTATTTGAAAAGTACATAAATTATGTCTATGAAACTTCAGTACACAACTTAATCAAGATAATAGTAACTGCAATAATAACAATATCTCAACAGTTTGCATATTTCCATGAAATCGATCTCACACGCAAATATTAAGAGCAAACGTAAATCGATAAATGTTTTATACGAGGCATTTAATTTACGCAAGGTACATTGAAAATCAAATATTTTTTTTTACTAAAACAAACAATATATTCGTTTACATCGAACATATAGCTTATGTATCAACATGGGAAGTGATTATCCAGTAACTATTCATTTTTTTTTTTTGTAAATAAATGTAACTTTTAATAAGAACACAATTCGTTTAAACAAGGTAGTTCACGAAAGCCTCAAAAAGAGATCATTCTTGTCTCTTTCTTATATGGAAATACTTTTCAGTATTTTACATATGTATAATATGTAACTGCTGTTGTATGCTGTTATGATGGTTGAAATTGTCTCATTGTTGTACCATAATTAGCACAACCATTACACTAAGTCTGAAAACAAAGTCTACAGCGCGAATTCACTGTTATTTTTAATATATATTTTTTTATCGATATTCCAGACGATTAGTTGTCCGGAGTATCGATTAGTTGTGTTATCAAAGCTGTATTTAAACACATCCAAGGAGGGGAAACTCACTATCCTTTCGTTTAGATCAGGAATGGTAACACTCGTACTGTCTTCCAAACCACAAGTATCCTCGAATCTTCATTACATCCCAATCCACTGATATACACTTAAAGCCTGTGTCAAGTGTATCATCATTTTCTCATAGTGTCACCGGCATTCCTATTATTTAACTAGAAAACCAGCAGTGCATCTTGATAGTCAAAACCCCGTGTCTTCTTTATTAAATAAATATGCGTCAATGCATCGCTCAAAGTTGTCGCACGTGCGTCCTCTTCTCGTCTATGATCCAGTTGGACGTTTCATCCAAATAGGCGATCCAGCCTGACTTTTTGTTGGTTCCAGGAAAGAAAAGTCCTCCGTACCGCTTCGAATGATAAAACATACACTAAACTCGTTCGTTTCCTTTCACTCTTCTTTTTTAATTTTTCACAATTCGCCCCATAATTTATATTGCCGTTGAGAATGTTGAGAACTGTACTCAACTGGATGGACTCGTCTCGTATTCGTGCGTAACTTGCTCCACCGATTTCTTGTATTTACCCACGAGCTCTGGTAGGTCGTAGGCAATCGCGACGTCGAGTCTATTGATGGGACATCCACGGAAATACGTGCACGTAGAGCTCAACAGGGGGAAATCGTAAAGGGGGTTCAATCTGAAGAAGTCTCGATAAACGTCCGGATCTGGTAAATCGTATCGCGATATGTTCTTCAGTGTGCTCAGGCCCTCGTAGATGTGATAATCTTGTGGACTCTCGATGATCTTGTCACTGATCTCCTTCTTGTTGGCGAAGAATGTCTTGTGGTTGTAGTACGTGGTCAGATAGCAGTCTACCATCTTTGCATGGTTGCGCACTCGTACCTAAAATGATGATCCAAAGGATGAACAGGCATTTTATTTTGATCATTCTGGGCAATAAATCGTTGAGTGAAATAATTAAACGAAATATGGTAAAATATGAAGTAAACTAATGAAAGACTGTTCGGGACGGGGTATAGTAACTCACAGCAAATCTTCTGGCGCTAGCAATTTTATGCTCGACCCGTTTGTCGATGGCAGTACGCAGATCGCGCAGAAATGCACGTTCCTGAGCATACAATAATCTGGTGGGTGCACCGGCCTCGTACGGCAACGACCACAACGACGTGGAGTACATTATCGGTGGTTCAGCGCTGGACATCAGCGGTGATATGTTCCAAATCAGAGCGCCTTGAACTCTCATTAGTTCCTCCGGTTTCACTTGGTCGGCTTTGTTCAGAATGATGCGTGTCTGTTTCGAAAGTTCGCGTTACGTTCCTTATGGAAAATGAGCACGCGAGCGAATTTGATTATCCGAAGCTTACCTGATGTTCCCGTCCCTTTAATTGATCAAGGATCGCCTCCGTTTCCGGTCCTACGTCCAATTTCGATGGATCGTACACCAAAAAGATTATGTCCGCGCGGTCGATGAACCACTGACACGCATCGTTGAAAGGGAACAAGCGTTGAACTTGCTTTCGAATTTCTAAGATCCCTGGTATTTCCACGATGTTCACCTAATATAAATTGGTCATTCAATTATAATAAAATAGCAGGCCCTGGGAATAAATAGGAATTTAATGAAGCGATTTAAATGATTTCTAGCTTAATTCTGTAGTTAAAAATATAATGTATCCCCAGAGGAGTTCTTTAAGTTGGACAAAAGATTACTATCTTCCTTCGGTATCTAGAAATCAGTCAGATCGACAAATTAGCGTACTCACTTTTTCTAACAATTTATTGTTGAGTCGTAGACCCTTGAGACGATCGAGCATTCCCTGTCCGAATTTTTGCAATCCGGAGAAGGTCCAGTCAGCCGCTAACTGGGTGCCATCGAGGATCTCCTCTTCCTCTCCGTGCATTAGGATATTGAAGTAGGCCGGAGACGGTTCGGCTCCTGTGTCATTTCCATTTGGCGTTTTGCATTGCTCCTCTAAGCACTCTCTCAAACCACCTAAACACTATCTGTATATTCATGCTCCTAGCATGCTTCTACCGCGAAAATTGTCAAAGGCATAATCAAGAGTTTACAGCTCTAAGCGTATCAGTTGAGAAGTAAATCGAAGCATCCTCGCGCACATCAAATTCACAATACTTTCTTCGATTTTATATCTCTCGTTTGCCTACTACTTACGCACCTGTCCTTAACGACGTTTGCCTGTACTCGTTATCGAGCAAGTAGTTTATGATGGAAGATTTCCCACCGCTCCATGGACCCATGAAGAGAACTAATGGCTTGGAGAATATTTCCGGATCTACAAGAATGCATCGCGAGTAATACAGATGATACATTGAAGATGTATTTGGTAATATTTGGCAAGAGCATTAATTTAGAGCGATTGTTTAACTATCATAATTCCTACATGTGTGATCAAACTTAATAACTTATAATGAGAAACAATTTGTTGTCCGAACTAACTAATAATTTACCATCAATCATTGATCGAAGATTCGAAGAGTATTTCAATACTTATTCAATCGATTATACTCACCACCAAAGTGTCTGTTGCTCAAATCTCTGTACTTGTACAGAGCTTCCAACGGCTGAATGGCATTATCGTAAACCCTCTTCAACTCTTTCAACACAACATCAGCAGTTTGCTGAATAGCTCGTTCCTTATCCTCATTTTCCTCGTCCAATTTCAACAGCTGATTAATATGATCTCTCGGTCGTAAATTCTCTGGCACCATTATCTCTTGGATCAGGTCTTCTTCGGGGGTGGGTTCCTCTTCCTCATTCTGATCAGTTTCCTCGGAACCTTCCTCCTCGCCTTCAGAAGTTGGAGAAGTATCTCCAGTTTCTCGCCTAGTACGAGATTTCACTTCCTCCTCCTCTTCTACAGATTTGCCTTCCTCTTCTACAGATTTACCTTTCTCTTCTGCAGATTTACCTTTCTCTTCTGCAGATTTTCCTTCCTCTTCTGCAGATTTTCCTTCTTCTTCTATAGATTTGCCTTCTTCTTCTACTGACTTTTCTTCGTCTTCGACTTCCTGCGCTTCTTCGGTTGCTTTTTCTGAAGATTTTTGTGCTTCTTCTTCTGCCGACATCGCTGCTTCCTCCTCGGACTTCTTACCTTCTTCAGCCTCTTCGATTTCATTCGTTTCTTCTTTTTCTTCGCCCTCGGCGCTCTCAGCCTGACCTTCTCTGCTCTCTTCCTGCGCCTCGTCAGCCTGCTCTTGAGATTGGCCTTCCTCCTCGACCTTGCTATCTTCATCCTTGCCAACCTCCTCTTCTATAGAAGCAGCTCCCGTCTCTTCGTCCGCCGTCGAATCAGTTCCCTCGTCTTTCTCTTCGTCAGACTTCACCTCTTCGGTTTTGCCCTCTTCGTCGGATTTCTCCTCGTCGATTTTCGCTTCTTCAGCCGATTCTCCCTCGGCCTGCTCTTCGTCGGATTTTCCATCGTCAACCTGCGCTTCTTCGTCGGATTTCACAGCGTCCGCTTCAGCTTCCTCGTCCGTTTTTCCAGCTTCCCCTTGTGTTTCTTCCTCGGACTTTTCTGTGTCCACTTGTTCTTCCGATTTTGCTTCGTCCAATTGTTCCTCTTCACCAGACTTCTCTCCCCGGTCTTCCTCGGTTTCTTGGGCAGAGTCTGCGGCTACTTCTGCTTCCTCAGCGGATACCACTTTGTCTTCTTCGGTTCTCTTATCTACTTCCTCGGATTTGTCATTTTGCTGGTCATCTTTGTTTGGAAGAATATATTTTTTTAATGCGATTAATGATTGGCGAACTGAAGTAAGCAACGTGGGTCTCCGATGTTTACCTCCTTCATCCGCTTCAGTACTTTGTTCTCCAGCAACCTCAGTGCTTTGTTCTCCAGCAGCCTCAGCGCTTTGTTCTCCAGCAGCCTCAGCGCTTTGCTCCCTAGCAGCCTCAGTGCTTTGCTCTCCAGCAGCTTCAGCGCTTTGTTCTCCAGCAGCCTCAGCGCTTTGTTCTCCAGCAGCCTCAGCGCTTTGCTCTCCAGCAGCCTCAGCGCTTTGCTCTCCAGCAGCCTCAGCGCTTTGCTCTCCAGCAGCCTCAGCGCTTTGTTCAGCCTCTGCAGATTTCTCAGACTCTTCTTCAACTTGTTCCGCACTTTCTGCGGCTTCGGCTTCTATCGATTCCTGTTTACCCTCTTCTATTTCCACATCTTCTATCGAAGCATCGGTTGCCGGCTCGCCATCATCCTAGACGGAACAACAAAAATCATGTCCTTGATCCAACATTTAGGAACTTGGAAAAATTAAGTCGCGGCATATAAATATTTATTAAAGCAGATTGCTCGAAGTAGTTTTTTTTTTCGTCGTCCAGTTTGCAAATTGATTATTCCTTTCTATTCAAATATCGTTCATCAATGTGGCCACACTTTGCCTTAATTCCAGTTATGCAAGGGTATTACTGTATTATTTTAATTGAAACAACTTCGGCTTACTTCTTCGCTCGCAGGTTTTGCTTCCCCTTCCTCTTGGCTCCCTTCGTCGGCGTCGGTCCCCGCCTCGGCACTGGTCTGATCCAAAGATCCTTCAAACGAAACATTCTAGAAATCGCTGTGCTCCAGTCGATTATCCCGGCAACACTTTAGCATACCTGTACCGAGGTCCTTCAACGCTTTCTCGATGTACGGTCGACAAAGATCCTCCGGCGGCACCTTCAGCTCTTCTTCGCTTTGCACTCCTGAAAAATAATTTCAACCGGTCTCGATCAAACCGAAGTTCATTACAATTTTCCATAGCATGGGAAAGAATCTTTGTAATCCTGCATTTCATTCGCGGGACTTACAGATAGTTATAGAAATGTTATCTGCGAGTCTACGAAGATTTTACGATCGTGTCCGCTTGATTCTACAGCGATTCTTTGGCTGCCAGGAATTTTCATCGAGCGTTCCCGCTACGCGAAACACGCGACGCCAAAAGAAGACGGCGGGGTATTAAATAACCCAGCGCGAAAGCTTAGCGAAGGGGGTTTAACGCCACGCGACCACCAAAAATATCTGACCCAAGTGACGCAAGAGCTTGTCAAAGTCGTTACACACCTTTCGGCGGAACGCGTGCTCGTACAATGACAGGTGTACAACAAAACCGAACATTAAGCAGCTGACAAAAGATAATTGTCAATGGAAGAAAAATTCCGAAAGGCAACAGAAGTCGGACATCGATAGAAAGAAACGTACACATTTAATTCTCAATAACATCCTTTCTTTTTGCAATCAACCAAAATCGCATTAAATCGTTTGCGAATTGGCGCAACAAATATCTCAGTTTTCATAAATTCCGATATTCGGTATCTTTAGTCAGCTAATAAGAAATTGAAACTGCCAGAAATGAAAAAAAAAACAACTAAAAATGCCAGTGGCAAGTATTTCGAGATCTCTCTGAGGGAACACCATCACGACAATTAATCAGCGAATCTACCTTGGAGAATCTGAGCTAGTAATAGTTTGAATGTACTCCAAGATACGATGTTTTGATACCTGCACAGCGAAACGAAGAAAAAAGACGCGACGCAGATTTGGCGCTGCTGATTCCAAAATGAAACCCTTTGGCTTACTTTTTTATTCACTCGTCCACGAGAGTATGGAATCGGTGCCGTAACTGGCATCGTATGTAAAATCTCGGTCGATGAAAATGTCGATATCATCTTTCTAGGCAGTACCTGAGACCAAGGAGGCCGGTTTCTAAGTTTAGCGGCGAGTAGGCGGCTTTGAGCCGAGCAACACTTGAAAATATTTATATATTGGATGAGCGAAACGTATTTTTATCGGTTATTCGTTGGGAAAAAGTCTAAATACTTTGACCTAATTTCCTCGATTTCTTCAATTTCAAAAGATTGCGCTCGTCCATACGGAAGCAACTGTTTTAGTAAGAGGATAAATTGATAGAGGGAGAAAGTGGGTAGCAAATCGATGAGATGGGTTTAGTGGAACTTCGTTTCAATTTGGAAAGAACACGCGTGAGATCAAATTTCTTGTTCTTCGCTCGGCAATGCGATTTCCGAAATGAAATTTAATCGGAAAATATGTGATATGCAGTGTTCGTAAATTTTCATCGTTGCATCACATACTGGTTTAATACGTTTGGCACGAGACACTTATCACTTTGCACACTTCACATCCTTTTGTCTTCTGTGAAATATACTGAAAACGGTTTTTAAATTTTTATACTACAAAGTTATGACACATCACGGATCTTGAAGAACTTTTTCAATTTATTTCTCACGTAAATCTGAAGATAATCGTTTTGATATGAATTCATAGATGCATATTGTTGAATATTGTTGCGAAGAAAGGCAACGGCGAATATATTTGCCGTCGATTGACTTGCAAGAATGTTAATTGAAATTGTCTGGATGATCTGTAAGCTAATATGTTGAAGTTATGTTGTAAAATAATTCTCGAAAATGTCAAGATACGGGTAATGGAAGTAGAGGTAAGCAGCTGTCGTTTGGCAAGCATAGCCAGCAAGTATAAAGATAGAATCTGAAGTCTTGTCGCTCTGAGGCATGTATAGTCTTTAATCTTTTCGTTAGAAAAGTTGAATCCGTTTATTTTCTGCAAATTTTTAAAGACCTGCGAAACGAAGAGAAGTTCGATAAAGAAAATCATATTTATGTTGAGAAAACTTAAAAAGAGAAACAGATACTTTTATTCTGCAACTTGAGCAACAATCTATTAATTTTGGAAATAATTATACTGTAGCGTTTCATCGATTGAACGCCAACTATTTTAAAATGCCAATGTCCGATGCGTCTAATTTATAAAAGTCGATATTATTTATGCATTTTCTAAACCTTCGTTGTGTTTAATTTATGGTCAAGTTGCATGAATGTTTACAAATGTGATTATTCTCAATTCTCCATTGCGCGTCATTGACAACAACGTGTTGTACCATTGAGTATCGCTCTAAACGGAATTCACAAGCAGGTTTGCAGAAATCAGAGCGAATCTGGCACGGATTTATGCCTGTTCTTATGTAATTATTTGCAAGTTGTTGACAGTCGGTTTCCATCGATTCCCAAAATAACAAATCCTTGAATCCACGATCAAAACCTTTTACTCGATCTCCAACTCATCTGGTTTCGTTTAATCCCGACCGATGCTACTAAATTTTAAGTAAACGGCGATCGTAATATTCGGGCTACGTGCAATTATCGAGCTTCGTTTAAATGTTACTGAAACCGTTGGCCGAAAGCTCAATAAACGCGAAGAAAGCCTAAAGTAAACGCACAGTAAAAGCGATTCTCTGAACAAACGACACGTGATTTGGAACAGCAACAATATTAGAATGGCATCGACAAGACAATCAGCTATGATGCAACGGATCAGAGGTTCGCGAGTTTGATCATCGTACGTCTGCTCGATGCTGAAGAGGCTCGACGAGCCAGGAACCCGATGACGCAGACCAGTGACTTTACGTAACATTGACCTTCGTCAATCGTCACACGTTCGTCAGCACGTCATCCGCATCGCCGACCGCTAAAGCTTCTAGAAAACGGGGCCGATCTATCTGCGAAGCCTGCATCTTCAAGATCTAATGTTCACGCTAATGAAACCAATCGAAACGACAGAATATACTCCGAGCCTCCAATAATGGCCATATCTCCTTCGAGAACAATATTTTGAATCATAATGTACGCACGTGAGACACGTTGCTGTTCATTGATATAATTAACCTGAGTAAATATAGTATGTTTATTACAAAAATCTCTCGCGATGACGGCACGCTAAAAATATTCGCGGAAACAAATCATAATGCGGCTGCATGGATTTGCTTCGAACGCGCCTCGATTGCGATCGGAATTACTTGGAAATTAACCAATAAAAATTGTACGAAGTTATATAGCGTATCTGAGAGGAAGAGGAACATAATGGATCATCTGAAAAGAAATCTTGGCACGAGCGCTAGGACCGAGAATTCCACGAAAATGTGCGGTAATAAGAAGAAAACTACGCTAAATTAGCCTCCGTATGCACTAAATATAAATTTGACAAGACCTTAATAATCCTTCGACAAACTAAACACTCTGTATTTTCCCAAAATTCCACTGCATCCATCGGTACACTTCAAAGACACCAGAAAAGAAAATGATTCGAAGATCCAATTTTTCCAGACGCATCCGAATCGAGATCGCGAGACCAAGATTCTACCGAACTGTTCCAATCGAGGAAACTCAATTTTCTCCTCAATCTATCGTACAATGATGCACACTTTAAGAATCGAAAGGGGTAAATCGCGGCGCAAGGTCAGCGGAACGGGGTTGAACTGGTACGTGTACGGGGAAGTAGGGTTCCCACTCACCCTGTAAGGCGACGACTAGAAGGGCCAGGAAGAGGCCCACGAGGTACGCGGGTCCCAGCCGCGAGCCCGTCATCTCGTTTCACTAAGGCACTACACGATGAGCCAGGGCCGGCAGCTCGTCTAACTCGAGATAGCCGCCTTCGACTTCAACTCGCCCGCGGAGGAACTGGCATTGTCACTACCGCCAAACCCCGAAGACGCCCCTCTACTTGCTCAACACCCCGCAGCGGCACCACGCGAGCCACTATTTTCTCATTTGTTTTTTTTTTCTTTCTTTTTTATTTCCCGCCCGATCAAAAGATTCCACGCTATGGTGTTCCTGACCGTTCTATCTTCACCGAGACGAACCGGATGTGAAGAGGAATCCGGGAGACGTTCGACGGATGGCTGGAATTATAATTAAACTGCGAGGATAAATTGGGACGTCGCGGAAAGAGAGTATTGGCGAATTATAATAGTATAATGGAATAAGATGCAACGGTTAGGTCTTAAAAAAAAAGTAAATGGTGTTTTTGGTAGAAATATCTTAATTTAAACTTTTACTTGTCGTTTCATGTTGTTGCATCTATGTCTCGTCTTGGAGCATCCGTTTTACTGTTGATAATCACAATGAATCAAAGTCAGGAGAATAGAACTTATTTGTCGCGATAACAATAAGAACTTATCTTTTCAGTGAAGCAGACAGATCGTTTGTTAAAATAAAAGTTCTGTCTTTTTAGCAGTGTACTGGTATATAAGTACCAATAAATGATCCATCATAAGGTCTACATTCCAGAATTAGTGTAGTCCACGAGGAAATTTTTGTTTTCGCAATTGACGAGTATGATGGAATGTATCGTCTTTTTATTTTGGACCAGTCTGCAAAATGAAAGTTTAGTTTCTCCGAAGTTCGCGACAATTGTTCAAGTGCAATCGTCACTGAATCACCGAATCTTTTATCTCGTACGATCCGAAGATACTGGTCGCAGAGTGGCAGTTTTAAAAATACCACTTGGCGGCCCGGTTTCTCGGGTTTGCAGGGTCTACCTGGCCGACAGACCGCTGTAAGACATTGACTAGCGATCGCGCGCGAACATCCTGCACACGTTTCGACCCAGAGCTTCCACACACGTCATCTTCAACCTCATTTTCGAACATCCACATGTTGTTCCCCGCTTCGTGCCTTCTTTCCCCTGACTTACGACGAAAGCCTGTCATCGACCATTTTTTTCTCCGCTGCTATATTTCGGCATCGACACTGCTATGTCATTTTTAAAACTGGCCAGGGGAAAAGAAAAAGTGAGACGAAGTCCAGAAATTCGTATAAAAGTATATTTCATATTATAAGGGCGGAATGTTATAAATAACTGAATTACAGATTGGTGTAGATTTGTTCGTTATACATCGCTAGTTAGTTAGCTGATACGACCCAATTATAAAACGTCACAGCTGTAGAATTCCCAAAATATACGTGTGATATGGGGACAAGGTCGTCATGGGAATTTCGGGATGTAAAATCGAAAGGGATTTTTATTTTTGCCGTTTCTTATTTATCGAGGTGAAGGTTGAATTGTGTAATGAAAATTTCTTTGGGCAATGATACGTACAGTGATCATGATAAATACCTTGTTCATGAATTTCACTAGGTTTAAATTAATAATTGAAGTATGGTATTCAATGTGTAATCAATTTAAAAAAATTTTTGCGAGTTGCACAGAGTTCAAAGCAACTCGGTGATTGATATTGAGTATGTACTTTAACTTGGTACGTGAACTAGTTATTCACTGAAAATAGCACTCTCAGATACACATTTCTCGAGATACTCGACACTAATCATTTTGCACAATGTATACTTTTTATATTTAATCACCGATGAATTCCTGTTATGATATTCCTGTAATTATTTCGAGCTACATATTCAATCGCACGAGTGACTCATTTTTAAACTGTACTAAAAAAAAAAATGTGGACAAATCAATGTTAATCCCAAACCTTTGTAACATCATATAAAATAGAAATGAACCATTTCACGAATATCGTAGAGAGCTTTGTGCCCCTCTCCAATCAGAAGCTCACTAAGTGTTATAAGAGAACGGGGTGGAAAGGGGATGGCTTTTCTATAATATAATATTAACGAAATTCCAATGGCCGTTTATCATCGATCTACGAGAAATCGCGTAGCTGTGGAGCTGTTGGTAAAGAGAAGAGTTTCGCGGGGAAATGCGTGCTCGCTCGGACAGAGAGGAACATCGAAACGGCGGGCGCCTTTATATTTAGAAGCCCGGGTCGCCGCCGTATAAGGTGGTGCTTCCCTCGTGCAAAAGTTCTTGCGCTCGCTGTGCCTCTCTCCGTTGCTTCCTTGATCCTCTTGCCCTTTCTCCTTATCTCTGGACCAACGCACTCTTTCCAAAAGAAAAAAAAACAAAATTGGATTCATAGCAAACTGAATTCGTGCAGGATAATTGTCTGATGCCTACTTATTAGCTCGATCTCTGACTCCCCCTTAAACGTTTGCTTTCAGGCACGGAAGATCGAGGAGCACAAGAGGAAGAAGGAACGCAGGATTCAGGAGAAATTAGAGCGCGAGAGGCAAGAGAGATTGAAAAATGCTCGGGAGAGCGCGAAAGCCTACGAGGAGAACACCCGTACTTCTCAAACCGATGGCAACAGCGACACCGCAGGAGATTTTTGCAAATTCCTCAACGATCCGGATGTTCTCCAAGCTTTCATGGCAAGTATATGTTATAATAAACCCATTCATTATGTAACATTTATCTTCACCAAAGCTCGATTGAATGTTTCCATATTTCGAACCTACGGTCGCAGTATCACTTGATAGACTCAAAGGAAACAAACAATATGCGCTAGGGCAGAGCTCATTGTGGCGATAACATTCATTTTGCAGGACCCGGAAATAGCCGAGGCTTTTAAAGAGATTTCAGCGAATCCAACGAACATCCTGAAGTATCAGAGCAACCCAAAGATCATGGCGTTTATTAATAAAATGGCATCGAAATTCGGCGGGGCATCGGGGATGCCAGGTTTCCCTGGTATGATGGGGGGTGGTATGCCCGGATTTCCTGATGCTGCTGCAGCCGCTGCTGCTGCTGCTGCTGCTGCAGGAGCACAGGCGAACGCTGCGAAACCAAACGCGCAGGACGACGTTGGTCTCGACTAAGTCCGCCTTTTAATTCCTTCTCGATTTATCCCGAGTACGGTTCAGACGATCCCGGATACTTAATCTGAAAGCGTTCACTACTATGTCAAGCTGCATGCGTCGTGTCTTATTAAGAAGGATACGAATTAATCGTGAGAAAACTGAGGCGTAGAGAAAGTTTTCTTAGCTATCATATACATATAGAGGACATTTTTAAGAGAATTTATTCGTTTCGGATTCGTCTCGAAGAAAACGAGAGAGTAATTACCAAGGTCCTATTATGTGGTATATCATAAAATACGCATCATATGGTAAATATGATGCAGCATTATCGATACTTGTTATTCTCCAGGCGTCCAGCTGTACTTCTAAATATTCATCTTATTAAGCAATATTTAGATCGCGTGTAACGATTGGTAAAATAGTTGATCTATTTTGCGGTTTGCCCGTTTCTGTTTTTTTTTTATCGCACCTACACAGGAAAGGAATGATTACATTTTCTTTTTTACGTTTTAAGCTTCGATTTTTAGTTTTCTAACACAAGGTATAATGCATATTCGATTAACGAGTGATATTAGAGTTCATTTCCATTGTACCATTTTTACACGTTTTACATATTATTTTTACGTTTAAGCATATTCTAATTAGCTATCCATGATCGACCAACTGTATGTGATAATGCTGCTGCATTAGTCTAACAACGAAATTAATTTCATTGTTTTTTTTTTAAATACCTTAACTCTAAATTCCGGCGTTTTATTATACACATTCAATGGAATGCTGGTTGCTCGACTGGATTGAGAAAAAGGACACGTGAGGGATGCAGCACGATGTGATCGTGATGCATCGAAAGAGTCCAAAGTAATTTCGTTCGACGTTGAACAGATATTATGTCTATAGAAACAGTTAGCTGCCTGTGTGAGACGTAGTTTGTAAGTACACGAGCATAATCTTTGGAAATCCCAGCAGATTGATGATCCTGTATATGTATATTTAATGAAGAGAGAAAGCATAGATACAGATAGTTTTTGGCATATTAAAAATATTTAAAAGCAACACGATGGAATGTGTTTACCATACTCGTGACATCCGTATTGATTTGCAAGCTTCTTTTCCAAAAGCTAGCCTTTTAACGAATTAGTTCGATTTCACATAACATTAGCCAGTCTGCAAAATGATTCTACGCAGGAGTTCGTTAATTTTGTAAAGAATATTCTTTTAGTTGTTAACGCAGAAAATATTTTATTATAATTTGATGAACATCGAACGGATGGATAATGGTGAGCTTTGTCGAAATTGTATGAACTGCCACGCGATGTAACCGTGAGTTCAATAAATGCATCATACAGTTTAAGTATAAATTTATAGAGTGGAGAAATCTAAAAATAAATATATACAACGAAGAAATTGTTTAATGTCGATTTAGAACAAAAGGGGGGTAAAGGAAGGAAAGAAAAGTAGTAGCTGCAATTGCCGTGTCTATTTGATAAACGATAAGAAATAAAAGGAGGTAACGAAACCTCGATGGCTATTCGCAGCGCACTATTCGCACGACTTGCACAATAAATAAATTCCTATGCATAATTTCTTACAAACGATAATATTGCACGCAAAAAGGTACTGTACTCTTAGGGATAATTGTTACTCGCCTCGATACTCGTACGATTAAATTAGGAAGCGATTAAATTCTTGGCATTTTCAAGGTCAAGTTTCATTCCAATTACCCTCAACTAATTAGCCCGAAATTCTTAATCGCTGTACAGTTCATAAGAATACACTATTTCGTAATTCCATCAAAAACTTCTGAGCAAAGATGAAATAGATTGCAAAATAATACGGCGTCTTGATAAAATATTCGTGTACCCAGTTTTGATTTACACGAATAATTATAATTACATGGAACGTTTGAGCAGACTTAAAATATATCCGAAATCAACAATGATCGAGAACAAACAAAACAGTTCAGCACGATTTATTTTAGATACAATAGTATTGCGCTACACATTAAATATTTAGTTACTTTTCAATAAATAAAAATATAGTCTGCACGAGGAACAAGAATAATGACCTTGAAGACGCCAAAAGTACAACTAACAACAACAATAATATAAATAATGCCTCAGTATTACAATTCTTCGAAGAAAGAGAACGAGGGTGAAAAAGCATAACGAGACGATCGATCAACTTCATCGATGCTAATCAACTCTCGTTTAATCGGAACTCGCGTATCTAGCGACCCAGGCGTATCCGTGTCCTTTTATCGCGCTAGCTTCTTCTGATTTTGAGCATGTGCAAGTTCGGATGCCATGGCACTTTCCTAAACGTCGACGTTCTCGTCCCGTTCTCGGCTGACGGAAGCTTCTCAGCCTCGGTTGTCTCCTTCGTTGATCTCAGTCCTGTGATACCCGTATCGTAGCTGAACATTCTTCGATGTCCTTTCACATCTTCAATATCATCGCTGTTCCAATTCCTTCTACCCGGATCGCTGACCACGCGTCGATGCTTTCTGTGTCGGTTATGACGATGAGGATGATGATGATGGTGGTGGTGGTGACGACGAAAGGGATGCTGAGGATGATGTTTCATTCTGGATAATCGTACATCGTGTTCTGAACGCTGTGCATCCACGATTGCTGGTGCCGGGACGTGGAACAGAGAGTTCGGGTCAAAGTAGAGTCGATTGTCGACGAAAGGGACGAAATTAAATGTACTGTTCAAATAGGTGTTCGAGTGATTTAACTTCTTTGGGACTCTGCGGGTCGTGGAGCACCATTCGTTGTCCTGACGTGGGTCGATGGTCACCTTTCTGCGACAGTAAGGGCGATGCGATCTCGGCTGCAGTCTGGAAACAGAGATTTCACATACATGTCGTTACTCGAAGCAAAAGGGAGAATGGAACGATTTAAGAAAGGGCGTTGTAGAGAACTTGTGGAAGTGCGTGCAGAGTTTCCGTGAGAATGAGCTGAAGAAATGAAATAAAGGAAGAGAATGAAAAGTTTAGCATCGTACGTTAGTCTTGCGGAGAACCTGTAGAGAAATCGGCTGATAAGAATAAAAGCAGACCCACCTAGAGGAACATGATTGAAGAATTCTGTGTCGTCAGTTGAGCGGGTGCTCGCCTCTCGGCATTCTATAGCACTTGTTCCACGCCTCCAATAAAAGCACGCAGCTATGGAACCGATAAAAGATCAGCAAAGGAAGTCCGATCCTGGATATGACGCCCCAAGCGAGGACCCCGAAGAATCTCAGCTGCAGCTCTTGCGAGATCCAGTTCTGCGTGATCACGGTGTCGAAGGCCCACAGCACCGAATTGCTGAACAGCAGAAACGTGATCACCTGTCTGGCCGGTTTCGCGATCATTTGGAAACGCGTGATGCATGATCGCTTCGAGGCCTCGGCGATCAGTGTACTCTGGGCGAAGCATTGAATCAGCTGCAATATCGACGCGATCAGCAACATGATGTGCCGGCCGCGTGTCTCGCCGCTCTCGTCCTCGAGTATGACCAAGGAGCAAGCGGAGACGACTATCGTGAAGATGGAGTACAATTGAACACCGAAGAGGGACACGTTGGACAGGAGATTGTCCAGGGTGGCCGGTGCTCTGGATACCACGGACATCTGACGAACTTGCACCAGGCCACTGGTCGTCATCAGCGTGCTTAACGTAAGTATGCTGGTCAGCGTGCCGCAGGTCAACCAGGATAGAGTGCTCGACGGGAAGTTTTCGTCCTCTCTGACGACGAGGAAGATCAGGATGACCACTATGCCAGCTACCATGCATAGTATGCCGAGGAATAAACCTTTGCTGGAACCGTCGCAGCCCACTTTCGTGTGACTCGTCAAGTCCTTGCTGCCGTGGAACTTTTGCTTGTGCAGCAACCGATTGCGACCCACGTTCTGGCCCATCACGAATGTCACTGCAGCCGCGATCAAACTAAAAAAAAAAAAAAAGAAAACACAAACAAGAAGGGATTAGAATGATGGGGATTAAATTATTTGGATAAACTCGTAGGAGAGCGAAAGCAGAAGTAAAGAGCCAAATGGTTCGTGGCAAGTTAAATGTATACCTAAATTGCACGATAAAAGGATAGAGGAAAGGCATGCTCGACGTCCACAGCTGGCCGAGCGTGTTCGTGTTCAAGCATTCCTGCAGAGCGATTACTTGAGAAATCTGTTCGCTTGAGATTGGCTGATACGGTTGCATCACATTCTTTTCTACCGGAGAACGATCTGAAAAGTGAACGACGGAATTGAAATACGCGGAGATTATTGTACGCGTGATAATGATTTCATTATCGATCTATTTAATATTCCATGGAAACGGTGGCACACAAATATATCGAAATGATACGTACTAATCAAATCTCGAGTATGCCTTATCAAAGACTCCGGGAATCCTCGGAGGTTCAACGGAGAAGCAGAATTCTGCAAGCCTTTCTGCGCCAGGTGAACGAAGTACGTCCACTCTTGTGCAGAATCCCAAATCACTAAACGAACCCAAACAGCAATGTTCGTGGCAGTTAGGTGGATGAACCCGAACCTCGACACCAAGCCGAATCTCTCCACTAGCACCTGCAGAAGGAAAGTTAATTGGAGCTGTCAATGATCGACTATCTGCTGTATAAAAGGAGAGAAGAAAAAGAGGAGTTACTAAACAGAGAATGCAACAGCACTTTTAGATACGCCTACGAGGAAGAGAGAGTGCGTTTCCCTCTCAGTGCTTACGAATTAATTAATCGTACAGAAAGCTTAATTAAGAGTCTGCGCACCTGCGAGTTCACGAAGAGAAAGTGCATCTGCAGGAAGGTGAAGAGCCCGTGAAGCACCGGATGTACGAAGACAACGTCGCTCAAGCATTCAGCCCCTTGCATCATGGAGTGCATGGCCATTTCTAAGCCGTTGAAGACGAGGGTGGCCAAACCGAACACTGTGTGCCCCAATCAATGTATTTCTTTCGCCTCTTTCGTCCGCATTTTTCTATCGCGTTACTGGGAATAAAATTTTAGCGGGGAGATACTTACGAAGCGCGCCGATCCGAATGTAGAAGCTGGTTGGCGCCGTTCTGGACCGCGAGATGTGGGCGCGTTTCAAGGATCCGAACCTGGTTAAGGACGCGCCGCCGAGTTCCGCATCGTCGATACCGGTCCCACCGGCACCGAGACTTCCACAGCTGTCCACTAACACCCAAATGTATATGCTGATGATAACCGCTATGCTTCCTACGTAGAGATACATCAGGAACACCCCCTGCAAGTGAAATAAGAGCATAATGAAGAGTACTAAACAGAAGTGTCGATGGTTATTGTAATAGTTACTGAACTGTCTGCTGATCAGATCTACACTCTTCGTCCAAGGTAAGGAAGTATCGATTAAAATCACTTACTTGCAAACTGAGCAGGGGCACAGGAGTGTCCATGACCTCGGCCAAGCACAGAGCGATCATCAGCACCACGATCAGCTGGCCGTAAACGTTCGAGAGGACGATCCATAGTTGAGAGCTGTAACAATCACCACGTAAACGTCTTGTATTCAGCTTCGTCTTCTCATTTTCAAAACGAACGTGATCTCTATCCGTCGTACGTCCATCGTATCCAATATTAAACGCGTCTCTGCAAAATTACCATTTTCTTTCTTCACCTATCTCGGGTGAAATTATTTCCAATATAACAAATCAAACCCGTTTATTTCGTGAGTATTGAAATTCTAATTGTAAAAGAAACGTGAAAGCTTTTGTAACTCGGTTATATAATAAATTCTGAAGTAGGGGGTTTACAGATGTTCAGAGTGTCTTACAAGGGTTCAGACTGATCCAAAAGATCGTTTGACGAACGTGTCCTGGAGAGGATCCTGGAAACTAGCGATCGGGATGTGGCAGGTCTTGTCGCTGGTTCTATCGTGGCCGAGGCGGTCTCCGGGTTCCTCTCACCCCGGTTAGGGGTTCCACCGGGTGCACCCTCCACGGTGCCACCCGTTGTGCTTCCTGTCTCGTTCAGGCTGTCCTTGTCGTGCTGCTCATTGCTGGCTGTAATAGTTATAAACAGAAATTTAACTATGCAGTCTATCTTCTTTGCGTGCAAAGCTGTGTACACATCTCGCGCACTCCTTTCACCCTTCTGACTCTTCAAGCGACTAATTAGAAAAGGTTTTCTCAACAGAAATAAGTCAGTATCATTTACATCTTCATGGAAAGCACGGCATTTTTTCAGCCTTTGTAACTCGCTCGTATAATAAAGTTTATGACAATAAATCTTGGGATGTAAATCTATTGAAATGCTAATGAAGCATTAGAAAAATGTTGCAAACGGATACAGCGCATGCCAATAAAAAAGTCACATTAGCATCGAAATGCTTGCTCGTACTTCATCAGCCTTCTGTTAGAAGTGAATGAATTTCTTTTTCTAATTTTTTGTGGCAACTATTTCTCAAATTATTTGTGAGCACTTGTATACATATATGAGAAATAATTATTCGTTCACTTACAATCTTCCTGATTAACTTTTATTACGATTGTTCTCTATCAAAGTTACGCTCACAATTAGTATTCAAATGTAGAGTCTACAGCTCGATGAATTGATATAAAGCAAAAGTCACAGAGCTACGTACGTAAATCAAATAACCATGAAAGTGTCATTGAATAAATCTGAACCCAGCTATATACGCATAACGTCATTATGGACGTAAACCTTCTTCAAGTAATATTTATTAAATATTTCTTTTTATCTTTTAGTATGTTTTTTCTTAATTTTGTCGATTTCCAAACAGCTAGACATTATTAAGTACTAAATTACAATATAATCGATCCCCAAAGCTGCTGCCAGAATCCCATTAAAATATCGAAACCTCTTTCTTTGGCCTTCTGGGTCAGTAGAGTAATACCCAGTGACTTTCGCTGGAAGAATTCGTACATCTGCCTCCTCTACGTCCAGCAATTTCGACTCGAAAGATTTAACGACGACACCGCAAACGAATCCGAAAATTAGAAAGGACGATTGCTTTCGAGATGAACAGTTTAAAGTCGACGGGGGAAACGAGCTTGCTTCTAACAGATAGAATTCAGGTTTCACTGAAATACATTTTCAAATGCTTAGTTGGGAATTATTCTACGTCGATCTGCTGTTTGCAATTCGAAATACTATAACTAATTATAAACACGAATTAGCTAATTATTAAATAATTATACAAGCATTATTAAAATAGAATAAAAATAGCTTGATATAATAAGAGCTCGGTAAAAGTTCAACATAATCGATTGATAGACAAAACTCTCTTAGAGGAAAAGAAGTTCAGATATATTTATTCTAAGGAAAACCGCGGTCGTAACTGAAATCGAAAATTGCCCGACCACTTTGTAATTAATGAAACTGTTTCTGAAGCGTCATTAAAACCAAATTGGAGGTAAATTATGTTCTTCGAATGTCCGTGCGAACGCGTTATACATCCGTTAATTCATCACGTATGCATGTATGTACGGTGCGCGCAATTTTTTTTTCGTATTTCTTGTTATTTTCCCCGTCAAGTGTACGTCGATACTACCCGTATATGAAAGCCACCAAGATGAGTTAAGTCACTGATTATTAATGAGCTCGCGGCACCGTGTAATTAATCCCAGGGAAAATTCAACGTCCCTCTCATCGAGTGCCACTTCATAAAAACTCTGTGCCTATATCTTGAAATTCCTAGTGGTCCTAAACTTGAAGTCGGCAATAATTACATTTTAACAAAATTCACACGATTGCTAGATTTATTGTTCTTCTGAATTGCCCCTAAACCAAAATGTTTAATTTAGTTTTTACGAAAAATGATTTGCGAATAATACGTCAATCCCACTAAAAAAAAAAAGAACAATCTGCAAAGGAGAATATATTTTTAGCTCCTCGCGAGGAGTCGAGACCGACGAGTCTCTTCAAGAGACACGACCGTGGCCGTGGCTGCGAAAATCGTTCGTAATGACTACTTCAAACCCTTCAATAAGTTCCAAAGATGAGAATATTCCGTTACCTCGCGGTATCGCCTCTTCGTGCGCGCTTCCGCGGGTTTCATCGTAAAATCAATAGCATTATTGATAATCTTTGACGGGAATAAATCCGCGTTTAAGGAACGTGCAATAAACGGGATTGCAGGTTCAAAGGGCAAGGCTCAACGATTATTTCATGAATACTGTTCGCTGCTAATGGTCTCGCACGCTAGCTCACGAGAGCTTTTACTCGCGAAACGATGGAAGAAGCTGTGAAACGATGCAAAGCGGAAGGAAGCGTGCATGATGGATCCAAGGGTTAAAGATCATGATAACCCATGCACTGTGCAATAGAAAAATACGCACACTTCGATCGTTCATAATCGCATTCGACGTGGTTGAGATATGGAAAAAATGATACGCTCGGCGTGCTTGAGTTATGGCAAAATAATTCAGCGGAGGGTGCCTGTAAGCGTGACTGTATAAAATATGCTGATGTTGTACCGGAACGTGTATGGTTTGATCAACGCGTGTGCAGTCGTACAAATTAACGGACGGCTGAAACAGTTGGAATAAAACCGAGGCGACTCGTTGATTGATATGCTTTGGCAATACGAAAACGTGTTGCGTATGTTTGATACCTTGTAAAAACACGGGGGTAAATATTTATTAACAAGAAAATATTAGAATTCCAAATGATAGATAAAAATTACGTATGGATAGTATGCCTCAACGGTTATTTATTGATTTACGTCGATTTAAGGAGCAGTCCATGCTTGATGAACTGAAATGTGAATTTTGTGACCCAGCTGGGAAGAAAATCAGGTCAACGGCCTGCAACTTTGAGTTCTTATGGTTCGCCGTGATGCACTCACTGTTCACTATTACGTTCTGACTAAAAAGAAATGCAGAAGATTGTCTGTCAGCTGGCAGAAGGATTGGAGAAACATTTTCTTACACTTGAATGCTATAGTAGAGAATCCTCAGTTTTATATTTTATAAATCAAGCAAACAATTACTAACGACTTGGATCTGATAATTTCTATTAACAAGTATTTCTACCGTTAATTACCAGAAGATGAATTATTTCTAATATACTGTAAGTCGTTGATCTTGGCTTTCTAATTTCTAACGCAGTTCAAATACTGGCAATGTAGTACTGCTATCAATTGTACATCCTTTACAATTGATATACATTACAATATGATAACAATTGAAAGGAAGTCAAAATAGGACACAGTTATCCTAAAAGAAAGGAACACAGTTATCAAAAGTTTACCTCGCGAGTACTGTCAAAAGAAAACAATTGTCGTCGCTGGGTAAACTCGAGTCATCGTTCATGTCGGGCATCGAACAAACTCTGCAAACACCGTGCACGACAAGGGAGAACTGTCCCAGACACTATCACAGAACTGAATGCCTGGCAACCCAGAAGCCTGCATCCAAGTGCATACAGACTGGCCTGAGACACGAAGTAGTGGTGGTGGTCAAGATGATGAGGGCCATGATTATGGCGATGATGATAATGATGATGTCGTTTCTCGTAGCCCCATTTTCAACACTTCGGCAAAAGTGTACATAAAATAAACGAGCGTCACTTAGCTCACGTTTCTTCTATCTTTTCTCGTTGCAAATAGTTGTTAGAAACCATTGGCGAAATTTTTGCTCTTTCCCTTTGAAAAAATATACATTCATAACTTAGTATATTATTCTTGCAACTTGTTCTGCAGTGCATTTTTTATTTACTAAATTGGCGCACCAACTTCACAAAATTACACAAAAAAAATTGTTGCAATTTTTGTGGGCATGCTTGTCGTCTTATGAAAAATTCGTTAATTAAAGCCCTTGATTGATCAACCCTGTTGGCACCATGAAAATACAGTCGATCATGTTGCTCCGCTATAATCGAGAAGCACGCGACTACTTTTGCAGCGCGCTCGCAGAACGTTGCATACCAGCAGCGTGCACGCTGGCAAGCAAAACCGGCAACAACCCCGTTGTAATCGGATTAATCGCTGGCTTCCTAGAGCGTAGCCCTCGTAGGAAGCTGGCTTATTATGCCATAATGCTTGACCACGAGAATGCGGAGGCCAGCGAGAGGAAAAAAAAGTGCGCCGCAACCACCTGTCGTATGAATTATTGCCACCATTCGCGTCTTCCGGTCATCTACCTCTATTCCGATTTTTTTCTTCTATCGAACTTCAGCAGCGCTTTCTCGATAAAACCCTGTTAAACATTCGTTTGGTAAATCTGAGAAAATTGATGGGGCGAAATTTTAATTGCACACGAGAAGGTTGTTTTAGTGCGTCTACTGTTCATAGGGCATTAGTTTGATTAATTCATATTTATTAACGCGTTGATACACGAGGAAGAAGCATACTTAATGGATCTTTAATGAATCCTTAGAAAGTTGAGGAGGCAGTGATTAAATTGTTCATTAACTTTGTAAAGACAATATTTGTTCTTTGTTTTTCCGACGTTATCCTCGATCAGGCTTCTCGTCTAATCAATCATTTTTACTCTTAGAGAAAGCTGAATGAGCCTGCGTTAGCTGATGACAGAGGCGATAGATAGATATCGAACGACACAAGGAACGTAATCAATTCTGAGTCGTTGTAAGATATACAGAAAGTTATATTGTCTGTAAGAAAAAGAGAAACATACATCCATATTTCACACGAAAAGCGTGAAATTAAATTTGAAAAGGAAAAGTTACTTATGGAGATTGAACAAGGTTCAGAGAACAATATAATGTTGATCTTCCATAAATTCGCGATGCACTTTTACTTCGTTACCATGAATCACCTGAACCTTCATAAAAAAAAAACAAAAATAACCTGTTCTCTGGACCTTTCACTTGGTAACTGGAAAGTTCAACTCGAGATAACAGTTGCATCTAAAGTTTCTCTCAACTCGGGTCGTCTTGAAGCGGAAACGATTTTCAATTCACCGGGCAGACAATAAATCGACGATAAAACGAGCCACGCGTGTACCGAAAATTTGATCTCTGCAGACCAGAAGTTTCATTTCCTCACGCTGTTCTCGTGTTGCTCGCGTCTGTAAATCGTCGATTTAACGCGAACATCGAATGATGATTTTCGATGCTGTTGGAGCATTCCAAACTGTTTCAAAGAACGACGAAAAAATTGATTGAAACGATCGCTAATATTTTTAGCAGCCGCGGGAAAGCACGGAGGACCGTTTTTTTTTTGTATTTTATTTACAAAGCGTCGTAAAACATTGTATCGGACACTTTTTATCACCGTCCATTTCGTGTTGCCTGGGAGAATGACGACAGTGATAACGCCTTCTGCATAAACGCGTAGCGTACACCTTTTCCTCTTTTTACACTTCAACGTTGCGGGACTAATCGGCTCATTTTACGGTGCATGAAACTGAACGGCTCCGTGGCCGCAGAGAAAAATGATCACCACCGTCTAATTTCATATTCCTTTAATTAAGACATGCTGCCTGTCGAGATGAAGTAGAAAAAAAAGAAGAAAGACGAAAAAGGAAGATACAGTGCCCGAAATTTAAATGTACACCGTCAACACGTGTAGCATCGCTCGACCGAAGAGCACGATTTTAACCGGAATTACGCGTGAGATCGTGCCCGAAATTCGACTTCCCTGTGCCAACCGGTTTTCTCGGAATACGAAAGCGATCGTTCCCCACCATCAGCGGCATGATAAAAATACATGAAAGTTTCAATTGAGTAAATCGGCGACACACTCGCCGAACCGTTTGCTCTTCACAATGCTCACGAAATCGCTTTCACGGGACTCGCGATAACGCGCAAGCAGATTCGCCTTTGGCCGGGAGAAAAGTGCGTTTCGATTTGACGCGAAAAAATTGGAGCTACCCAAACGAGAGGGGACACTTTCCATGAATTACCTTTCATCGCTTTTCCACCCCGCTTTTACGAACCCCGATTTTTCCATGCGTCTTACTGCATGCGTTTCATTAGGCAAATTGAAATTATGATTTTTTTTACTCTTGTTGATTGAAATGTTACGCGATACACGCGGTATCCTTCAGACAGAGAATTCTGCAATGTGCACGTATGGTGCAGCATCGAATTCCAAGCATTCCGTTGCAACTTAAGCGCCGATTAATGGATATGAAACACGTGCTACTCGTGGTGGCAGGTGCTTAAGATTCCTTCCCATTCCCCTATGAATTATAGGTAGATTTATCTACGAAGCTTCATCTTTTTCTCTCGGTTAAAGAGGCTTCTTACAGAATAAGGTTTACGAGAGAGCGGTCTCTCGCCTCTGCTAATTTAAAATCATCAGACCCAGTAAAAAGAATGTAGAGTACTTGAAAAATAAGGAACATAATGAATGTTGCAAGGCAGATTATTCTGTGAAAACGGAAAATTAATACGTGAGGCTATAAACATACTTGATAAAAGTTGCATTGCTCCCATGCTTTGGACAATGAGCAACGCGGTTTATGTTGAACAGTCTCATAAGCATTCGACTCTTAAAAGTCGTAAAAAATCCCTCGAGAATTTCACACGCAATCGTAGAGAGGCTACCCTGAATTATTCATCAATATACGATAATACCAGCGAATGCAAAATTTCCGTAATCTCGATTTCATAAAGAAAAAAAGTCCACTTCTAATATCCCAACTCAGTTTACAATTTGCAAGGTCTATTTTTCACCTAATTCGCTTTTCCATATTTATCCGGACAAATAAGCCTGACAAGCGTTAAAGTCACCGTTTTCAAATCCAACTACAAAGAATATCGCTAACAGTATTGTGCGAACTTACGCGGGTCATTTTTCTTCCAAGAGGCTCGAGTGAAAGATTTATTATCCTTTCCTATGCAAAGGCTTTCTAAAAAAAATGATTGGTTTGTCCGGCAAAAAGCGACGCTTCGCGCGTGCATTGGCTTTCGCGTGTAAGCGCAAACGTATCGCGTTTTCGCTCTGCGGTAATTGGCAGTCGTCGTACGCAGGCAAAAAGAAAAAAGAAAAAAGAAATTGGATAACAGTACTAACGGAGCCGGTTACAGATGCTGCCTCGTCCGAAGGTACAAGAATCCGCTGTCGCGTCGTCCGACAAACGCTATCCAATCTATCTGTATCAGAGACAAAATTGCCATTAGAAGTCTTACAACAACGGCCGCCATGTGTTGGACAGATCGATATAGCTCGCCTGATTAATGATCCCGTCCGATAAATGTATCGTGGAAACGAAGTGGAACGAGAAAGTAAAGGGATCAACGATGACAAACGTGTCGCCGGATCATAGTCCCATCGTCGAGGTCTGTTCGAAACGACGACAGACTTTTCTCCACTTTCTTTTCCGTGAAACAAAATGCTCGGCCATCGAGCAGTTTCGCGCCATTAGCGACGCGTAGATGCATTTGCTCGTCATGCGAGATCAATCATCGTTCATAACCCAGTTCGCTTTAATTTCAGCTATTATATTCTGTAATTTGTGGAAAGATCGATGGGATGAGTCGAGGGATCCTCGAGATCTTTCATCACAAACGGTACAATATGTTATTCTCCTTCGAGTGTGAAAGAAAGTCGATGCAAAACGGATGGTAATGCTTCTTTCAAGAGAGCTATCTCAATTTGATAATCTAACTTGCTGATATCAAGAAACCTACGAATTAGCTCGTCCTTTCACTGGCACAACGTTGCCTGGTATCCTATCTCGGAGAGCTTTCGTTCGCGCGGATGTACCTCCGCGAAGAAAGTCCACTTGAAACTGAAACGAATAGATTTGAGTTTCGATCATTATCCCCCCATCGCGAAATCGTAACAAGATATACTTTCTCGTGCGATTGATTCCTGACAAACTAAATAATTAAGATGTTACTGAGATCCGATTAATCGTACCGTGATCCAACTGGAGATCGTTAACACAATTCTTTGCAAATAGAAATGTACCGAAGTCTGCGATCAAAGATTTGTGGCAACCAATTGTATGCAGTTACCTTGCGAAAACGATAAAAACAAGATTGAAGAGGCGCAAAAACAGCGAAAGTCGAGAGAAGTAGCAGAATCGTGAGATTCGCAGGAGGCTTTTGTATCCTCGAACAGAGCTCTCGTTATGGTGAAAACACGATGATTGCGTTCCACGGGAGCGATTGAAACGCGACATCGCGCTGGTATTAATCCTTAACAAACGGCTGGAAAATATCTCACCGCGTAACTGCATAACGAGTCGGGGTTAATAGGCCTCGTGACAGGCTAATTTGATAAGTTTTTCTGGCGTTTGGAAAACGATTGCCGGGCTGGAACGAGCCGTCACCGCCACGTCTGGCTTGTAGGTGTATTGTACGCGATAATTATACGTCGGTTAAGAACATTATAAAGTGCTCCACGGTACCGTGCAATTTAATAGTGAAAACGGGTTGGCTGTCTAAAACGGAAACCCCTTGACTCATTGTTAACCGGCTGAGGAAGTGAAGGTTTCATTAAGACTGATTGCTGAGAAATTATTTCCTGTGATAGAACCCACTGATTTATGGTAGAAATAGAAATGCAGATACGAATGCAAGTAAAATAAAAATAAGGATGGCGCAAAAGGAACGACGATAATTTTCAATTAATTGTTTCATAATGTAGTAGTATTAGATAACTAGAATGGCAAAAGAATAGGGTGCTTTTTAAAATGAAACTATTGATTATTGTTAAAAATAAAGATGCAAATGCAAATAAGATAAACATAGGGATACCCCAAAGGGGATGATCGTTTAAAATGAATTGTTTCATAATGCAGTAGTATTAAATAACAAGAATGACAAGAGAATAGTGTGCTTTTTTAAATTAAGCTATTGATTATTATTAAAAATAAGCATGCAGATGCAAATGCAAGTGAAATGAAAATAGGCATGTCTCCAAAGAAACGATGATAATTATAATTTATAATAAACGAACTGTCTTCATGATGTATTAGCATTAAATAAGAAGATTGGCAAAGGAGTGGTTACTCATTGGTACAAGAAGATTTGATAGTGAAGATGCACATCTAAAAGGACAATGGTTTGTTCTATTTAGGTGAATGTGCGGGCTGCGCACCCTCAACCTAAATTCCACGCCAGTTTTATTCCAGTACCGTTAACCATCGTTACGCCTTAGATACGTATTGCTATAGAAGATACAGTGGCAATGAGTATATCGGTGAACGAAGGTGTCGCTAATAACAGACACCTAGCACGTATGCAACTCGAAGGCGACAAGCGTGAACCACGTCGGATCTACCGCTACTTGATTCCTTTTGGCCGCCGCGGGACAATACCGTAAAACGACAAACGAACGGCTTGCATACAAATTCGTCGCGTCTTAATAAACGGAACCATGCCGCGCGCGACGCTTTATACCGTTGTAGCCGAGCAATCATCGGATGATCTCACCGGTGGCTGCATCTTTCGCACGACGGGGGTCAGAGATTTCCCTTCGCGCTACTCGCGGCAGCTTTATCAACGGAACTAAATCGATCTCTCACCCTTCTTATCCTTCATCGTGGACGTGGTGACGGTGGAGGCTACGTCGGGCACATCCACCGCTCTCTCTTCCGTACCGGAAACGATCCCCCCGACGTTTCCTTCGTCCTCCTTATTCTGTTTCAATTCGTTGCCCCTCTTGCACTTGTCCATCGTAGCCGCATTGTCCTCGACGTTCTTCCACTCTTCGGTAACGTTCTTGTTCTCCGCTTCCGCGGCGAATTCCTCCAGGCCAGGGATGTCACGAATATCGGGCACCAGGGTGTCCTCGTCCTCCTCTCTTATCCGCCATTTGGCTCGCTGATGGTGTTCGCCGGTCGCGAGCGAACCGATTTCACTGACGGAGTCGACCACTTCCTCGACCAGCTCCTCCTCCTGGAGCATGTACTCCCTTCTTTCGTTCGGGTTCCGGTAGACTCGATAAGGCCCTACCAGACCGACGATCCCGCGGGGCATCGACACCGTCGTCCTCTTCCAATCTTCCTGCAGCTGATCGAGCTCGGCCAAGTGGTGGTTCGCGTACATCTCGCCGAGATCGAAGAGCCGTCGCGGTTCCGGTAGCCGCGTCGACGCGACCTGCAACCACTTGCGGAGCTCCTCTTGCCGCGAACAGGTCCCCGGCCGAGCTTGCTTCTCCTCCGAGCTTTGCTCCTCGATCGGCTGAAGGTTCTTCCTCTCGGCGAAGCCTGTCGTGGCCTCCGGTAGTTGAACTTTCTTCGGCTTCCTCACCACGCTGTACAGCGGATCCTCATCCTCCGTCTCGAGAATCGTCTCTCGAGGCGTTAATTTATTCTCGCCCGACGGCCAGACGCTAGGAAGCGGCTCGACTTCCGGCTTCTCGTTCCTTCTTCTGTGCTTGTCACTTTTCACGGCGCTTATTACCACCACGTTGCACTTTACACCAGATGGCAAACCGCTGTCCGCCTCACCGTTGCCGTCCAGAACGCTGTAAATCGGTTCTCGCGTCGCTGCCTGTATCCACTTCGGTCTGTTCCTTTGCCTGCCGGAGGACCGAAGATCCTCCCGATCAACCGGAGGTCTTTTACGTTCCGCGTTCGCTAGGGGAATGTCCGCGAGTTCGGCCACCATGGTCAGGGGTTTCGGTTGCGATCTAGGTGATCAGGTTCGCCGGATGTCACGCCTAGATCGTGACGAACATATTCGAAGTGTGTTTAATGATCTCGAAGCATGGAATTCCTCTGGGTGGTGACATGCACGTGCCAATATTTCAACAGCGCTCACCGACTGTCGACGTAAATCGATTAATACACGAAGCAGCTTCTGCTCCACTCTTTCGAATCTATTTTACAAATTATCGCAATCTTCGATTAATAGTAAATCAATCTTCGACCATCCAATTTGTGCGTATCTTAACTATATATCACTGTTGCACTAAACTTTGATGCACCATTGAAGTCGCCAGTCTTCGTCTATCAATTATAATCTTCCAAATTTCGACTATGCAAGTCGAAAAGTGTTTCACGTTTATCAGGATACTTGAAATACGATCACTGATGCGAACGTCGATAGCACTGTTTCATCTCTACGGGTTTGAACGCTTTCGACGACATGTGCGCGCCCGATCGACCACAAATGGTAAATGTCGCGTTTCTTCGCTTTAGTTTTACGAGAAACAATGTTCCGTCGACGTGGAGGTGGCTGGAGGTCGATCATATGGATCTGGCTCTCGTTCGTGACTAGGATGACGAAAAAGGTTTCACATCCTTCGTGGCAACGATCGCTCGTATACCTTTTCCATCATTTGGGTTAGCTGATTCTCCACAGAAGCGTTAGGAACTGATGCAACGTATCGTTAATTATGCTGCCCCGATGGTTGCACACCATTAGAAGAATAGAGTTGCGCCGAACGTTCGTGAGAAAACTGATTTTACACTTTGATCGAAGCTGCGGAATTCTCGTCGCAGCAAAATATTTGCGAATAGTAGAGAGTGGTGAGGAACGAAAGCTTGCATTGCAATTGTTGCAGCAAAAATATTATGATTCGCAGAAAATGATTAGAACACGGTATTGCAAATAAATGTTAACTAAAACCATAGATTTTCTTTCAAACCCAATTCACGCGTATCTTACATAGTAACGTCATAGTTAAGCTGCCCCGATGGTTGGACACCATTAGAAGAATAGAGTTGCGCCGAACGTTCGTGAGAAAGCTGATTTTACACTTTGATCGAAGCTGCGGAATTCTCGACGTAGCAAAATATTTGCGAATAGTAGAAAGTGGTCAGGAACGAAAGCTTGCATTGCACTTGTTGCAGCAAAAATATTATGATTCGCCGAAAATGATTAGAACACGGTATTGCAAATAAATGTTAACTAAAACCATAGATTTCCTTTCAGATCCAACTCAGGTGTATCTTACATAGTAACCCTTCACTTCGATCTCCGTTTCATACGCCGAGATCAGTTTCTACGACGCTTCTCTAATGACCATCGAACCGCGTCTGATCACCCTAATTACAATCAAACCCGGCGATCATCCCCGGCCATTCCTCTCCGGCACTAAACATGGCCTGCAATTGCAGCGTGTGTCGGCTGTCGCAAGCGATAAGACTGGCATTCAACGACAACTGTTGTCATCAGAAAATCACCCGACGGCGAAGAGCCCGTTAACCTTCGGCACCGATTATCACAAAGTAGGAATACTATTTTTCCGCCTGAGAACCGTACGCGTTTAAAGCTCCGAGATCCTTTGTCCGCGGTCAGAACCGCTTGGGATAGACGAGCCTGTAGCAGGTGTTAGAGGTCGAGACATTCTGTTCGATAATCACCGGCCAGCTTCTCAACGAGTGCTCCTCCAACGGCGAACTCTTCCGCGCTTAGCTTTAGGCGAGCATGCCTGGACGGCATATTGTGTCGCTAGAAAAATTCATAAACGTCGGCCCTTGTAGGCAGAGAAACTCGCGTATCATCGCGAGGAGACTCTGCACAGGGTGTCCGATAAATGTCCCAGCAAATGTGCAAAACAAGGGCGAAATTTAATTTGCATAAAACTTGAATTACTTTCATTATAGCGTCCGCGACGTTAATTTAAGTTCAACCTTATTAAATACTACCACCTTGCATTATAATTTCGAGAAGCTCTGCCGTTTGAATCTCTTTCAAAACAGGTTTCGTATCATTGAGTGTATCAAGAAACTCCGGGAGATATTTTAAATTTCAAGCTATCAAATTTTTATCCGTTGCCCACTTGTTGCCTTTCCAACGATCTCTCGTATTTGGTGGGCCCAAGAAATACCGACGCGTCGCGAGCGCGAAAAATCCGCGACGACGAATGCTTCGGGGATGTGCATACTCTGATGGACGGCATACCGTAGCAGACGTGCCACTCTTAAAAGCTGCAATACAGTTACCGAGCTGTGTTGTTACACCGCGCCACGGCGGTAACTGTTATTTCGAAAACTGGACGGACGTAAACTTCGCCCAACACGACCTAGCTAAACTTACGTTCCGGTGAGTTAATAATGGTTTCCCGTTTAAAACAATGTTTCGCTGACTTTTCTCGACTCCTTCGGGATCGCTGCGCTGTCGCCGGATCGTATCGCGATTAACGAGATACCGACAGCGCGTGGTTTGTGTTCATAATTAATCCCTAAACCGAATACGTGTAATCCAATTAGAATGGTGATTTAATCGCGTCATAAGGACCGCGTCAGGATCATGGCGTGACGGTGAACCTGGACTCGCTCTGTTTATGCTGGGTAATTGTTATTCTCGTTTTCTATTTGATAACTAAAGCCGTTCGGGGCCGACATTCGGCACGAGGTGTTTCTCCGTCTTCGTCTATTTTCAATACAATTAAAATTCTTAGTTAGTTTATTAAAGAAACGAAAGTATTAAGTATTCTTCCTTCGAGTACGCTTCAAAATGGTTGCCAGTCCGAGCCAAAGATAAAGGTGTGCAAAAGAATCGTTTTCAGTATTTAATTTGCAAGTATTTAACGGAGGACGGACGAACGATCGAAGGTGAATTAAAAATTAGTGTGTGGCAAATTTTGTTACGCGACGGAGAGCACGCGTGTTTTTTTTCCCTTCATTCGAGGTTGGCCCACAAAGGAGAAACGTGTGACGATCCTCGATCGAGCCAAGTTTCAGCGGCGTCGTTACGCGTGCACCCGTTAGAAACTGAACATCAAAAGACTTTCAGAAAGTTCCATAAGACATGACTCTGCCGTCATTTTAGAGCTAACGTTGCACATCGAACTGCTTTGATATATAACAACCTCTTTCTTGATCCACTTTCTCGATTCTACGGTAACAAGCCTGCATGGTTAACAATCGCGGTGATTAGAATACGAGGGACGCGTTACTTATTAATACGACGAGTTCGAAAGTACTTCTAATAGGTTAAATAAGATGGAAATTAATATGTTTAGCACATTGGTCGATTCATGGTAAATTTATTGCGGATCATTTCTTTGTTACATTACAACCAGTACAGTTGTAGCGAAAAATTACATTAAGTTGCAATGCGAAGGCATTTTTTTTATGCGACAGCGTATGATTTTTTTAACAGAGCAAACGAATTTTTCCTTAGCCCAGTTTCACTTTGACGCTTCAGGCGTAACGACACCGCAACACCGGGCATTGAAATCACTGACAGCGGGCAGGCATTCAAATCACCCTCGCTCACTGTGCGTTCATGCCATTGCACCTCGAACATCCGTGAACATCGCATCTACGCGGAGTTCGCCGTAACTCCGACGATTGAAAAACTGATGCGATAAGAATTCGGGAGTATCGAAAAAAGAACGGGAAACCAGTTCGTACATTCTACGCAGAAGGGGCACAAGTTTTTCTTGCTTCCCGCAGTGCAATTAATATGCACAGTAATGCTAAAACTATTACAAATATCAATTGCAATCATTAATTCTATTGGAAATGTGATCGAAACTGTGAAATCTTTCAATGAAACGTCCCTTAATTTGCATAGAAGGAAGAAAGTCTATATTTGATCACGGAATACGTGGCTGTACATCGAACTTAGCTGGAAATAAACGAGAAATTCGTCTCGTTGCAATGTGTATCACGCGTTCCGGTACATTGGCTCTAGAATGGCGAACCATCGCGCACGAGTGAACAGAAATTCTGAAAACAAGAGTCAGGACGGGGGGGGGGGGGGGGGGGAGAGTCGGGTAAACAGTGGTATAATGGACAGAATTCACTCTAGACCGATCATTTTCACTTCCGTGGAAAAGAAAAGGGAAAGTGCGCATCGTTTCAGAACAAGCAACCATGGCTTGTCGAACCTGTGTAAGACACGGATTCACGAGATTTCGTTAAAATATACAAAGGAAATGTCCTTCCAGTGAAACACCGGCGAATAATTTTGTCGATTGCACAAAGAGGGAGAGGATGATTCCTCGGGTAAAAAGTAAATAGAAAATGTTAAATAAACCCTTTCGCAAAGCCGCTGTTTACATCCTCCAAAAAAAAAAAAATGCTAAAGCTATAATCATTTTTAGCGAAGCGTACGCTTGTGAACTCACTTGATTTTCCGGAGTTGCATTCCTGAATAGGTTGAAGGGACCGCGGCATCGTTATACGGATTTGCTCCTTCTTCTATGCAGCGAAATAACAGTTCACTGACACATTCAGATTAATCTATGTCCATCCACGACGTAGCGCAGCAAATTTCCTGTCAGGATCGTTCGATTTCCGACATTCCGACGAGCGCCACGAAACGAAACATTTTCCTTGATATTTCACCAGTTCATCGCATTATTAACATTTTTCTTTTTTTTTTAAGTATATCCTTTACTTAAAAATCTGCTAGTTTCTTCGCGCGAACTTTGTAACACTTCACCGAGCTCCTCCGCTCGACGCGCAGCAATCTCATTCGGTGGTGTTTTTATTGAAACATTACGAACCGCGGAAACAGGATCGCGACCAAACACGGAAACGGAATGTCAAATTAACGCGTGCCACTGGTGCACGTGCGCTGGCCGATACATAGCCTGGTGAGAAATCACGTGGAAACTGGGAATGACTTCGGGTACTGTGACTTCCATCAGAGTGGATGACCTTCTCGGTGAAACGGCGGTTCTTCTGGACGCTCGGTGGCCACGAGTGTCGAGTATACTGGACAACGATGCTAAGATGAACCGAGTAAATGGTCCCGGGGCTTAGTTCTAGGTAGGAGGAGCGTGCACACTTGGCTCGATCTTCCTCCGTACATTCTCTCCTCCGACTACGGATAGAAAGAGAGAGTGCGGGAGGGCGCGTGTGCCCGCGGCGTCCTCGTGGACTCTCCTCCGCTTTTCGTTCTCCTTTTTCTTTTTTTTCTTTCACCGGCGCAAGACAAGGAACGTGAGATTGGAAGTGTAAGAGAGAAAGTTGTAGAAACGATTACAGTAAAACGGTGAACGCTGTAGCGGCGAGCACCACTTTCATTTCGACTAAAATTTGATCTCCTCTCGTCCGCGCGCGCGTTAAATATTCATAGTGAATCGTTTGCCTGTTAAATGTTAAGAACGGTGCAAACACGGGAATATAAAATGATACTTCGCGTAGAAAATCTTGTACTTTTATTGACAAGTCACGGGACCATACCCAAACAATGCTTGCTGCAACGCTGATTCGGAACGACTGTAAAGACGCGATATAAAGCTTAATTGTAATATTGCAATCTGACATACATTAACGGTAAGTTGTGAGTGATTCGCAAGGCGAAGGCTACTTCGTAAAATCTTCACGGAAGCTTTGCTCGTGCTTCGTATTAATATTTATTTACTGAATCAACATACTTTCATTGCGTTCGAGAAACGATTTACCGTTCGCTATGTTCAATTCAGATAAGAATTATATCTGTACATTCGGAACATTGATCATACAAGAAGGAGGGAATAAATTAAATTACATGGAAAACATAAGTATCCATATCAAAGGTAAGCATTTGTATTCAGATCAGTCTTGTTCATCCCTGATCTTGTAGTGTTCAATGTTAATTTCCAAAAGAAAACATTCCTCAAGAAATTAATAAGACCATTGACTTTTCTCAAGATAAACCTTCGGAGGGCATTATTTTCGCGCCGACGATCCGATGATGCTTCATTGTCACTTCTTCTTGGAGCCAAAACCCGAGAATCCCATTATCGCTGCCATTTCGTCCGACGGTCCACCGTTATCTTCATTGGCTTCTTCAATTTTCCTCTTCTTGTCTTTCCTCTTCTCCTTTCTGTATTCCTTAATTTTCTCCTCCTGTAAATAGTAGAAATAACCCTGTTAAAACATCGAATAATAACTAAGCTATGCTTTTGAAATTGGTAGGCAAGACGAACCTCTTCCTTCAATTCTTTTACTCTCTGCTCTAAATCATAATCTTTCTTCTTCTCTTCCAGTTTCTTTTTATTTATCGCAAATCGAGCTTTAACTTGATCCAGTGTGGATCGTTCGATTTTCATTGACATGCCCAAATTACGTTGATCTAAACGTAAAAATGCATATAAAACATTAATATCAACTGATACATATTTTCCATGTAAAGATAAATACATTAAGGTTTATTACGTTTTGTTCCATTAATGTGGTCCAAGAAATTTATAGAATCCTTAACGACGCAATCGCAAACATTGCAATAATACCTGTAATAAATATTTTTATGCTTTTGTAATTTCTATTGTTACATTTCCCTTATATCACAGTTGAATAATTAAAACATGCTATTACCCTCCAGTCTGCGATGATGGAGTGTTTTTATTGATAACAACACTTTTCCCTAATTTTGATTCTAGATCAACTTTGTAATCTCGCTGTTTGAGCAACTCCCTTTTGACAGCAGGTTGCTTCGGTATTCCCAATTCTTCCTCCGCAATTTCATCCTGGAGACGCTGAAGCGCTATCCTCTCGTACTCCTCCCTGTTCCATTTTCGTCTATGGTCATCCGGTCGCTAGAAGCAAAGGTTTAACATTAATATAAATTAATATACGATTCCAAATAAAATTTTGATTTGACGTCTATCGGAAATTAAAAACTTTCCTTCTCACTAAAAATGACATTACTGTGCCCATATTACGATACATCTTTTTATTAAAACACGCATTTATTATATAATTACCGTTTGCCTTTGTTGTTATTATTATAGCTATATAATCTACGCATTTACAATACGTTTATCATCGTTATGCTTTAATAGTACGAAACGTAGGTTATACAATGTGTCAAATAATAATTTCGACAAATACCTTCGAAATTATTTTGTTAATGCAACATAAAAGAATAAAACAACGTATTTTAATCTGAAAATACAATTAAATATAAATCATTTAAATTCTTACCATAGACATTTTCGAAATTGTCAGTTTCAATCAAACCTATCACGCATAGAAAAATAAACTTCTCCCTATCGATGGTACTATCGAAAACTATCGATAGTTTACTTTCACTATCGATCACAAGTTAAAGATTTATCGAAGTCGTGTACGTGGCGCCATCTCGCGTTTGCAGTCGCCCGAAACGTCGGAAAACAACATTTTGGGTACGTTGTTCGCGAAGTGCCGAAATCGTGTACGTGGCACCATCTCGTGTTTGGTGTCGGTACATAGGAAAATGATTTAAAACATTTTGCAAAATAATTTTATTGACGAAAATACATTTATACAATACCTATATACATTACTATTTTTTGTACATATTACATACCACACTTCTCATAGACTTGACATCAACAACAAATAATATAACACTTTATCTGCTTTTACGTACAATAAATTACATTGAACATTCATATATTTAATACAAATTACACATCCTCGTTTCTCGTTAACTTTGATGAGAACTTCGCCAGATATTGCACTGTTTCGTAACATTCTGGGTACAACTTTTGACTTTATATTATCTGATAGACATACAGTAATTATCTTTCTTATGAAAGAAACAATCATCGTTTATAGATTTCACAAATCTAACATTGATACAACATGTCAAACAATCTAAGCATTTGCCTCTACAACAATTACGTAATTGTCAAGCTAATAAAACTACTATATTTTTACACGTAAACATAAATATACTTTACATCTCTATTATCACAATAACGTCTCTCTGTTTTTTTTTGCGTTTAATAAAACTTCCGGTAGAAATTATTTTTATAATTTCGTACAAAATAAATAAGTATCGTTTAACGACAAACCTGTTCGTGGAGAACAATTCACCGTTATTACTGCAGTAAATCAGGCGGTACATTGTCCGGTAACGTAACTCCGAGTCTGGTTACCATGAAAGAAGCTACCTTGCAACCATATTCTAAACAACGCTTCGGTTCCCATCGCGCTAGAACACCTGCTAAGAAACCAGCTACCAAGGCATCACCAGCTCCCGTTGTATCTACCACTGGAGCACTTGGTGTGATTGGTTGTACCTGTGCGAAATATAGTCAGATATTTAATTACGTAACTTGTCCGTGCTTTTTAAGACTAAAACAAATTCATTAAATGAAATAAAAGTACTTGTGCGGATTGACTTCTTCCCCAAACGGCAATTGCTGGAGCAGAGTCTCCTTGGGTCATAACGAACACTCCACCATGGCGCAACCAATCTTCGTTTGCTATATTAGAAACATTAACTGTGATTCTCTTTAAGCTGTTCAGTAAAAATGGTATATCTGTTACATCTTCGTATGTGACATTCAACGACTGTGCCAGAGCCTCCATTTCTCTTGCATTGCCAAATACAATGTTTGCATATCCAACCATTTCGCAAATTGCTACATGATGATCCTATAAGAACCGATATAATATCTCCTTAATGTTATGTATTATTTTCATGGCTATTATTAATTAAAGTTCAGAATATTTAATTACATTAAATATGTATGTCCCATTTAGATTAAAAGCCACTACTATGTTTCTTTCTTCAGCTTGTTTAAGAAGCTGTTTCGCTACCGGAAAGCTGTGCGTTATGAAAAATCCTTCAATATAAATTATTTTTATGCTATCCAGCGGGAGAGTGTTTTTTCCTAAATCATCCAAGGTATACACAGCAGCAGCTCCTATATTTGCAACAAGGCTACGATGCGATTCATTTGTTAATGCTATACAATGCCCTGTAGGTAAATCTGGATGAATAGCATATCTGTAACAATTAATATACATACAAATTAAGGTTTAAAGAAAAGTAAATAATGTAAAGTGCAGAAGTTTGATGCATTTGCAAACCTGGTCTCCACACCTGCTGATCGAACTAAATTTTCTAATATCGCTCCCCTCGAATCATCTCCCAGACCTCCACAATAAATACTGTATCGATTTTTAAATGTTTCGTCGCAAAGCCACTGTAAAATTCTCATTGAATTTTGTGCTGACCCTCCAGGGCACATAGACTGTTCCGATCTATTTGAAACATAACATAACACTTATGTTTATAAGAAAACTAATGCAGTTTCGAGTTACGTCTTCTAGCGTTTAGAAAAGAATTATTTTCAATCATTTCTTTTCAAGTTTACTGAGTTTTCTTAGCCTTTTTTACCTCCCCATTAAGCTATTTAGTCAAGATCTTCCTATATAACATTCACATTGTATATCTTCTGATGCAAAAACAAATCGATCAATCTCATATTCGTTTCAAAAGAATAAGGCAATGGTAATTTCTTATATGAAGTATATACAGTGCAAATCTATAATAGTTATTAACAAATATACTTATTAACTCTAATGGTAACTCTTTCAGCAGCTCCTGCATTTTTTCAATAGGAAGTTCCATCTCCCCGTCGATAGTAAGATTGTACTTCTTTAACACGTGATTATTCTTCAGGCATACGTAGATGTCCAATAAAGGATTTCCGAAAGCCACAATCGCAGGCATCTTCAAACTTGCGATGGCTTTTCTCAATGGAATATTTCCAACCATTTTTTAATCGTAGTTTACAAAGTCTTTGTGCTGAAATACTATAAATAACATCTAATTAATTATTTAAATTTCATAATGACAAAAAATTTAATTTATACGATACCTTTTGTAAGTCCCAAAAGACAAAAAGTGTAACATATAATTAAATTACTTTATGTTGCACACATTCTTAGCAATAATTATTTATACAATCGCCAAATAATCTAGACGATACCAATAAAGCATCACGTCAATGTTTAACAAAAATATTCTCGTCTAAATTATAATTTGCAATAAAAAGATGCATATAATCGGACAAAAAAGATCAATATGGTTTTATATGTAGATATTTTAATTTACGGCCAACGTAAAGTTCTCACTATAAACTACATTTCCGCAATTGTCTTAATAATGCAAACATTTTCTGCTTGTATTTGTAATAAATTGTATGCTAAAGCACTATATATCTCTTTCTCAGATATAAATAAAGACGCACTTAAATAGAAGTGCTCTTATTTTAATTTAAGTTTAAACAGTTAGTTATTGTTTACTTTTAATACGCGTTCGTTACGTTGTAATCATCTTGTACGGTTGAGTGCATACGTGAATCAATATTTATGTATTTCTTAATTTTTTATCATAGTTTTGCGATAATTTTGCTGTAAACATTACAACAATTTGTCGTACCATAGAAACTTGCATTAAGATTATACAAGATGGATGCGCGCATTGGAGCTTAAACATACACGGTGCATGTGGTATACACGTTTCTAATTTCCATTTAAACATTCTTTAAAAACTAAGTGTTAGATATCAAAATGGTTCGTAAAAAAATAGATAATCGTATTCGTGTTTTAATTGAAAATGGTGTCGTCACGGGACATCGAACAATGTTTATTGTTATCGGCGAAAAAGCAAGAGATCAGGTTAGTACCGATTGTATAGGTGTAAATAGTAACAATGCATATTAAATTGAAAAATTAGATGTTAATTTCTTCATTCCTAAATTACATTTCCATTAGATAATTTGTCCGATTTGCATAAAAATATTACAATTTTTTATTAGGTTGTTCTCTTGCACCACATGTTATCGAAATCTGTCGTAAAAGCCAGACCCTCCGTGCTGTGGTGTTACAAGAAAGAACTGGGATTCAGTAGCCATAGAAAGAAGAAAATGAAATCGTTACAGAAGAAAGTTAAATCAGGCAAGCTGGACGTTAACGAAGATGATCCATTTGAATTATTCGTTGTTTCTACTAATATACGTTACTGTTATTATCATGAAACGCATAAAATATTAGGTAACACATACGGAATGTGTGTTTTGCAGGTAAGACTCTTAAATCGTATATTTTCAATAAAAGTAAAAGCATTTAACAGACCAATCCTTTTTTAGGATTTTGAAGCAATTACGCCGAACTTGCTAGCACGTACCATTGAAACGGTAGAGGGAGGAGGAATCATTGTATTTCTTTTACAATCAGTAAACTCGTTGAAACAACTCTATGCGATGAATATGGACGTGCATCAAAGATTTCGCACAGAAGCGCATCAAGTATATCAATAATTCGTTAATCCCCAATCCTCTGATTAAATGATAATATTTTAATATTTCTACTTATGCTGCAGGATGTCGTTGGTCGATTCAATGAAAGATTTTTATTATCTCTTGCCTCGTGCAAAAGATGTTTGGTGGTTGACGATCAGTTAAATGTACTACCCTTATCTTCGCATAATTTAAAAATCGAACCTGTCCAGAAACTACCCTCTTCCGATGAACTATCCGAATTGGATGCACTGAAGGATAGTTTAAAAGACACACAACCAATTTCATCTCTAGTTAATTGTTGTAGGACAATCGACCAGGTAGATTTAATTAAATAAATAGACATATAACAAGCGATGTATGCTTTCTGTTACATTTTTTTTTTTTTTAGGCAAAGGCACTTCTCAAGTTTATCGAATGTATATCAGAAAAAACTCTGAGGTCTACAGTTTCCTTAACTGCAGCCAGAGGACGTGGAAAATCCGCGGCATTAGGTTTAGCTGTTGCTGGTGCTATAACGTTTGGTTACTCGAACATTTACATTTCGAGCCCGAGCCCAGAAAATTTAAACACTCTGTTTGAGTTTGTTTTTAAAGGTAAAGTCTACCAGTATAAATTCTGGTATAATATTTCACATCTTTGTATAACTTTTAGGTTTCGACGCATTAGGATATCAAGAACATCTTGATTATGGACTTGTTCAATCTACAAATCCTGAATTTAATAAAGCTACCGTACGTGTAAATGTCTTTCGAGAACACAGGCAAACGATTCAGGTATAATACCCTCGCTATAAATTAATTAGAATAATAATAATATAGAAATAATCACGAGAAGAATAATTTTTTTAGTACATCCATCCAACCGATGCACATAAATTAAATCAAGCTGAATTACTCGTTATCGATGAAGCTGCGGCGATACCTCTCCCTTATGTGAAAGCTATGCTTGGCCCTTATTTAATATTCCTTGCATCAACTATAAATGGGTAATCATACCTCAGACGCTGATTAATTGAACTGCGATTATTCAAAGTTAATTTATCGAACTCATCAAATTAAACCTGTTAATCAAGTTCCTTCCGTATTTGATTTATCTTTCAATCACTCTTCTAATTTTACGTACAACTTGCATTATTTCGTCACAGATACGAAGGAACAGGCAGATCTTTATCGCTAAAACTATTACAACAATTACGAAGCCAAACTGCTGGTTCGAATAGTCACGAGAAAAATGTAAAGCAACAAAGCGAAAAGACTGTAATTGGAAGACAACTGCATGAACTTGCATTGGAAGAATCTATTCGTTATAAACCTGGAGACTCTATCGAGCAATGGTTATGCGATTTACTGTGCCTAAACGCTACAAGTGCACCTATATTATCCGGGTGTCCACCTCCCGATATGTGCCAATTATATTACATAAATAGGTAATTACTTTTATAAATATAAATTTAATTATTTTTATCACATTTGATTCCATATTACTTATTTTTCTTCCTTAGAGATACCTTATTTTCCTACCACAAAGCGTCCGAATTATTTTTACAAAGATTGGTCGCCCTTTATGTCGCGTCGCACTATAAGGTAATTATCCTTTATTATTTCAAAGCTTCAAAAGACGCTGACCTCTTAATAATATTTCAGAATAGTCCGAATGATCTACAAATGATGTCCGATGCACCGGCGCATCATCTGTTTTGTCTTTTGGGCCCGATAGATTCGAACAGGAAATCGTTGCCCGAAGTATTAGCGGTTATTCAAGTAAGTATCTTTGATGCAACAATAACTCCTTTCTTTACATGTAAATTTATGTAACTTAAGCACTTTTTGCAGTTCTAATATTTTTATAATGAATAGATTTGCTTGGAAGGTGAAGTGAGTAAAAGCACTATAAAGGATGGGCTAGTCCGAGGGCGAAGAGCAGCTGGTGATCTTATACCATGGACAATCGCCCAGCAATATCAAGATCAAGATTTCCCAGCTTTGTCTGGCGCACGTATCGTTCGCATTGCAACGCATCCCGATTACCAAGGTGTAAGTGTTATCGTATGTATCAGCTAATATAATTAATTAGTATTTATTATACAGTTATGCTATAGATGGGATATGGCAGTCGAGCATTAGAACTATTGAAACAATACTACGAAATGAAGATATTAAATGTTAACGAAGCACCGGTGGAACCAAGCACAACAGAAATATCAAAAGTTCAAGAAGAAGAAGTGAGTTTGTTGGAAGAAAGAATAGGTAAATTAAATTTGTTATATTCGGTATACAAAATTTATTCCAATTTACTAACTTTATGTCTTTTTAGAACCTAGGGCCTCCCTTCCACCATTGCTATTAAAACTGAACGAAAGGCACCCGGAATCTTTAGATTACTTAGGTGTATCTTTTGGCGTCACTGAACAACTTCTGAAATTTTGGAAACGAGCTGGTTTCGTGCCAGTATATTTAAGGTTAATAGTATTATTCTATATTATTATTATTATTATTCTCCGTTATATTGTTCGTAATTAGGCGTGTATTTTTCTAATTTCTAGACAAACCACGAATGACATAACGGGTGAACATTCGTGCATCATGCTGTATAAAATAAATTCCGACCAAGATGAAGTGAGATGGCTGCAGGAATATTGGAACGATTTCCGAAGACGATTTATAAGTTTACTTTCGTTTTCGTTTAACACGTACTCGTCTTCTTTGTCCCTGAGCATGTTGATTAACAAAGCGGTTACGCCGAATGCTAAACGTTAGCATATCTTTAATTATGTCCTCCACTTATTGTACGTACATTTTCTCTAACGTAATAATTTTTCTTTCAGCCCTCACAAAAGATACATTGGACGTATACTTTACATCTTATGACCTAAAACGTTTATCTATGTACAGTAATAATATGGCAGATTATCATTTAATAATGGATCTGTTGCCGTCATTAGCGCGATTATATTTCTTGAATATGATGGAAGATACTCATCTATCCGCGGCACAATCGGTAATATTTATGAAGTATTTACGAGCTTTAAAACGAATTCAGGTTTTTATGGCATTTTCTCGAATAATAATATCTTTTCTTTTAGGCAATTTTACTAGGATTAGGATTGCAACGCAAAACTGTTGATAAACTAGCGGAAGAATTAGATTTGCCCTCTTCGCAATTACTTGGCTTGTTCAATCGTATCATACGCAAATTTATACAGTACCTTAATAGAATAGCAGAAAACTATATTGAGTCGACGATGATGAAGGACGTCAGTAACGAAAGTGTACAACTTAATCCTATCAACGGACAAAGCTTGCACGATGAATTAGAGTCCGCAGCAAAGGTTTTTCATAATCTTCTAACTGCAATATACATATACGATATCGAAAGTAAAATTATTTACAACGTAACGTGTACATTTTTTAGGAATTGAAAGCAAAACAAAAGGCTGAGCTGGCAAAATTGAAAAGGGAAAATCTAGAACAATATGCTATTAAAGGTACGGAAGCAGATTGGAATGATGCGCTTTCTGGTAAGAAAAGTAAGAATCTTATATCTGTTAAAAGTGGAGAAAAAAGAGCATCCGAGGATGACAGTGCTCTAGAACTTCCAAAGAAACAATTCAAGAAGAAGAAAAGACATTCTTTCAAAATGTAACCAGCGTAACAAAGTTTTAATTAATAATAAATAACAATATATATAATTATCACGAGGAAATATATTTATTCACCCGATGATTCAATTCATTGAACAAATAAGCGTTAGTGTAAAAATAAGGTAGTTACAAAATATTATTATGAATAGAAAAGTATGAAGTTCTTTAATCAAAAAAGTTATTATCCACAATATACTTTATACATTGGCAAATTAAATTTCTCTCGTGTTGTATAGATCGCGAGAGTAGTTTTTCTAACAGCTGCGAAGTGTACGGTTGCTTTTTCTTTATAGTTGGCCTCTGTTCTTCCTTTCTCGATTGTTGGTTTGATGCAATATTTTGTCTATTTTTAGAAGCTTTCGGCGCTGAATCCTTTTGTTGAATTGAGTTAGGACTGGAACTTTCTTGTACATTCGTATTTAAACGCTCCTTACTAATGTCTTCATTTTTATCTATTGTTTCCACTTTCGTTGCATTACTTGTTATATCATCGTCTAATCTTGTTTTCTTAATTGGTACTTCCTCGGGAGCATCGCCTATAAAAGATAGTCATATTTATATTATACAGTAACTTTTCCTTTATACGAAACAAAACTTTTTCATGAATTAATAAAGCCTTTTACTTACTATCTTCAGAAGCACTTCCATAGTTTGCTACTAAACTAGATATACCACATGTGGTGACTGTAAATTTTGGCAATTCAACTGGCATTTCTTCTTCGTCAGAAATATGATTAACACTTGCTTCACAACAATCTTCAACTTCATTATTGGATCGATTTTCTTCTGGCAATTCTTCACTTCGTAAATTCACTAAAAATAATTCTTTACGTAGAAAGTGTGTATCGTAATTTGAAAACTTATACCAGTTTAAATAGGATGATTAAACGTGCTTACATGTGCCCGCAAATTCATGCAAACCTCTGTACCTTTCCCTTTGTACTACGACAGTACTTGTTATTTTATTTGGTTCTTTGTGAGTTGTTGGCCTTCGGTTATTGAAACGTACCAATTTCTTTCTTCTTCTTTTGGTAACATCTTGTTTCTGTTTAATTACTTCCCCTCTCTGTACCTTTTCTAATTCTTCCGCTTTCCTCAGTTCGACATTTGCCTTCGTGGGATACTTCCTGTAATATTAAGAATTGTATGGAACATCATTAAGCATTATGAAACGTACAGATTATTATTTAACGCACTTCTTTCGCTCCAGTATCCATTTTTCGATATCCTCAGGTGTCGATACGTTCTTTATTTTATGATACAAACCAGTGCTGTGCTGCATAGTAATATGTTTTTCAACAAGCAATGGATGAGCAGAGAAGGAACATCCATCGATGCCACAAAGTTTGTGTTCTTTTTTATGTTCAACCAGCGCACCTTCTGATGGAAAATCTCTATCGCATTTCTCACAATAGAACGATTCTTCCTCCTCTGAGTTACTTTTATAATTCTCATCTCTTTGATCGTACGGCTCCGCATCGATTGGATAAAGATGTGCCTAAAAATGGTTACTTCAAATACTTTTTATATACATCGTTCGTACTCAAATTCAATGCAAAAATACTTCTTGTTGGTAATGCTTGATATCACACTGTTTTCACTTAATTTACCTCCTACATTACGCAACTATATTAAATATTAACTTCCCAGTTAAAGATTGTTGCACGTTTTAATAAGAATTGTTTAAATACAATCATTTCCGGGACTTCGTAATGTGAGTTATTTAAGGAATAGAAAGATACATATTATGTGCACAACTATAATTCGCACCAAAAAATGATGTAAGTTATTTCCAACCGAGTAAGAATATAAAGAATTATTGATAACTACACTTGTAAAAGTATCTTTTCACAAAGTTTTTGCAGAAAGCTGGTATATGAAACACTTATACAAGCACATATAAACATATAGGTAGTAATTATTCAGGTTGTTATGTACAATTGTTAATTATACATTACATGTCCAAATCTTCTCCAGGGTATTCAGAAATTCGCTTCTTGAGTTTATGGAAATATTATAAAGCTAGATATTGGGACCATTTGTTAAGACGATTTTATAATTGTCCAAAATGTAGATTATAGTAAAAATAATATATTATGTAAATCAGATGAATCTCAGGTAGTGCACCTTATGAAGTACATAAATATTACCGATCCTAAAATTATAGGATATTCCGGAATGTATACAAAATCGTTACATTAAACTTTTAATTTGGTCTTTTGGGTCTAATGTATTATCACTTTAAATCTAAGGACTTTCATAACAAGATGCGATATTATTTGAAGACATTATGTATTCGTTTTGTACGATGTAAGAGAATACGTATTCTATTCGAGTTTCCGGAAGATAATATTTTCTATAAAACTGCGCGAAATAGAAGATTCAAGAAAGATCATTTTCATATTTCAGAACGATTATTCAACGCATATAAGAAATTACCTCTTCTTACGGTTCACAGAGTAATGGGAGACACCAGAGTTAGAACTTATAGAAATACGATTTATTCTTACAATACGTATCTTAATTACAAATTTATTTTGTTCTGGATTGATATTTCGTGGAAGTCATGTATCATTGCAAAATAATAAAATGTACCCAAAACTACAACATATAATGGCAAACAACTACAAAAATTGTGTCTTAGTACAGGACTACAAGCTACGTGGAAAATATGCAAGCCCGTTTTATTTTTATCGTACGTAATGTTCTGACCAATAGAAGTTATTTTATTAAGTATAAAAGGAAGCGTTCTCAAGATTGCATAATAATTGTGCAATACAAATTTTATATAGCTTGCAGCACTGTGTACTGGCCAAAGAGCAATTATAGAGCTTTATAATAATAGAACTTTTAAGAGCCAGTTTCTCTTTATATCTCGTGAAAAAACTATAGATATTTAGAATACCGCTAATGTGAAAGTACATAAGAAATATACAAAATTTTACATTCACAGGAGCACGTACTAATGAATTGAGAGAACAAAATAATTCTACTTTTGTTTATAAGTATCACTAGTAAATTAGAATACTTGTTATATCGAATATCACTCAATACTAAACTCTGTTTCATCGACAATACTTGATAGTGATAGCATAATAGCATGCGTTTATAATACATATAAATGCTAATAGTGAACTTATGATTGCAAAGTAATGATATTGTACAAATGACATAGAAACGAATAATACAAATTTTTCGATCGACAAGTTGATACAGATATTATCGAGTGCAATATTTATCATCGATACACTGTTTATCAAAGTGAAAGGACAAATTCAAATCGTTCTGAAGTTTGAAAACAGAAATACTTGTGTAATTTCGACTGTTCAACAGGAGGAGTAGCCTGAAGCTTAAGACTGTGCCTGTTCGCTGGAAGGCTGCGTCTCCTCCGTTTTCTCCGTTTGCTCTGATTGCTCAGTCGCATTCTCACTTTTCTGAACACCCTCGGATTCAATCGTATTCTTATCATCTGTTTTTTGACCACCCTGTAATCAAAGCAGTTTATCAACTACGACTGGAACACAGTGGAAGTAGTTACAACAGTGCCAATTAAATAGCGGTGCAAATAACAATGGCTTTACACGTATCTCGTACAGAAGCACTTTTCATATAAAATATACATATTTTTTCACATGTAAAAATCTTGATGTTGCATGTGATGAAAGTATTTAATTTTTATAAATGGAAAACAGCATTTGATTAAAAAAAAAAAGAAGGATATTTAGATCCAGCACACTTTAGAAATACTTAGCATTACAAATTTACTTACTCCACAACTAGAAATTAAAAATACGTCTTCTAATCCTCGATAAATTATTGCATAACAAATGGACAATTCAATACACAAAGCTAAAAATATTTTTAAATCCCCCATAGTGTGTTCTAAAATACTTACATTGAATCACTGAAGGAAATAAAATGAACATTTTACTTTGGCTACGATAAAGGATACACCAAATACAGTCTTTGTTAATGGTAACAAGTAATATAAAAATGTAAAGAGAAAATATTAATCTAAATCAGACCGTGTATAATTATTAGTCACTTGTAGGTACAGGGTGGTCTAGTAGTTCTTCATAATGTTTATGCAATATTTAAACAATCTTTATGTACGTTACATATTTCGAATTATGGATCCTGACGTACTTTTTACACAGTTTGAAAATAGTCACAATCCACAAATAAGTATAATCAAAATATTGTAAAAATATATACTATTACATATATATTTTATGCAAATGTAGAACTGTAAATGGTGTTTTATATTTAATCGTAATACGATATATATAAATATTATTAAATGTATTAAAAAATTGCAAACAAAATTCTTAATCAAAGTAATTGTAAACTTATTGCAAATGGATTATGAAATAATCAAAATTGTAAACTTTATTCGTATTTCACAAGTTAAATTTGTTTGCATTGCACATAAATACGTAATGCAAGGCTTTATGATATTTAAATTGATTAATGGAAAATCGAAAGATTAAATTGTGAACTGAAAAAAATACCTGTTCTGGATGTTTTGCAAGATAATCATTTTTAGCATCCCTGATCATTCTGGTCACTTTGTTCCGTAAGTCCTTGAATTCTTCCCACTCTTTTGCATCTTTATTCTTTTTTGCTTTAGCGTACAGTTTATTTTTCTTTTGTATTTCGCTACGAATTTCATCGGTCATCCATGGCTTCTTTAGTTCTAATTCCTGAACAATCACAATGGCTTATTTTAGACTTAGGCTTATCTTGACAAAGTTTTTATTAAATAAGATATGAGTTAATTTCTTTACAAGTTATCCCCATTTATGCACGTTACATTTGACACAAGTGATTTCAAATAGAAAAGTTCAGGCAGTCATTGGTTATTACTTCCTTTAATATTAAAATTTAATAAAAATCGTCCAAATTTAGATTAGTTAATCATTACAACAGAAAACTATCTTTTTGTAGGCGTTGAGAGAGTAAAAAGTACTTACTTCAAGCTTGCTGACTTTCTTCACATTATTCAATGTTTTGCGTTTAACATTGCCGTTACCTATAGGGAACCGGGGTCTCATAGGAGACAATATTTGCGGCGGTAATGCTCTCCTATGCCAAGGCCTCACCAATGGTCCTCTGGGTCCGGCGACTCGTGGACCCATCGGTGGAACCATCGGTGCCATACCTCTCACTCGTGGACCAAATAATGGCATTGGTCCACTTGGTGGCCGAGTAATTCCACCTGGTCGTGGCGGAGGCGGTAATCTTTGTCGCATGGGACCGAAAACTGGACTCATGGGAGGTGGCGGCATTCTTGGAGGTAAACGAGGCGGCGGAAGCCTACCACCGAATCTTGGAGGCGGAGGCGGTGGCGGTCGTATACCAGCTGGAGGAATCCTTGGTCCTAGCAAGGGTCCTCGATTTAATGGACTCATTATGTTTTACGTGGATCTCACCGAACCACCTTTCTGTGCCCTTAAGTAATTGACGCGACAACAATGCCGTACGCGAAGCCTTAGGGACAACGTTAGGAACCAAACTTCACGCACAGTTTTTCACGCGATATATGTAATAGTACGCCGGGTTTAAACACTGTTTAACTTTATCGCATCGAACTTTTTAATGTGAAACCAACCGCGCTGTTAAGTGCTGTCCTGGATATCGTGAAAACATTATGAACTTCCACGTGAATAAACTTTCTGTATAGCAAACAGAACTATCGATGATACAATCGATAATTATCAATTATCCCCACTATGGAAAACTATCGATAGTTTATTTTCACTATCCCCACTACTGGACTGCCGAAGCCCAGTTGGTGGAAAAGTAAAGTACACGGTCGCGAACTCTGGCGGCCTCATTCTTGCACCGATCGGCGCAAGTAATTATAGTTGTTACGAGCAAACTTCAAGCTGCGCAAACAGATTTGAAATTTCGACATTATAATGAGAGGGGTAATAAATATGCACAATTGATCTTAAAAACATTTTATCAATATAATACAGTTATAAGGAGATAGTAGAAACTGATTTAATTTATCGCATACGAATGTCTTAGTATTTTTATGTTATATATTTTACAAATGAGTAGTATAATGTAAGCATATCGATTTTTATCACTTGCAACACCCGTGGATGTTAAACCGTCTACAGTCTACAACACTATTTACAATCGTTAGACGCTACAATACTAAACGAACATAAATTTTGAAATTAATACAATCGATAATAGTGAATCTAATGAGAAATACGATTTCGTATTTCAAACTTTTCCTTGGTGCTAAACGGAAAAGGATATTCATTGTATATCCGCCTATATTCAAGGGCGGTTTAAAAAAGCGCAAGCTGTTACGTCACTTATCCGATTGGTGTATTTCCGATTTATAAGAGACGTGCAGCTCTCATTGGTCTATTCGAGCAACGCTTTTAACGTATCGCCAGCTGTTGGAGTTACGTTTGTTTGAAATCAAACGGCAACTGAAGTTTGTTGGGTTGCTTGGAGCTTCGAAATTTTGTCTGCCATGTATTGACGGTAAATACGCTTTGTTGTAACAAAAAGAGGGCATGCATAGTGTCTGAGAAACAACAATAATTTAGAAAAACCGTGGAATTGTATAAAATACACAAGACAAGGTAAAAATTCTTCATCAAATAATGGCTGCGATTCGAGTACACGAGGATCAAGAGAATCGTATCACCGATGTTCGCCGTGGCAAAGAAAATATTACCGTGCCCTTTCAAACTCAACAATTACATCCAACGAAACGTGCTGTTCTAGGGGTCCTCCACAATAATTGTAACCGTACCACGAAACAAGTACGTACACAATATTCTACACCTTTTTTCGTCCCGCGTTTTTTTTGGGGTAATCGAAACATTGATATTTATCAGCCTTATTACGCACAGCAAATAACTATAAAGATTTTCCGTAAACATACATAAACGTTCACGTGAATGCATAAAAATAAAATCGTTAATATGTACATATATACCAAAATGAGCAGTGTGATAATCAGGTATGCTAAATTCTTTCGCAGGAAATTTACAAGGATGAGAAGTATCCGAAAACGAAGGCAGTCATACCGACGCAGTTTGAGCCTTTTAAAGTCTACGAGGAGAAGAAAGATGAAGTTGCGTTCAAAATCTACGAAGATAAGTTAGAGGAAGAAACCTCGGTCGCGCTGAGAGATACAAGGGATAACAAGAAAGAGATTAAAGATAAACAAGATGTTAAGTCCGAAAGAGAGAAGCCAAGGTTAGAGGTGAACCCCATAACCATCTCGAATTTACCAACGTTTTGCAATGTCATTCATGATGTAAATCAAAAAAAAGAAAGCGATGTAATTCTTTCGCAAGATAGTCCAATGTCTTTAGAAAAATCTGTCCCCTATTCGTCTACGAAGAAAGAGCTTCAGAAACGAAGAGAGTCCATTAAGGAATTGCAAACTAACTTTTTTGATGTAGATGAATATAGACCGGATATATATAATTACTTACGTGCGGCAGAGGTACGTATTTATATAATGTTGATGTTTTATTTTGAAGAATTTATTTATATTATTATCAATATAATCTTTGTGATCTTTTCAGACACAGCACAGACCAAAACCAGGATACATGAAGAAGCAACCTGACATAACATACTCTATGAGGTCAATTTTGGTGGATTGGCTTGTAGAAGTTGCAGAGGAATATCGGTTACAAACAGAGACACTTTATTTAGCCGTTTCATACATAGATCGCTTTTTATCATACATGAGCGTTGTAAGGGCGAAACTACAACTTGTTGGTACTGCAGCCATGTTTATTGCTGCGTAAGTTCTTTAACAAATGTCCATATGCAACTTGATGCTTTATAATGTGCCGTTTCCTTTATTATATTTATTGCATAAAATATTGGGCTAACACAAGCTCTTCATTTTTAAAGATGTGTTGTATTATATTTATAGAAAATACGAGGAGATTTATCCACCAGATGTAGGTGAATTTGTATATATCACTGACGACACGTACACAAAGAAGCAGGTATTACGTATGGAACATTTAATTTTGAGGGTGCTGTCTTTCGATCTAACTGTACCAACACCTCTAACTTTCCTCATGGAATACTGTATTAACAATAATCTCTCCGAAAAAATTAAATTTTTAGCAATGGTAAGCATGTATAATAATATTGATTGTACGATGCTACAGTTACTTTTTTAACAGTATTTTAATATAATTGTGAAATTTACAGTATCTTTGTGAATTGTCGCTGCTCGAGGGAGACCCGTATCTGCAGTTTTTACCTAGTCATTTAGCTGCATCTGCAATAGCGCTTGCACGACACACATTACTTGATGAGATATGGCCGCATGAATTAGAACTATCTACGGGATATAGCCTGAAGGATCTTAAAGAATGCATCTTCTGTTTGAACAAGACATTCTGCAACGCATTGAATATTCAACAACAAGCCATTCAAGATAAATATAAGAGTAACAAGTAAGTTCATTTGTTATTAAAATTAATACACTTTGTTCTATGATCCGAAAACTGAGGATATATTTTGATTTAGATATGGACATGTAGCATTATTATTACCACGACGTATTGATAATGTAACGTTGACTTCCGAAGACGAAGAGGAAAATGCCTAATATTTTCACCGGCATTAGAAAGAAAGAAACACACAAAAGAATCTAAAAAATTGATATATGTTTGGAGATAACGAACCTCCCATAATAAATCCCACGTTTTACGAGACAAAGGAGGGGATTAGGGCAAGACTGACCTATCGTTTCGCAAATTAAATGTACGAGTTACTACTTACTAGCATGTTTGGTCATTATGTTTTTGCCTGGGCAAACATATCGAATTTACCTTTTTCATATGCCACCACCACCTATACTGACAGTAGGTAGTAGGTATAAAATTTTAATAACTCCTTTTAGAGCTCCGTCATTATATTAACGAGTGAAGCTCTAAATTACGTTATTTAGGAATTGTACTTTTATACACATTTTTTAGACGATTGTTAACAGAACATTTGCTCTACATACATGATTCATAAATTTTGTTGCCAGTGATCTGTCATAAAATAATAGGAAGTGTAATAATAATAATAATAATAATAATAATAATAACTGTATTTATTATTGACAATGTACTAAAAAATATACATTAATGCGATGAAAACACTTTTAGTGTGTGAAAATAATTGCAACGTTTGTCTTTTTATAATTCTTGCATAGCTATCTATTTACAATCTTAAACGGATCTAAAATTCTGAAACTTTTATAAAGTATGAAACACCAGTGATTTTTTTTAAATTATTTCTTTATCTATCCGTGCAGTATATATTGCAAAGATTATTCATAGGTCACGTTTTCAAAACTGTTCTTGTAATCATTTGTACTTTTATTGCAAAATCCATAGACTTGGAGAAAGTATTATTTTAACATTTGTTCTCATTCAGACACATTGTATTTTATGCATGATCTCTGAGCAAAGCGATACATTGAGAATACATATAAATACATACATATTAAGTGTTTGATACACTATGCATGTCCATAATACTCTTGTTTGAAAAATGATCTACCTAAAATGGTTCTTTAAAGACTTAATTACAATTGTAGTTAAACATTTTTAATACAAAAAAAAATTGCAAAAATTATATTTGGTACAATGTCATTGTACGATATTATTTTGGAAAACGGGAGGATCATAAATGAATGAAGATTACTCTGACGAATATTATAGTATCATGTGATTAATTACAGTGTCATATGCTTTGAAAGCGAATTAAGCAAAGCAAGAAGGATGACAGGAAAATAGCTATAATATCGTATGAATGTGAGTTTCATTGAAAAACTTAATTTTACGAAGATTAAAATGTAAGCGAGAAGCTTTGAAGTATTGAATATTGTAAAACGTCGAATTATATGTATTTCAATGGAATCATTTCTGTCGTTCCATACAAAAAAAAATAAGGCTATAAATTTAAATAAATCTTCGAAGTTTACAAATAAATTAGAAGTTATTTCGATCATTGTTTAACGATCTGTAAAATGGTGCACCGCGATATGAATGAAATAATTTCAAATACAATTGATCACAACGTTAGTGAAATGTTGGTAGCACTGACTTCTTTAACTTAACCCACCACCTGTAATTCTGCGCATGTGTGCATCGTACTCCAAAGTGGTATTGACGTTGACAATTTGGAGTTGATATTTAGTCAGAATCTAAAGAAACGACATTTGGGGGTGTTTCCCGGAATAAAAATTTACTGATTTCGCATCATTATTGAGGTAAATCGTTCTATGTAATGCGCTTTGTATTTACTATTGTTGTAGGAACGTTCTTTTCTTTATGTTAAACAAGTTATTCCTTCCAACGTTTCTAACAATTACGTTGTTGTATCTACGTAAATGCTATTTTAGGTTACTTTTAATTACATTATTCAAACAATGAGCGTAAAGCAATTCGTAACATGTTAATTTAACCTATGAAATATATAATGAGGTATAGAATCCTTATAAGTGTTAGTAGAATATATAACAATGTAGAGTATAGAGAAAAATTTGTGTTACAATATTAGTAGCACTCAGCTACCATTATACAAGGTGATTCGCCTGCTAGTAGACTTGAAGGAAGTGCCGTTGCCTAAACGTCTGAATCTCTTATCCAATGCAACTTTTTCTGTTTCTCGCTATCACTTCACATAGTGATTCTATCGATTGCCAGATGTTTAGGTTACTGCAGAGCGGATGACTAAGTGTCTATGTAAAGTGAAAGTGAGAAACAGAAAAGGACACAATACGTAGCTCAAAATGTTTATGTAAGAGTGCGTGGGATAGGAATTCTAGACATTCAGGTGGCAGCAGTTCTTTCAAGTCTATTGGCGGACGAATCACCCTGCATTTAATCTTTGTTTACACTAAATAGCTTCTGTTCGTTTCTGAGTTTTCTAATGTGTTCGATATCTTTATTAGGAAACATGGATGCATTTGGCGACAACTTTGTGAACGAACAGGAAGTAGATCCAGTGGCAGAATTTGTAGCAAGAGAACAAGATCAATTAGCGGGACTAGAATATGAAATACCAGCAGTCGCTATGTCTGCATCTGCAGCAGCGCCTAATATGGATGGTAAAAAATTTTACTTGAAGAATGTTTAAAGCAAATTAATTTTTACACAAGAGTGTTGGATATTTAATAGTTGGCCCGGGTGGTGATGCAGAGGGCAGTTTCGAGATAATAGATGCCATTGGACAACCTACTGAAGCACAAGCACCCCCAGTAGTAGGTAAATCGCATTGTACTTCATTTGTGAAAAGCGTGTACAATTTACTATGATATATCGATCATGGATTTAAGAGAATGTTGCTTTATAGATACTGCGCCTAAACCTCCGCCCGTAAAAGAAGAACCTGAGAAAATACGAAAATGGAGGGAAGAGCAGAAAGCTAGATTAGAGGAGAAAGGTATATATTTTACCGATATTAAATTATAAAACCTTTGAAGGATATGTTTAGATGTATTTTAGAGCATTCATAGGGATGAAGCAATAAATTAATATTGAAATTTGTTTTATTAGATGCTGAAGAAGAAAAGAAAAAAGAGGAATGGAGGGAAGCTGCGAGAAAGGAATTGGAAGAATGGTACAAGCAGCATGCGGAAACCATAAGTAAAACAAAAACTACGAACAGGTAATATTTAAAGCTCTAATTTCCTTTAATTTCATTTTATTTAATATTCTTCGCATATTTCTTGCAAATGTAATAACTTTTAATTGTACGTTTGTAGCTGCAATTAAAAGTTTAATTCAGCATAGAAATTGAAACTATATTTTATTTGAAACAAGTAACTACATACAATTATATTATTTTCATTCTGCTTCTTAGGGAATCAGCCAAGTAAGTTACACTATATTTTTTTGCATGTATAATTGCATTGCATTGCTGTAAAATATAGCTTGCTTATTAAATTTACAAAACCACACGCAAAATGGTAATGGAGATATATTTTATCATATGTCAGCTGCTTTTTAGTATTCGTTCATGTGCTTGATGCAATTATACTTGAAACATCCGTTTGTAATACTATATCGTATGTAGGTCTTGCATTTGTCGATGTTGATCGCATTTAGGACAATCGGAAAGATAAATAATAAAACATTTCGATATTTTACTGCAATTATATTATTCGAAATTAGAATCAATACAAATATTACAACAGTTAAACTCTTACAGGGTATCAACTATATTAAAACACTTTGAACGCGCGAATACAGTACAACTCATTAAAACGATGCATTTTTATGTATATGTAACATTATACAATATCGGTGATTAAATCACCTTGCCGATGCTTTTATTTTCTCAAGCTTGTCATTCAAACTTGATTTTGTCTATGGTATGGTATGCAGAACTTAGTTTTTAAATCATTTTCATATGAACGTATAGTAAATATAAATTCCCTTTTTAATTTGTAACACTTTGTTTCAGTAAAGAATTATTTATTATCTGTCTTAATAAAGCTTTGAAGTGTTTATGCACATTAATGCACATTAACTAAATTGCAATATTTAAAGGTTCTTTTCGTATAAGAAACAAGTAGGAAATGTACCCGTATTTATATCACTATAACGTGTAAGAATTGCTTGAAAAATTCTAAATTTCCCGTTGCTATGTACGCTGTATTTAAGGAACAATAATAGATTTATCGAATATGTACACCGCAATGTCATTAGTGCATTTAATGTACAAGTATTGTCGCATTTCACTTCCACACGTGTTGAATCTAACGTAATATCATGCATTTATCTGTAGGAACGCAGAAAAGCAATTTGTTGCTGAGGCTGATGAAGTTGAACCAGGAACCGAATGGGAACGCATTGCAAAACTTTGCGATTTCAATCCTAAATCATCACGGACATCGAAAGACGTTTCCCGGATGCGTTCAATTATTGTTCAATTGAAACAGACCCCAGCAGCTCCGGTCAGTCTTTGATTAAATTAATAATTTCATATGGGAGATAGATATGTATATTATACTGTCAATCGTGTTAAACGAAAAAAAAAATTATGTACGCAAATTACGATAATATCGTCGTTGGAAAGAAAATCATAAATTATCTATTAGATAAAAATGTAATGTTATTGAAAATAAAGATATAGCAAATACATGCATATATCTAATTGAATAAATAAAATACGTTATTAATATTTTGTTGAAAAATAAACTATGATAGCTTGGCCTTTACGTGCATACGTATAACAGTTTAAAAATACAGTGGTCATTTATAAAACGATATATAAAACTTTCATAAATTATTTTAATTATATATAAAGTTTTATGAAAATATATCATCTTTAGTATAGTTAATAAAGTTTAAAGTACACTAATGCTATGTAATAGTTAACTCTTGTTGTGCGCGATATAAAAAACATAGCTTTAGTTTTATACACTGTTCAAAACCTTGCATTTTACATATCTAACAGTTCAAATCCAACCTTTTTCGAATTGTCCTCAGATTATTTGTTCTGAAATAGATTACATAGTATTAGTAATTATTAATTAATATAATCGGAATCACTTTGAAATATAATTTGAACTGTATTATAACAGTCAAAAAGAGAACGAACTGTATGAATGAAATAGGAAGATTTTAATACCTGTTTAAGCCACGTTTCATAGCAAGTTGCATGTCATGTTGCCAACGATAAATGTTTGGATACGTAGTAGAGGTAATTGATGATGATACTGCATTAAAAACAGCGTAATCTAACTTTGTTGGCGCTGGTCTATAAAACGTAAAATAATGAATGACATATTATGTGTGCTAAGTACTTGTCATGTATACACATAAAAATAATTAATTTAATAAGCAGTTGATCTTTTCACAGTATCTTACCCTTCTAGATACGTTCCAAGGCCTTCTTCTGCAATTTCCATTTCATCATCAGAACTATCGTCTGATAACTGCGGCGATGATGGTGGTGTAAAAAATGGTAAATCATCTAGGAAAAGTCATATTTCCGTATATAAAAATACTTTTCGTAATGAATTTTTACTATAAAGCTTTCCTTTACAAAGGTTCATACACTTACCTATATTGTTTTGACCTGGACTATCTTTTGCAAGTAATGAGCAACAAGATTTTAATTTGTTGCATAAATAATCTATATCATCAGTAGTTTTCGAATTTTCTTTTGTATCAATCTCATTGTCGTTTGAAGTCTACGAACAAATTATAAAGAAATATATAGACTGTACAGATAAGTCTGGTGGATCATTATCGTCTGTACCTGACTGTAACGAAGTAACTGATCTTCAAACTTGTGTTCTAAATATTTTTCAAGTTTCATTAAGCCTTGTGTAGTACGAAAATCCGCAAAGTCATTTAAAAATGGCCAATACTCCTTCCACGATACTTGATACTCTTCTGCCAGATTTCTGAAAAATTTCAAGTTGAACTTCAAATTATATTCCCCTTTTAATTTGTTATTACTACAATTGTTTTTTTACTATATTCAACGACGAAGTATACCTTCCAACTCGTTCAAGTCCCTTTTCTGCATCTTGTAATCTCAAAGACAAATTATTCGATTCATCGTCCGTCGTTTTCCTAATCGAGTTGATGCGAAAACGCGGTGGAGTTTTCCACTTCTTTCTAAATTCCATTGCTCTGGTCTTTGTCATTGGTCCAGCAAAAGCACGTACTTCAAAACGTGGACTTATAGGGTCCGTATTAAAACTCTAAAAAAAAAATATTCTCTATATATCACTGTCCAATATGAATTAAAGTATTGTAACCTACTAAAGGACTAGTAGGAGAGAAAGGTTCCCCGATCACAGGTTGCAACGAATTATCGTCTGATCTTAACACAGGTACATAATACTGATCTTCGAGTAAAAAACGTATCTCCTTTTTCAATTCCTCATCTTCTTGGGACATCCTACTACAGACTATCTGTAATATCAACAAGAATAACATAACGTTCCATTTCAAATAGTTCGACAATACTCAGAAAATTTAGTATAAAGAAGAACAATTTGCAATAGCAGTATGCCTTGTATAAATGTCTCGATTGAATTTTTATTACGCACATCTATTGGTAGCTGTTTATATTTGTTCGGCAATGTTTTTATACAACATGGGTAAGAAACAAGAATTCGAACTACTTCTTTCAAGCCAAACTTGGCTGCGAAATGTAGCGGGGTTTCGTTCAGTCCTTTGTCAGGCGTATTTAAATACAGGTCTAGCATAATCTGTGCACGATCCACATAGCTCTTGCATTCGTCTCCGTAAAGTAACTCTATGAAGTTTTCATTTCCGACAGTATTCAGTATTAACTCACACATTTCTGGTTTATCTGCTCTGACCGCGATATGCAATGCATTATAGCGGCATCCTTCCTATTGCGAATGAACAGAAAGAAATATATTAATTCCAAATCAAATAAATGTAATCCATATTTTTGTGAAACAAATTTATAGAACTATAAACAATTGATATTCTTGAATTAGAATTATAAATTACAACTCACTTGCAAAATTGCAGGTGTATCCCCAATACCAATTAAATACCGTGGATTTCCCCATGCTTTAGTCCTTACAGCATGTAAATCTCCATCCTTAATTAATTTCCTAAAGCCCACAAGATCTTGAGATCGAGGAGCTTTAAAGTTATTGGCTTTTTCTTCTACTACAGGTGCCGTCACAGCTACCAAGGCATTATTAACATTGCTCGCTTTCTCAAAGCCAGTCTTGGCATACTCCTCGGCTTCCGATCGTTGCTTAAATGACTTCAGACGACCAGTCTTAAATTCCTTAATCACTTTTAAAGCTTCCGCTTTGTCTTGATACACACGAATATTTTCTGTAACATTTAAACATCAAAATGTACCAACGCTCGGAAAAAGATAACAATGTAAGTTAGTAAAAATGCAACAACATTCCGTTTAATATAGTCACCTTTAGTATTGTTGTCTGATGCATAGTCGATATCCTCGTCCGGTACATAAACAGCATGGAAAAGTTTCCCACTTGGCGTATTAGAATTTCCGTGTGTAACGTTTAACGTTTGCGATATTCGATCGTTTTCACCCATTGTAAGTTTGTCTTCCGTTTGCAAAAATTATATTTCTTCCCGTATGGTCATTTATTGGTTATGTGTCAGATACGAAAGTGTCAAAAAGTATGCATTAAGATTGCTCGAATTCTATGTACTCTTTGAAGTTCCAAGCACAGTGTCTTTTGTTTTTAACGACCACGAACTGAAGATATCATTTTAAGTTCTACTTTCTACCAGATACAATTCACTTAACAATCTGCGTATGATAATTATTAATAAAATTCATTGATAAGAAAATCGAAACAGTATGGTAAACAAGCAATTTGTACAAGTTGAACTAAATTTTCGTGGCGGTAAACAATTAAGTACTAAATCAAGGAGCCTATACGTCGCAAATACTATATATGGATTTATAAAATCAATAAATCATAATACGTAGCATAATATTATTGTTACGTGTAACGTGAAATACACTCGAAAATGCGTACCTTTCCAATTCATAATCAACTGCCATATACGAAACGAACCAATCCTAAACAAATGTTAGATCGTCCACCAATAACTTTAAATGCGTCGTACGCGTATTATTATTATTATTATAATTAGTGTATAAAATGAGGTTTTACTTTTGGTAGCTTAATTTTTAGCGTATTGATAATAATTCGCAATGCAGAAAGATCCTAAATTATATTAAACACTTGGATAGAAATGCGAAATACTGCTCTTTATTTGGCAAACTTAAGTAGTTGTCCAAACATTCGATACGTTGAATACTTATTATTGATAAATTATTATCAAACACTCGCCAGTGTAGTTATATTGTAGCATAGCTATAGACATTGATAAAACAATCGATTTTCAATTCGTCGAGGGTCGAGAACCATCGAGAGTTGGCCGGCGCACGTGTAGACATACTATGCAAATATCATCATCGTTTTTTTACATCGGCATGAATTTATGAATTATGAAATAAATTATGTATTTAGTTCATTTAATTACTAAGCTCATTATTCTTTTAATGTGATGCACGAAATGAAACGAATTAAACTTCAAAATAGCTACTATTAGGTTGGAAATTGTATTCTGCAAGTTTTACAGTTTGTCCGCCTGATTGAGGTTTCGATACTATCGATAACGGTGGTGGAGAAATATCGATAGTGGTCCCTATCGATACTTCCCCCTAGTTGGAGTAACTGCCATCGATGAAGGTGAAAGTACATTTATACAAGGATTTATTATTTATTGAATGCTAAAAAGCTACAATTCTCAATATCTATAACTATCGGTAGTGAAAACAAAGTATCGATAGCTTTTGATAATGGTGACTATCGATAATCCCCGACCCCTATTCAAGATGGCGTCGGCCATTAACGCAGTACTTTTGCACCGGTAACAATTAAAATACTTTTATAATAATTCAGTGCTTGTTCTTTAAAAATATCTACATGTGCTTGTTCTTTGTGAATTCCCAAACGTGAGAAGTGATGTAAGATTAAAGTGGACAGGCAGTATACTTAGAAAACTTTCTCTGACATATACATAACCCCCGATTGTGGAGTCGACCAGTGCTGATATTTTCTGTTTTGCATTTTAGATTATTCGCTAAAACGTACCACATTACAGCAACTGTAAAAATTCTAGTTTCAGTTGCAACAATTCTGTAGTTCTTAATTGTAAAATTTGTATGAATTTAAACTGAAATGTATTGTAAGTCAACTTACAAAGATAGCTTTCAAATATTAACTCTTGCCCAGCGGATACTGTGCCCATTCGCATCCAGTTGTCCGCTCTTTGGATCAGATTTGTTTTCTTAATTTAAAATGATACATTTATGAATAATAAATTGACAATTGTTTATTGCAGGTCTGCACAGGGAGTTGCTTCTTTAAGCAGTATTTCTTACTCCCCCGAGTAGCATTTCTGGCTTCTCGCAGCAACGTTTCCAGTTTCCCCAACTGCGTTTCCAGCTCCCCCAGCTGTGTTTCCAGTTCTCCCTTAGCAGCATTTCTTGTTCCATCAATGGTTATGACTTCCCCCAGCACAAGCGAAGCTGTGAGCTGTAAACTGTGCCTCTTGGAAGATGACTTTGCGTGTGATGTATCGATAATGTATCAGTATGGTAGAGTAATAGCAGCATGGCATTGTTATATTAACTTATATTAATTATATTTATATTCATTTTAAAAATTGATGTAAGTGTTACCTTTAAGATGTATTATTAATTTATAAGAATAGTCAATTAGTAATAGCTTTTAGTTTCTAAAATATTTTCGTAGCATGTGTAAATCTATGCTTTTATCATAATTGTAATTTTCATCATTATTTAATTATAAGATGTATTGTAAATTAATTTATAATTTTGATCTATAAACCATAGGTTTTAGTCTTTGGAACATTTATGTAGCATGTTTAAATCTATGTTGGTATCACTATTGTAATTTTAATCATTATTTAATTGTAGGATTTATTGTAAATTAATTTGTAAGAATAACTTGAAAGTAATAGTTGTTAGTTGCTAAAACATTTTTCTAGCATACTTGAAACTATGCTATTTTATCATTATTGTAATTGTCATTATTCTTTAATTATAAGATGTATTGTAAATTAATTTGTAAAAGTAATCTATAAGTAATAGTTTTTAAGTTTAAATGTTATAATTTTTGTAATTTGTACATTATTGCAATTTTTTAATAAATCTTCACAAATGAATGCAACTTGTTTCATTTTCAAACACCTGTCCACCTCTAATAACTTAAGTTAAATATTGGAGAATGACGTCAAATTTCAGGAATCCCCGATACTATCGAAATTCCCGCAATTTCCTGGAAAATGACGTCAAATTCCAAGAATTAACGAAATAGGATATTTAACGATTTCGAGCAAGAGGAATTCTGTAAAATTATGTTTCGAGAAATACCTCCTCGTGTATTATGTTCTCCTGATACAAATTGGCGATTTCGAGCAAAGGGAACTCTGTAAGAGTAGGTTCTGAGAAATTCTTGGAAATGACGTCACATTCCAGGAATCGGTGAAATGAAAGACCTCCTCGCATATCATGTTCTCCTGATACAAATTGGTGATTTCGAGCAAGAGGAATCTCGCGAAGTTCAGGCAAGAAAATACAAGAGGCGCCATCTGCCTTCAGTGTCGCATACTACCCGTCTGTGTTCTCAAAATGTTAATTCAGAATCCAAAAGAGAGATGGCGCCATTTGTATATTCTTGCCCGAACTTCGCGAGATTCCTCTTGCTCGAAATCGCCAATTTGTATCAGGAGAACATGATATGCGAGGAGGTCTTTCATTTCACCAATTCCTGGAATGTGACGTCATTTCCAAGAATGTCCCGGAACATGATTTTACGGAATCCCAAGTGCTCGAAATCACCAATTTGTATCAGGAGAACATGATATGCGAGGAGGTCTTTCATTTCACCAATTCCTGGAATGTGACGTCATTTCCAAGAATGTCCCGGAACATGATTTTACGGAATGCCAAGTGCTCGAAATCACCAATTTGTATCAGGAGAACATTATATGCGAGGAGGTCTTTCATTTCACTAATTCCTGGAATGTGACGTCATTTCCAAGAATTTCCCAGAACTTGCTTTTACGGATTCCCTAATACTTGAAATCGCCAACTTGTATCAGGAGAATATAAAATGCGAGGAGGTATTCCTCGAAACATAATTTTACAGAATTCCTCTTGCTCGAAATCGCTAAATATTCTATTTCATTAATTCTTGGAATTTGGCGTCATTTTCCAGGAAATTCCGGGAATTTAGATACTATCAGGGATTCCTGAAATTTGACGTCATTTCCCAGTATTTATCTCTAACTTAAATTATTAGAAATGGACAGGTGTTAAAAAATTAAACAGGTTGCATTCCTTTTGTGAAGATTTAATTAAAAATTGCAATAATGTACAAATTACAAAAATGACAATATTTAAGCTTAAAAACCATTGCTTATAGATTATTCTTACAAATTAATTTACAATACATCTTATAATTGAAGAATAATGACCATTACAATAAATAGCATAGATTAGAGTATGCTACAAAAATGTTTCATAAACTTAAAGCTATGGCCTGTTGACTATTCTTATAAATTAATTTACAATAAATCTTATAATTGCAGAATAATGGCAATTACTAATAATTATGGCAATTAGTTTTAGCAACTAACAACTATTACTTATAGGTTATTCTTACATATTAATTTGCGATACATCTTATAATCAAACAATAATTAAAATTACAACAATGATAACAACAGATTTAAATGGGCTACATAAATGTTTCAAGAACTAATAACTATGGCTTATACATTATTGTTATAAATTAATGTACAATACATCTTATAATTAAATAATGATGAAAATTACAATAATGATAATAGCACAGACTTAAGTATGCTACTCAATGTTTGAGCGACTAAAAACTATTGTAAATTATTCTTACAAATTAATTTACAATACGTCTCACAGCTACATGATAATGAAACTGACAATAAGGATAAAAGCATAGATTTACATATACTACAAACATGTTTTAGAAACTAAAAGCTATGACCTGTTAACTATCCTTATAAATTCATTTATAATACATCTTAAAGTTAACACTTAAAATTTTTAAACCGAATATAAATATAAAAGATATATAAGTATAATTTAATATGAGAGTGCTGGTGCTGTTACTCTACCATACTGATACATTATCGATACATCACACACAAAGTCATCATTGTTCGAGGAGGCACAGTTTAGAGCTTACAGCTTCACTTGTGCTGTAGAGGGCCAGAACCATTGATGGAACAAGAAACGCTGTTGGGGGAAACTGTAAATGATGCTAGGGAGAACTGGAAACATTGCTGCAGAAAGCCAGAAATGCTACTCGGGGGAGTCAGAAACACTGCTTAAAGGAGTAACTTCCTGTGTAGACTTGCAATAAACAACTATTATTATATTATTCACAAATATACAATTTTAAGTGCATAAAAGAAACCTTAACCAAACAGCCAAGAACTGGGTGTGAATGGGCACGGTATCCACTTAGCAAGAGTTAACATTTTAAAGCTATCTCCATAAATTGACTTACAAAATATTTAATAATTTAAACTCATGTAAATTTTACAATAACTGCAGAATTTTTGCACGTAACACCAGAATTTTTACAGTTGTTGTAATGTGGTATGTTCTCGCGAATAATCTAAAATGCAAAACAGGAAATATCAGCACTGGTCGAGTACATAATTGGGGTTATATGCATGTCAAAGAAAGTTTTGTAAATATACTGCCCCTCCACTTTAATATTAAATCACTTCTCACGTTTGAGACTTCACAAAGAACAAGCAGATGTGGATATTTTTGGTGAACAAGCACTGAATTATTATAAAAACATTTTAATCGTTGCCGATGCAAAAGACTACGTAAAATGGTCGACGCCATTGTGAATAGTAGTGGGGTATTATCGATAATTATCGTTAGTCAACACCATAAAGCATTATCGATATTTTGTTTTCACTGTTGATAGTTATAAGTATTGAATGTTGTATTTTATTATCGTGGAATAAATAATAAATACTTACATAAATGTACTTTCATCTTTATTGATAGCTGTCGATGGCAATTGCTCCAACTAGGGGAAAGTATCGATAGTGACCGCTATCGATATTTCTCTACCACTATTATCGATAGTATCGAAGCACCATCAAGCTGACCAACTCTAAAACTGTAAAAAATAAATCATTCTTTTCTTTAAACGCTTCAACTCGGAAGTATTATTACTTGCTTAAGTATTGAAAGAAATTTTAATTTAATACTTAAGTAACTATCCCTAGGCTCCATAGGTGGTGGCTCTATCCTTCCGGCGCTGTTACCTATGGAGAAAGCGACTCTATACATATGCATTGTATGATTTCGGAATATGTTAGCCAGCGTTCTGCCTACACGTGAGACGAAATGGCGCCACGTTCATGTTCTCAGCAAATTAACTTGTGATCGATAAAATTTACTTTCGATAGTGATGACCATCGATAATTATCGATAGTACCATCGATAGTTCTCCGTCACAAGTCTGTCAGTGTTGGGTGGCTAAAGCAGACTTTGAACAAATTTCAACAAAAGGAATATTAAGTGCGTGACACGCTACGACATGGCGAGTCAGAATTATCTAAGTGACCCAAAAAATCCGTTCTTCTCGCTGGAGGATGACATCGATGACGAGACCTTCTTGAAAAGTGCTCCTCCGAGATCGTCGGGTCGTGGGCCTTACAATCATTACAATAACTTTGACAATGAGCTCGAACAAAAGCATAGTCAATTGTTGCAACGGCGAAAGGAAATAGAGGAGCGTACTATACAATCGTCGGAAAGGTCTATCTCACTTTTGAGAGACTCCGAACAGATTGGAGCTGCTACTGCAGAGGTAACAACAGCAGTAACCGTTGCTTTATGTCATGCTGCGCTTTCAAATTATCGATATTACTTAGTGTTACGTCAATATAATGAATATCATTGCGCACTGTACAGTTTTATATTTTTTAATTCCAGGAACTCATCAGGCAGAGAGAACAATTGGAAAGAACAGAAAAGAGGTTGGATGATATTAATAGTACCTTACGTTTCAGTCAAAAACATATTCAAGGAATAAAAAGCGTATTCGGAAGTCTGAAGAATTATCTCAGTGGTAAATCGATGGATGCGCCTATTCCATCGACTATATTATCAGAATCATCTAGCTCAGACTCTGCATCTCCTGCCTTATCTAATTCATTAGAACAAGTACAGACTAATATAGCAAAGACGAGCCCGGCTTTAAAGTTACGTGGCCTAGATGATGATGAAGAGGCAAATAATTCCTTAAGTAAGAATGTCAGCAAGGTTTTAGAAAAAAACTTGGATGAAATGAGTGGTTCATTAGCTAGATTAAAAGGGTTGGCAATAGGGTTATCAGAGGAAATAGATTTACAAAACGATCTGATTGACAATATAACGGATAAAGCGGAAAACACAGACATAATGCTTCAGAAACAGAATAAAGATCTCACTCATTTATTAAGAAAATGAATTGTCTGCTTAATACATTTTGTAAAACGAAAATGCTTAGTATATAAAGCTTCATACATTTCAGAGTTGTAAATATACATGTAATGATGCGATCAAATTTTGTATTAGCTCGTTTAGCAAAGTCTGAAATGTGTTACATACGATATTTAAGATTATTTTATAATATCCTGTAAAATACAAGTTACAGCAATAGTAACATTTGCAAGGAAACAATGAGAGATACAGTATATGTGCATACTCAATACCATTATTTTGATTATAAATTTGATCTGCACCTACGGCGTATCGTATAACACGTTTCAGTTTAAAATTAAATGTACTAGATAAATTCTTTTCTTGCACTCGACGGATTGAACTAACTTAAAAAAAAAAATTGTCATAACAAAATTTACTGTAATTGAAACCATTCTATGTCATTTTTTAAATAGGCGAATTAAAAATTATAATGGGATGCTGTGATAAAAATTCGTTTCTATTGGAATAAATAATTAACAGAGAAAGATTTTAAATCCAAAGGAAGTTCTTACATTGATAAAAATAGAAATACAATTAAAAATACCGAATTTCTTCACAAGTTTAAAATTATTTTATGACGTGTACGTATAATACTTATTCGGCCTTTACATATCTTTCTCTCAACATAATTAATTACAATAAGAAATGTACAAATATTTATAAAAGTTATAATTAACATTAATATGGATCTTTTATCATTTTAATAAATATCCGCTAAATGATCTGCAATATACCTGTAAAATAATACTACGAATAAAATATTGATAATAATATAGAATGAAACATAACACACATGATGAAAATAAGTTTAGTAGGTGAAGTTACAATAAACATTGGGAAAAGTTCCATTTAAGCGATCAGCTTTATTTTATACATAATGTATAATATATATAATTATACGATGTTTGTTGAATAAAAAGAAATATATATATTAGTTCACCAGTAACATCGTTTCACTGCCAGGGTAATTAGAAATAATTACAGACATATAACTAATATTACGTATACTTACAGAACTTCATCTGCACTGTATATCGATATTTGTATTCATCGGAATAATACATATTCTTAGTATTACATTTTATATTATATATTATATCTTTTTATTCTTTCCTTTTAACTATAATTCTCGATACAGTGGATTCTCGATAAGTGAGTAAAAATCGGTACTCCAGGATCTTTGGTTATCGTGTAAGAGAAGCGAACTTGATAAGTCCCTGGAGCATCAAATCTCCGGAAATCCTCGCTTATCGAGAAACTACTGTAGATCGTTCTTTTTATTATAGGGAAAAATTATAAAGAGTATTGATGCAATAATACTTTATTCCCCAAAATATAATTCCATTTCACCACTTGCATTCATCCATATAATTAGTAGCACCGTATAAGCGTCCGTATAATAAGTAGCACAAAGCGATTCTACAAAGTTCTACAAAGCGATTAGAATTTCAGTTTTTCGGGTTTATGCTTATTAAGCTGAAGAATTTCCATGTCTAAGCTTTCTGAGTTTTTTACCTAGAAAACAGCCAAGAGAAGAAGAAAGGAAAGTCTATAATTAAATTGAATTTTTTAAACGAATAATTCAACTTTTAAAAAAAGGTTTTCCCTGAAGAAGTTGTTAAACTACTTGACACAAATTTTTACTTATATACGAATGTGCCTCGGATAATAACTTACCGTTATTACTCTGTTTACCATAATAAGTTGCATTAAAAGAGCCATATTTTTTTTGCTTCCCAAAATAATTTTCATTAGATTGATCATATCGTTTTTGCTTCCCATAATAATTTTCATCAGATTGGTCGTATCGTTTTTGCTTCCCATAATAATTTTCATTAGATTGATCGTATTGTTTTTGCTTCCCATAATAATTTTCATCAGATTGGTCGTCTGCTTTTTGCTTCCCATAATAACTTGATGTTGTCTGGCGGACCCCATAACTTGATGTTGTCTGGCGGACCCCATAATTTGATGTTGTCCTACCATCCCTATAACTTGATGTGCTCGGAGCCCCATATCCTGATGTGCTGCGCCCCCCATAACGTGATGTGCTGGGCACCCCATATCCTGATGTGCTGGACCTCCCATATCCTGATGTGCTGCGCCCCTCATAATAGGTTCTTTGTGTGGTCTCATTTTGATATGCAGCCGTTGCAAATGCCTATTGTTTACCAAATTATGTCAATACATGGAAATAAAGAAGAGATACCAATACAAAATTTCATCCTCAGTATTTAATAAGTATTATGTACAGTAGAGATTATAAAATTTTAATTCGCTGTATGAAATAAACTAACATTTCATATATATGAAATGTTGCTTATGATAAATATGACTTTACAAGTCGTGCAATTGGATATATCAATCGATCCAACAATGTATTATCAACGATAGAGCAACTACTAGAATGACGAATATAAGCGTGATTTATTGTTTTATTTATACCTAATTCTATACTGTAAATAACAATACGGTTTATTTGTTAAAATCTTACCGCCAAGCAAAGCAGCAGGAGAGACAAGAACTGCGGTCTAAGCAACTTCATCTTCAGCTAGTTAAATTGGATGAAGACTGTGGTTCATATTGCTTGTATGCTTGCATATTTATACTACTTAGATGCAACAATTATGATGTTTATTATACCTAAAGAAATATATCTGTGCAGTCGCATTTCCTGTAATGTGTAGCAATCATATGCTTTTATCTTTATCTCGTCTTAATGGCAGTTTTGCAACGATGGCTTAAAAACATGTATTAATTCGTTTATTAAAATTCTTTATCATAAAGCAAAGTGTGTTATAATTATCCTGTTCCTTATTTCTTTTGGTGAATAATTATTACAAATAACTTAAACGTAACATAAACATTTCGATTTTTCTCCTAATGGAAGTGATATTTTCTCGGATGAAGTAGTTTCCTTACATATAATTACAAATTTTTGCAATAGTTTTTCTAATTGAAGAATTTCACCTAACAAATGAATTTTTTCTTATTAATATATCATTAAACCTTTTCTATCCATTGATTTAGTAAGTCCGAAAGAATTTGGCCACCTGGAGAAACCGGCCAATATTATAAATATTTCAAGATCGAAGTAGGACAGACCTCCGTGTTTCAATTAAAGTACTTTGATTTGTTGCAAAATACTATTGATGTACATTTCACGAAATTACTTGATCATTTCTTTCATTTGTTTAAAACAACAAAAATAAAGGAAGACAACAATACTACAACTTTTTTCCAACAAGTGGTCGAACTCTCCCGGGCTTGCCAAAATACAATACGTAACATAACAATACTTATTCTAACATTTATTTCCATTGGTATTTCATTATAGCTTTCTTTCGACATTACGTGTTCATATATTCTCGCAACTTCTTTCCTAAATAATTCCAATATCAGCAATTTATGTATCCACATGCATACCGAGAACTCGTCTCGGCTAAACCCATTCCGCTCGGCTCGGTCGAGCATTTGAACACCTTTACCTAAAGGTGATCACAATTGATGGGTTAGGTTAGGTCTACGGATATACAGCTAATTTCAGTATGAGCTTGCATATGCAAAGGTGGTTTGCGATACGAATTTTATAACCATTAATAAGGGAAAGAACTCTCTGGCGTTACAGTGATCATGTTTGTTGTAATGTGAATCGTGCGAGCCCTTTCTTTTTACATTTTTCATGGAGAATAAATTGATGTAATAGTCGATGGCAAAGCGACCTTCGTGAAGGCTGTGTGCATGCGCTACGTGCACTCGGTCGCGAGAGTGGTGTTACTTCGTATCCGAGGCATATGACGAACGTTGTCAGCTTTTTTTTTAATTCCGGCACAAATTGGCAGCAAGAACTAGCCAGATGAAGGTAATTTTCTAAATAAGGCATTAGATACTTTGCGATTCACGAAATCACAAGGTGCCACCGTTGCCGAGGTTAAAATTCGTGTCTTCCGAGGGAGAGCCTGTAAATGCTTCCATGGTGCATTGTTTATTATAGTAGACAATGCACATCTTAATTTTTATCCTTTCTCTGTTCCGCATGATTGATTATTCCAATCTTCAGCGCTCTTTAATAAGGAACATTTTACTTTTATTCTGCAGCCCTACGACCTTGCTGAAAAGTATTTAAATGGGCGGTGTTCCATTTTAGAAAAAATCTGACAAGAAGTGTGAAAAACACGTGATAACTGTCAAACAATCTGTCACCTTTGCACAATACATATACGATTTTTCACGAATTTATGTGCCTGATTCTTAAAAATTACTTGTGACATATCCTACATTTTTTAATTACTCTCCTTAGAAAATCATTTGTATTTAATAGTTTAAAAAACTATGAAAAGAAAATGGTAGATACAACTAGGTTTTAATTTGTCGGGCCCTGTTTCTGCCTGTTTGTGTTTTTATAAATACAGGTATTGTTATTTTCTGTGTTTGACATATTTTTTATATTTCCGTAAAATAACATATATATTCGCGAGAAAATAATGGCACTCCCTTGAAGGCTAAAAATTGAGTAAACTGAACACTTGTACATTAGGTGTATGCAACAGTTTTAGTCTTTTTTTTTTTAAGCATTCGTGTGGAGTTACTTTTAATTAATAGAATTTTCCGCCCCTTTGTGCAATTATTTGGTTGGTCTTGATCTGTCGCAAATGCCAACATCATGATTGATAAGAAACAACAACGTCAAAAAACAACAATGAGCACAATGAGTGACGAAAAGCTATAGATTCGAGACTGTTTTTGATCCGAGTTCCAGCAAGGAAAAAACATTGCTTAGATATGTCAGATTTGACGCAGATGGATTATTATATATATATTATATATATATATACCCATTCAGGTTGATGCAGCACTCTTTATTCGGACAACACTTTTAAAACGTTGCAGAAATACGAAAATGGCTTGATGATTTCATAGTCTCCAGACTAATGTCATTTTTTCACCATGGGATCCAAAACCTGCCAGATAAATGGGGAAAGACGTAGAAAATGAGGGGAAATATTTCCAACACTAATTCTTAATGCATCTGTTATGTATAAATAAAAGAATATTGAGGAAAAAAGGACTAGAAGTTTTGCATACACCTAATACATGAAATACCGATGAAGCAAATTATCTGATTTATGTTTAAAGACAAAATTTATTTAACTGATGTATTATAGATAATGTCAGATGATGATGCTGCATTGGACTCAATGGATACCGAAGAAGATATTTTCTCCCCAAGAAACCGCAGCCTTGGCTCTAACGCCAGGAGGGTTAAATGCTTGCGTACTTTACGATCGCATACGAACACTACTCCCCACATATCTATGAATAACTTAAGTGTTCGTCGTAGCACACGTAATAGAATGCAAACATATGATAATCTCAATACTAGTTGGCTTTTAGGTAAAGCATGCTTTAAAATTGCACATTATTTTGTATTCGAATTGTTGGGAACGTTTTATTATATAGTTAATGTAGCGTTAACGATTGGGCATTCGAAGATACGAAGTACTCGTGATATTTTACAGGTACGCAAACATTAAAGGGTTACCCTATGTTTCATCAGCAGCATGGTTCTTCGTCCGATAAGGAAATGGTGGATGAAGTACCCGAGAGAAAGCGCGACGTCAGGGAACGTATGCCCCTTAAATCGCGCGAGAATCATCCTCCGAATAAAAGCTCGTCTAGACATATTAGAGAAAGGGCAGAACACGATCGGCAAAATGGTAGAGAGCTGAGAGGCAGGGGCGATCGTGATCTTAGAGAGAAGGCAGAGCAAGAGAAAGACATTAGAGATCTCGAGGATAGAGAAGAAAGGGAAAGAACTGAGAGAGAACCGAAATATAAAATCGAAACCAGAAGTAAGTCAAATGAGGAAAAAGATGTAAGGTAAATATCGATTAATATAGTTCACGAATTTAAAGCACGATTCAACTTGTATTTGAAAAATTAATTTGCAGAACGAGAAAATCCGATAGTCCAAGTAGACTTAGGGAAGGCCCTGCCACGAGACTGGGTGGAAGTTTAGGTGAAAAGGATGAGAAACCTAAAGTACAGCCTGTCGAGGCTGACGAGGATAGTTCCCAAGAAAGCGAAAAGGCAGAAAATAATGACAATTCCGAAAATGAAGATGTAAATGACATTCTACGTATATTTAAAAAAATATGATTAATTAAGTAAATTGCTATTGATTATTTAACAAGCATGGAAATGTTAGAGTAAAAGGTACTGATCTAATTAACAGGGCTATGAAGATATGTACACTCGTGTTAAACGAACTAGGAGAACTGCGCAAAGACAAATTCAAAGGGGTAAGAAGCTTACAGGTTCGCATTTTACACATTTTTGCAATTGTTACGTTCGATTAATTCACTGTACTGTTTTATTTACGGTCTTTTATTCCCGAAGTTGTAGATAGCGATTTAAGTGAATCATCCGATTCCCCTGGTCCTAGGAAGTACAGTTTACGCCAGAAAAAGCCGGCTGTAGATAGATTTCAAGCCAATGTAGAACCGGTTCGGCGATCTATAAAAGCGCTTAGGAGTGTTCTTAGTAATTCCATGAGAAGACGTAAACATAGAAGCAAAAGTACAAGCTCTAGTGATTCAAGCGACTCAGAGCCTCAACGTTACGATAAGAAGAAAAGTAAGAAAGCAAGGTAAATGTACAAGAAAAAATCCGCTGCGAAAATTCGCAAAGTTACCGAAGAGGTGATCGAGATGTTTCATTTTAAATATAGGCAATCAGCAATACCTCAAGGTGGACCACCTAATCGTAAAGCGGACATAAATCCTATCACTTTAGATACTAATATTAGATTCAACGATGTTGGGGGCTTAGAGTCACACATTCACTGCCTTAAAGAGATGGTCGTTTTTCCTATGATGTATCCAGACGTTTTCGAACGTTTTCACATTACCCCACCGAAAGGAGTATTATTTCATGGTCCACCAGGTACATTTTCGTACATCTTGTACAATTACAAAGCATTACGATTATCGATGTATGAAAAAATGAAATATTCGTACAGGAACCGGCAAGACATTGATAGCTAGAGCATTGGCAAACGAATGCAGTCAAGGAAGTAGAAAAATGTCGTTCTTTATGAGGAAAGGCGCCGATTGTCTGTCGAAGTGGGTCGGGGAGTCCGAGCGCCAGTTACGATTGTTGTTTGAGCAGGCTCAACAAATGAAACCGTCCATAATATTTTTCGATGAGATAGATGGCCTTGCACCTGTTAGAAGTACGAAACAGGATCAAATCCATGCTAGTATCGTGTCTACCCTATTGGCGCTTATGGATGGACTCAGTGATAGGGGAGAGGTAATCAGTTTTCACTGGTGGATTAATTAAAGTAACTTGAATTAACTACTCATGTAATAACAGGTAATAGTTATCGGAGCGACAAATAGAATAGATGCCATCGATCCAGCGTTACGTAGACCAGGTCGTTTCGATAGAGAACTATTTTTCCCCTTACCAGCCATGAAGGAGAGACTAGAAATATTAAAAATCCACGTCAGTAAATGGAAAAATCCGCCGCCCGATCAGCTGTTGGAAGTGCTAGCTGAGAAAGCGACGGGTTATTGCGGTTCGGATTTAAGGGCCTTGTGCACCGAAGCAGTTTTGCAAGGATTGCGAAGAACGTATCCCCAAATATATATGACTACCAATAGATTGTTGCTAGATCCTGAACGAGTTGAAGTATGTGATCATTTGAAGATGCATCACTTTAGAATAACTAAATAGTAAATAAATATGATGTAAGATTATGCGCATTTCTCTTTTATAGGTGAAAAAGCGAGACTTTCTACAAGCCAGTTCTATTCTCGTACCATCTTCGCAAAGGGTATCGTCCTGTGCTCGAAGAAAGTTGCAACCTTTTATGGAACCCTTGTTAGGTCCTTTATTGGAAGAGTTACTTAATTCGATAAAAGCGATATTTCCCCAAGGAGTTAATCCAGCTATGGCAAAGTAATCAAAATTTATAAGTACATTTGTAATGTAATAATCTGCATGACGCATCTTGTGCGTAATAATAACGATCAAATAAACCCTTGGATTAATCGTTTTAGAATGAAAATTACCAAGGGGATACATCGGCCAAGGTTGTTAGTTTCCGGTGGAAATTTGTTTCAAGGCCAAGGATCACACTTAGCACAAGCATTGCTGTATCATATGGAACATCTACCTGTTCAAACGTTGGATGTTAGTGCTCTTTTTGCAGAAAGTGGACGATCGCCAGAAGAGACATGCGTGCAGGTAGATTAACAGTGATGAAGCAAAAAATTAAATGCAGCATTTAAGAAATTGTACTGACAATTTCTTACATTAATTTTTATAAATTAGGTATTCAACGAAGCTGCCCGGAACGTACCGTCCATAATTTTCATACGATCGATCGACCAGTGGTGGCCGCTCGTACCCGAAACTGTGAAAGCAGTTTTCCTGTGTCGGATCGCAGCCCTCGATCCTTCGTTGCCCATTTTGATTCTAGCCACAAGCGATAGAACATATCAGAATCTTCCCTTGCAATTACAAAGTCTGTTCAGTGTACTTCGCGGCGAAGTTTACTCGATGAAAACACCGACAACGGAGCAAAGGTCGAGGTTCTTCCGACCCATTTTCATGATTCAAAGCTTGAAACCGCCAAAAGTAAAGGACGACAAGGTGGAGGTTTTAGAAGAGCTTCCCCTGGCACCGGATTTGCCAAAGAAATTAACGGAAGAGGAGAGAAAAGTGATATACGAGAAGGAAGAGGTCTCGCTGAGGGAATTGAGAATTTTCCTGCGGGAAATTTGCGCGAAACTCGCGCGAAACAGGCAGTGAGTAAATTTCTATGTTAATACGTATCCGTTCGAGTAAGATAATCGAGAAGCTAAAATGGAAGCATTGCAGATTTTTCATGTTTACGAAGCCAGTGGACACGGAGGAAGTACCGGACTATAACATGATAATAAAGCAACCTATGGATCTAGAAACGATGATGACGAAGATCGACATGCACTGCTATCTCTGTGCTCGAGACTTTCTCGACGATATAGATCTCATTTGCAGAAATGCTTTGGAATATAATCCAGACAGGTCAGTATGTATGCATATACGTGTACTTATAAACATATAATTCGATTCATTACACTTTTCATTGGACCTTTTGTTTAATTATACAATAACGTACTTGAACATTATAATTTAAATACGGAAGCATTTATTTGATGTAGTCTTCATAAAATGATTCGGAAAATGTATATCTTGATTTAAAGAAAAAAACGTGTTAATTGGCAGAAATATATTCTACGTTTACATTTATTCATACATCTTTTTTGTTATTCTTTTTTTGCTATTACACAAACAACAAATGTGAATGTAAACGATGGATTTAAAGTTCATACTGACGTTCATGTTATGTGTTTTCATGTCAGCTTACGTGATAGGCCTTCCCTTGGAATATTAAAGAGGTAGTTCCGATATTCCTGTTTATCCGTTGCTGTTTATCGCTCCGTAGTTCAGGTGGCCTTCAATTGCTGGCATATTTGACCATATATTTCAAAAATTATATTATTGAAGGCCACTCGTATTAGTTCATGTTGCTTCTCGTTAGTAACATATTCGTTTACAACTTTTACGTAAACACACATATTTATATATCTCATTGTGTCCTTTCGCAGAGACCCGGCAGACAAATTGATAAGGCACCGTGCCTGTTCACTACGGGACAACGCGTACGCGTTGATCAAAGCCGAATTGGACTCCGATTTCGAAGATAAATGCCGCGAGATTTCGAAAAATCGCAGAGTCGTCGAAACTGCGACTAACGAAACAGAGAATAAGAATCAACTAAAAACAGAACAATCCTCGGCCGCGGGCGAGCGAACAGATAAAAAGGACGTCGCTAGTCCCAGTCATTCTCTCGTCGTGAACGGAAAGAAGTATAGTAATTCCCGAAAGCGTAGAATACCAGCTTGGGCAAGGGGCTACGTGAAGAAGGTCCACAAAAAGAAAAAGATTGCGTTCGACGAGAATGTAACTGCGTCCGATAACAAAATCTGCCTAACTAATGAAACGACAAGCATCGATTTAGAAAAGTTCCAGGAATTCGAGACGGAAGCTAACAGCGTTTTAAACGGACACGTATCCCTGTTCGATAACTCCGAGTCCGAGAACGATTCGCAGAATGAAACTCTGAAAGACGCCCAAACCGTTCAGGCTACTACTCCAGCCGATCAACGTATCGATGAAATTGAGAACATGGAGATTACTTTCGCGGAAGAGGAGAAGAACGCGGAGAACAGCGCATCCAATTCGTCGAGCAGGCGAGAGAGCATGGACGAATTGTCGTTCGCTATTGAGAGTGATTCTAGTCCTGCGAGATGCGAGGAAAGCGATAAGCTTGCGGTGGATAAGAACGAACTGGAGAGCGCGTGGCAGCGTACCGTTGAAATCACCAAGGACTACCCGGTCGAAGTGCTGTGCGACATTTACGTGCAACTCAGCCGATGCGTAGGAAAATACGCTCAGAGTTATGATAGAAAATCACTGCCAAAGGTAAATCATTATTTTACTTCCTCCTGACTGTTTTTAACATGCATGCGGCATTACTTCATTCTGCTTGTTTTTAACATGCATGCGATGTTACTTCATCATTTTATCTAAATTTGCTTAATTCACTTACGCTTAATTATATCACTTATTATATCACTTGCAATCAAGATTTTTCACGATCTTTCCCCTGAACTATGTGATGTTTAAGATATACATTTTTGTTCACTTTGTATTCAACTATCTTAACAGTTTATCATGTGTACAGGACTTGCTCAAAGAAGTGAAGAGGTTTGAAGAATTCAAGACAACGTATCAAAAAGTTCATCATGTCGCTAATCAAACCGACGTGTTATAAGTTACACGTTACCACTGATATCGTTATAACAAGACAATTTTCTATGTACATTCACAGCGAGCAAAAATTAGCAGTTAGCGCTGAACCACATGATAATTTAAAACACTATATTTTTTCGTCTCGGTATTTACCAATGATCAATGAATTCGGGTAAATTTATTGATAATGAAGAATGGAAATAGTAATTTATACTTTTGGTTTGTCAAAGACACGGTAAAGTGTAACGGGGTATTAATCTGACGAGAAAAATACGGATTATTCTACGTTAAATGACAAGAAAACAATTAAAACCATTTATCTCTAAATAACGAAAGGATAAATTGTTATAAACATATTGGCTTGCACTAACCACAATTGTTAGTGGACGATATTGATATTCCATTTAGTAAATTTCTATGTCAAGTTTCGATGTTGCAATAATTATGATTTTTAGTTGCAATATTGGTAAAAGAGAAAGTAAGATACAATGGAATTACTGTATAAGATTGCGAACAATCTGCTTTTTGGGCAAGTCAATTTTCATGGAGTACTCGATACAATTTGCGTTAATACATTATATTATAGTACTTCCCTGCTTCGAAAGGGGATTATACTGTTTCGTGACAAGAAAATTTTGCAATAACTGGTTATACAAAGATGATGGTAATTTAATACGATATGTACTTAACTATAGTTTTCTACATGCGCTATTCGAGAGGACACTATGTCAAATTCGCCTGTTTTATGCAGGTACCCGATTTAATCCCGACAACACGTGATTACAAATTTTTCATACGCGCCAGTTGTTACTTTGGATTTTTACAATTCTTTAAAGAGCTTATACAAAAGGTACTTTGAATTGCTCGATCTATAGGTTCCAATCTCCTTATTTTCAAATCACACGTGCCCCACTTCAAATAGAATATTTTCCTTAATTTACATTTTATTTATATAAAATATAATTGAATCTAATTTATTTTTACTCTTCCACTGGAAGCGGCAATTATGTTAATTAATATCGATAGTGCTTTCGTACAAAAGACCTAATTATCGATAAATGTGGTGCAAACTTAAAAAAGATGGCATTCACGAAATTGAAGGAAAGAAATCTGTAAATACATTCCAAACTTCACGAGCAATTTGATATATTGCATATTAAATGATTTTGGCTTTGTACATAATTTATTTTTTAGAAACAATTTATGCTAGGTCTTAAATGGAACATATTTGTAACACCATTTTTCAGTTATGCAATTTTACGCAACTTTTTTATTTCTGCCGTGAAAACGAAACAGCTGGTACTAAACGCATAAATAATTCAAAAAATCATGGATAATTTAGTAGGCTAAATTTGTAGCATACGTGTATTATTTGAAATTACATTTAGCTTTTCATGGATGTATATAAAAGTGACTCGGAATTATAACAAGAATATGTCATTTTTATATACTTAGGTAGAACCGTAGGAATAAATTGGCGTAATTATTGTAGCATTCAAAATCTCCATTGCACCAAGCAATCATGTTAGTTTCGCCCATAGTAAATAGCGTTTAATTGAAAGGTAGAGTACACGTCCTTTTTTTTCTGACCAAAGCCGTAAGCCATAAACGAACTAACTAATTATAATAGTTCCAATTTCATTGTGAATGTAAACCTGAGTGTAATTGAAAATTGCTAGATAAATGTGAAATACCTCGATAACAAAAATCGTAAACGTATAGTACGCGAGGAGAACTGTATCTCTATAAATATTACCGAATATTTAACGTAACACCTACATTCTAGATTCGTATACTGGTTGTGATTCGTAATACTGTAACTGTGAAAACGTAGTTACCAAACATTACAGCGGAGGGAAAAACGTTCTCGATGCACACCTTCAAGGTGCAAGTAATAAAGTTCTTTCTACTGTCATCGATCGAATTAAGTAGAGTTCATTTATACAAAGAAGGATGTGGTGTGTAAATCAATTTCCTTGTTTAGTTTCAATTTCTTTTCTTTAGATAGGCACATAAATAGGATACATATGTTTGGTCATATACATTTAATGCGGACAGTGAGAATTCAATAATAATTCTCGCTGTCGAGCAAATAGTAAATGATATGAAAATTTGTAGGAAAATACTAGCATATAGCTTTTAAAATCATAATATAACATGTTCGTAAACCGATATGCTCACTAGGCTTCGGAATTTATTAGATTCGTAAGGGAAGAAAATTTCCAAATGGGAATATTAGGAAGAATATCGTAATAGGTTTATTCATTTATAGTTGAAATGGTGACTGAGCCTTTGCCTGTCATTACTTAAAATTTGTTAGAACGTAGAAATGGAAAGACTGAATTTAGCAATGCTCACTACGTAGTATTTATTTTTCTTTTTGTACGTTATACTTTATGTTTCAATCAAATCTTCAGTGCCCTGTGGTATCATTAATAATATAAATGTCACAATTTCAATTGATGTAATTTTAAATGCCCGACTATCTATTCGTTTATCATTTTGGTATATTTTGTCGGTGGTACCGAGCGATAGATTAGAATTTGACTGATTTGAAATAAAAATAATTGAATTTGGCACGTGTCTCAAAAAGGATATTTTTCGTTGCCAGTTAATTATAGTGTTCTTGAAAAATTCGATTGGTATTTAACCGTTTAATAATTTCATGTTCAAATCGATGTAACGTTTAATTGCAAGCTTCTTTTTTGAAAAAGTTCCATGTACGCATATTGTTGCATACGAGACTGAAGTTCATCAAAATCTGTCGTACATGGAAAGTTAACAAGTATTAATTGACGGTTCTGTCTAAATTGTCTCGATAATTGTAGATGAAATAAAAATAATCGATTTGCGTCGATTTAATCATGCATTCGAACATTTTACGTCAAATTCAGTGAAACTGGTAAATTAAATATTGTACTTTCTCTTGCTTACAATGGTTTTTATAATATGTTGAAACAGACTACGACAACGTCCAAATTGGAGCCACATTACGAAAACTGTATAAGCATTCACACGTGTATCATAGATAAAAGCGACAAAAATTTAAGTTATCAGAAATACTGTTACCACTACGATTTGCCCAATAAATAGGGCTCACAATATTGCAAGACGTGTCATACGAGGAGCTTAAAAAGCGGTACATGCAGGCTGTAATGTCGCTTCTAGTTTCTATAGAGCGTTGATAAAAAAAAATTTCAGCGATACGTTTTAAGCTTGTACACTAATGTTACGACCGAGTATTTACATATTTTATAACAGCCTCGATTAATCCAGCTAACGTAACAGCCGTAAGAAATAAGTTTTTATTTAAGTCTAACATTCAATAGATATCGCCGATGTTTGCCAAAGAATTTGTATAATAATTCAAATATGAAGGAAACTTAAATTGTAAACCACGATGAATAAGTGAGCGATACAGAAGAATCACATGTGCCAATTAATACAGGCGGAAATATTAATTGAATCGTTGTGACTTTTCTGTTTCAACCCGTCGATATATGGTATTTTACATTCCACTCTACGATAAAGATCCGACACGTGTAATTATTCCAAGAATAATTTCTGGTGCTATCCCCTGACATGCTATCATCTCTGTATCGCCAAAAATATTGCAAAGAGGAAACACTGTACAATTATATATGTATGTACATTATATTAACCGAGGAGGTTCTCGTAACCACTGCCGTTTCAACTAACTATTATAATATTAATCACTTTGCTAAAGTATTCGACGATAATAAGGATTGTAACGCTGCCGGTTCGCGAAGACCGTATTGCACCGCGGGTTCAATGGGACCATCCCGTTGAACTTGTTCCTGCAAGTTGATCTTTGGCGAATGGTAGTCGCAAACAAACATACGGAGCAGATGTCTAGAAGAGATATATATAGGGGAAGAAAGCGAAAGAGCATACACTGCCTTATTTATTTTACCATAAAACTAATACGTTTTATTGTCATTCATTGTAGCATAATAAATTGAAGTTTCATAATGTAATAGCCCGTGTCACTTTTGTTATCCCATGAAGTTATCTACCTTTAGGTCCAACTTACGCGGACCACTTTTGAACCACACGACGACCGCAACACGGTGGTTTCGCTTGCAGTTGAAAGAAGATAGCAGCAAGAAATCATGTTTTTACTTGTTCCCATCTTTTTTTTCAACCGCAAGCGAACCGCTGTTTTGTGGTTGTCGTGTGCTTCAAAAGTGGCCCGCCCGAGTTAGGGCCTAGCGAAATTAAGAAGAAATATATTGTAGAATAAAAAAAAGAATAGAAGTAAATTAATGTGTGTTCTAAAATGAATATTGCCGAATTTATTTTTACCCTTTTGCCTTATAGGGTCAAAGATCAAGCGTGGCCGTGGAAAACTATTTTTTTAATTTCTTCAATTAATCACGATCGATTCTTCTATTCCAAAACTCTATCAAAAAGAATCTTACTATCTATCATTTCGCAAGCGAAATTCGAAGCAGCGAGAAATTTGCTTTAAAGCGAACTCACCACTATTCGCATGTTTCTCCGGAATCGTATCGATGAAACGTCAAAAAATAATGAAATTGCGTGGTGAATCGATTTGAATCAATCAATCATCGGTCATTGAAAAATTCCAGTGAAATTCATCAGAAACATGCGGCGCGCGTGAACGATCGGACGATGCGAATGTAATTCGTGGCCGATCGCGACACAGAGAAATTCGTGGTTCAAAGATAGATGAAGAAATTCGTGCCAGATAAATGAGTGTACGTTCGTCGGTTATGCGAAATAAAAGCTCGGGCGTTAGCTTCTACGCGAAAGATGTCGGGGGCGAAGGATTTCTCTTGCATCGGAGGACTGGAGAAGCATATACGTGTGGTGAAAGAGACGGTTCTGTTCCCGTTGATGTACGGTGATATTTACGCGAAGTTCAACCTGAAACCACCGAGGGGCTTGCTCTTTTACGGGCCTCCTGGTAAAATAAAGCGTTCTACGGTTCGTAATGGATACGGGACCCCGTCGGAGACGAAGTTTCCCATTGACTGGTCCCTTCGTTTCGTAGGCACAGGAAAGACCTTGGTCGCGAGCGCGTTGGCCGCCGAGTGCAGCAACTCCGAACGAAAGGTTTCATTCATATCTCGCAAGGGGTCCGACTGTCTCAGCAAATGGGTCGGCGAAAGCGAGAAGAAGCTTCAGAAGATTTTTTCTCTGGTTAATATGAATCAATAATGATTTCGTTCGATAATAAAAAAAAAATAATAAACTGCTATAGCGAAGCAGTCAAATGGAGGGATTAGAATAGCCTTCAAGGGACACTCATCGTCAGATATTATCATATTGTGCTAACAAATGAAATACCTTTTCATTTTACCCTTCATTTTGTATTTGTACAAGTTTCTCAAATATGCTGTAATATGTCAACATTGTCAGCCATGTCAGAAAGACAGATTCACGGATTCTAACTTTGTCATGTGGTCAAATTAGAAGTAATTGTATTAAATTAAAGTAAGATATAATCTCATTACTCTTACGTCAAATTATTTGAATTTCATACAAAATATCTAGTTACTTTTCCCATGTTATTTCTAAAGTAAAAGCAATAAAACATTTCTTCGTTTCATCTTCGGTAATTATAATCCAAATCTTCTGGGCAATAATTACACACAAACACTAAGTAATGTAAGAATTTTGGGAATAACTGCAAGTAGTTATTGATATAAAAATAATTAATAGTTAAAATTAGGCTAAGCTTCGCAATGCTCGATGCTCGCAATTAACAATACTGGCAACGCTATAACGTCTCGGGAAACCCTCTAATAATTCTAACGACTCTGAGGATTCTCAATACTCTCGATACTCTCAATGCTCTGACAACTCTGACGCCGCACAAAAATGTTAAAGGACTAAACACACTCGTTCACGCATTCACGCACGAAACGCATACACCCTTTGCCATGTGCCACAATTCGGCCAGGCGCAACCCATGCACTCTATGCTCCACGTGCAATTCCCGAATCTTACACGCTCTTTCTTAGAAGCTATTCACGCGATAAGCAGCATCCGCTCAAGATTTACATACTTTATGCACATCGTTCACTCTTCGCAGCGATTCCCAAACATCCTGTCTCATCCGGTACTTCGCGACATTCGAGCCTAACGGCCAAACATTCATACCCTACAGTAATTCGATATAATTAATAACGTTATGAGATACTCTGCCCCCTCGTGTGTGTTTAAAATTGTTATCTCTATTATGTGCATCCTCCAGGCTCAACAATCGAAACCCTGCATAATATTTTTCGACGAAGTTGACGGGCTGGCGCCAGTAAGATCGAGCCGACAAGACTTCGTGCACGCCAGTATTGTCTCCACTCTCTTGGCCTTGATGGACGGTTTGGAGAACAATTCAGAGATCATAGTAATTGGAGCAACGAACAGAGTGGACGCTATAGATCCCGCGTTAAGAAGACCCGGACGATTCGACAGAGAATTGTACTTTCCGTTGCCGTGTTATAGCGCCAGAAAAGAAATACTCTCGGTGCGTATGTTTAATTGCGAAGAAAGTTACCACCAAACAGATGTTTTGTTACATTATGATTTCATGAACGGAGCGTAGGTTCATATAAAGGGTTGGAAGCAGAAACCAACGCAGAAATTTCTCGCTTATCTGGCATCGAAGACGGTCGGATTTTGTGGAAGCGATTTGCAAGCTCTATGCGCCGAGGCGGTAATGTGCTGCGTCCGGAGGAATTACCCGGAAATTTTCACGTCCAAGGCGAAATATCAGATCAACGAGCGCCATCTTAAAGTAATTGGAATAAGATTTATCAAAATCTAAAGATATCGCAACATTTTCTGCAATAGCGACACAGCACCGAATTCACAACTGCTGAGTGACTGATGGAGAAAAGAACTGTCCAAGTGCTTGTAAGCACGTTGTCTGATAAAAATTAAAAAGGACCAATCTAAGCCTTGGCATATCGTAAGAAGGACAATGTCTAACTCTGAACTTTTGTGTACATACTTTCTAAATTTTTGTAAATGCGAATTTTATCGTTATAATTGTATTATACGTACAAGAAAATAGGCACCCAAATTAGAGAGGGGGTATAAGGCATTGACCCTACACGTGGAAGCGATGCGGGGGTGTCGCCACAATTTTCGGGAATTTAGTTATCTTTCTCGGACGAGAGGTGCCTGGAGTTCTGTTTATCTATTGAAATAAAGCTCTCTGGGAAAGTGCAGGTTCCGTGGCGGTTACAACATGTTAAGCGTGGGGTCTAACTTATCTCTACAAATAGAATTCGTCTGGGGATAATGCAGGTTCAATCACAGTTGCATCATGTGTTAAAGGTTTTTCACCGTCAGCTTTGATGACGAATTCGGGAACGGAAAAATAGATAAAGTGATAACACCGTTGTACGTAACATTCGTTTCAAAAGTTACAGTTCCGAGTATTATTTATTTCGGTGATTGAATGTTTCCATTCGCATTTATCTCTTGACAGGTAGATTAGTAAACTAATGCATGCTACTTCTAAGAATACTGAGTTTCAAATGGTCTCCCATAGTTTTATTTGTACCTTAAATTACTACAGGATTACGATCAATGTAACCCTACCAATTACCAATGAAACAGGTCGACAAACAAGACTTCATGATGGCACAACAGAACATCGTACCAGCGTCTCATCGCGTCTCAATCGCACCCGTAAAGTCTTTATCATCGAAAGTTCAACCCCTGCTACAAGACAATCTGTCACGTATACTGTCGCAACTCGAGGTTCTTTGTCCAGCGGGGATGCTGATCTGCGACATTGTGTTAGTATGAAATGAAAGTTGATTAAAGGATAATTGGTAAATATATAGAAATTTTTAAGTATTAAAGAAAGAAACAAATTTTCATATCCGGACTTCTATCCGGATAATTATGGATTAAATACTATACTATAGTTTGACTCTTTCTACATATTCCCCTTTCCCTCTTGTAAATTCTTCCACTTTCGAAAACGGTTTAATGAAAGGTTTCCCTTATTACTATCATATCTATTTTCTTCTATAAGATGCTATTGAGGGTTGATTGATTATAAACCCTTTTTTTTTTAATAAAACAGGTAACTGTAGATTTAACGTTTGTGGTCTATAGAATTTTTGTAATTACCTGCGGTGGTAATTTTTATGAGCCAATAACGGCATCGAAATAGTTAATCTATTTTGTCACTGGTGAATTTGTAATCAAGGGTAAAGGTAAAGGTTAAAGATATTGCGGATCATTATTGCGGTTTCCACGACGTGAAAAGCTTTTGAAGAATACCTTTTAACAGCACTGGTCAAGCCGCATCCAGGTCAAATAATTCACCCAGAATATTACTGTGCGGTGATGATGACTCGCACACTCGCCATTTGGGACCAGCGTTGCTTCACACACTGGAACATTTGCCATGCCACGTGTTGGACGTCACCACCTTGTTCGAGGAAACGGGAAGGGCTGCAGAGGAGTCCATCATTCAAGTAATTCAATCTGAAACAAATGAATTAGAATTCAAATAAATTAATATAAATTTGGAAATTTAAGAATACTTCAGTTATTAGGTAGAATAAATATTAGAAGAAATAGGTTCACCTAAAGATATGTTATTTTGTAATATGTATATGTTGGGTGAAAAGAAATTATTAAATAGACATTCCGTTTTCTTGCTTGATATAAGATCGAGTTGAGGAATATTGGTGTAAAATCTTTAGCTATTAAACTTTTATTAGTACCATATTTGATTTTATATTTCAAGCGAAGCTATATTTATGTTTTGTACTGGTATTTTAAAGTTTCAAGTATTACTATATTATTATACTTGACGCAATACGTTCGATTATTATATCTGAATCAATTAAACGATAGAAAATGAAGATGGCCCGGCGAAGTCTACCATCAATGCTCTACATCCCCGACATCTTAACTTGGTGGGATTTAGTTGACGAAGCAGCGCGCGTTGTTTTCACATCTTTAGTCCAGAGCTTAGATCGTTCTGTGTATATGCTAATCGTGACTACGGCCAATTGCCCGCGAGAAGATTTACCAGCAGACGTAAGGAAATTATGATTGAAATTGCAGTATCTACATTATCGTAGGAGCACACGATATTACTTTAACAATAACTGCTGATAAGCTTCTTTATGTTAACTTTCATCGATTTTTAAATAATAGACAAGGTGGTGAAAGCTTACACCTCGCGATTCAATTTTGCTTTCTACATCAGATTGCTGCTTATTATATAGATTAAATTATTTACTAGATCGCGATTTTGTTCGAGCAACACCAAGGCGAAATATTTGAAGTCGCGCCTCCCGGAGAGAAGGAACGGGAATCGTTTTTCAAGCAGTTATTCGTTCACACGGCGTCCGACATCGAATCCAATCGATCTTCGCAAGGTACAAAGGCCTAATACTGAAACGTTCTTCTCAGTTTATCCGCGTCAATTAATTTGTAATAAATATTCAACGAAATGAACATATAGAGGATCTCGAGCCAGTTGCGAACACAAAGAGGATTAAGGAACTGGGAAGGAAGCGGAGGCAGACAGGACGAGCGGACTCCGGCGAGAACTCGGCACCACGTAAGTGAATACAATTTTCATTCTCCAGCATAAGGACGATGAATATCAATAAGATTATCATAACCGCAGAAGAGGTGCCATCTAATCGAAGGGGCAGGTTCAAAGCACGCAATAAGATATGCACTGTACGATCAGCTCACGTGATGACGCTCTCCAAATCAAGTAACGCAAATTACCATTTAATTAAAATTAGATTTATGTATAATCAATTTGTTTAAAACTGCAGACATAAGAGATAGATATTATTTTCAAGCAACTTACAACGTAAATTTCAGAAGTCAACTTGAGGAGAAGAGGTAGTTCACCGAGCGACGGGCCGCCGTCGAAACGTACAAGAAATTGCACTACTAATAACATGTCCGCGTCGAGCAGCGAAAAATTGAACGATTCCGAAACGGAGGATCTGCTCCGGAAGATCGTCGAGATGACGGATATGTGGCCGTGTCACGATCTCGAAAGCCTGTACGCTTCTATCGAGTTAACTTTGGAAAGGAATGAGGACGACTTGTGCTCCGCGGTGATCGACTGTCTCGAGCAGTTTCGACAATTAAGAAGGACAAAAGTTTACGTGAAAAAGGAAGAGGAGGAGGATTGAATTTTCCCTTCGCGGTCTGCTAAACTACATTGCACAGTGTACCGTGATGTTGCTACGAGCGATTTATCCTTTCACTCTCTGGTACTGTAATTTCGCGACTTATAAATTGGCACTTGTTCAAATACGAACGTACCGTGCCATAAAATGTTGATGTGAACACGATCTTATAAGGCCACTGTATGTTTTGTTAATATAGGTGAACTGTGCCGCGTCTCCTCTGATCGGTGATTTTGTGATACGTTTTGTATAGTGTACATGTTGAATATTTATTGTTTAAATATGTTGTGACGTGACATTGTACTGAGCAATTATAATATATGCAATGCAATGGTACCAGGAAACGTTTAAAATGTACTTTGGTCTTTGGAGATCGTAAGTCCTTTTTGCAATATTTCAAGCTATTTTATATTACGTTTACATATTGCGAATGCAATATTTTGATTATTGATCATTTGGGTGACTTGATCAAGTTCTAATACTATGAATCTAAAACAACCTGCTTTAATCAGCATTTCACAACCCCTGGATGATAATATACACTCAGTCTGCACTAAAGTATCTGATTTTTTGTTCCTCAAAAGATTCTGACTTAAGTACATCTGCAAGTGCAACTTTCATTAGGAAATTATGCGTGTCGCAGTTCTATATCATCTAAAGCTATTGAACTTTTTAAATAAGAAACGAGACTAGTTTAATTGTTCAGGTTTCCACAGCGTTGCTGAAAGATCTCCAACAGGAGCATTGCAACGGACCACAGTCCCGTTGCACAACAAAGAAAGATCGTGTGGTTTGTCGCAGAATTACTTTCTCCATCAGGATTATGAAGTTATGGCATACAATGGAGAATATGACGATAATGAATATCGCGTGTTCTATCAAACTTTAAGACTTAACGAAGAGAACTGAAAAGTGTTTAAAGGATTGTGTGGTTTGTCGCAGTATAATCTTCTCCATCAGGATTATGGATTTATGTCATACAATGGAGAATATGACGATAATGAATATCGCGCGTTCTATCAAACTGTGCAAGATTTAGTGGAAATAACTATTTGCAGATAAGAGTTAGGAACTTCTTGGTGATTTTTTTTTCAGAAGGGCTATTTCAAGCATTGTAAGTGGATACTTGTCAAGTGTACGGGAAATAATGGTATTTCATGCTTTCATCTCGTTATTATTCTTTCTTGCTAGAGGGGTTCGCGATGCAAAATTGGCCGTGGATGTAGGGGAACTAACCGCTGCATACGTTGCTTGAGTTATGAATTACAGCAATTGACTTGTCTTTCGCCGTTGATACTACCCCTCAGATAATTTTTCGTGAAAGTTCAATAAAAGCGTTTTCATTATCTTGTGTTTCTTCCATCTTTTCCAAAGGTTACGCATCGTGGAATTGAACTATATTTAACTCGCCTACCGTCACATATCATTTTAAATTCGCAAATTCTACATGTTTTCTTCACTCTCAAAAATGATTTTAATTTTGAATACCAATGCAGTAGCATAAAAAGTAACATGTTACTTCCTTTAAGTATAGTTTTCCTTGCAAGCTTTCTACGTTTGTCGTCAAAATTATTTTCCGCAGTTCGCCAAATGCTTAGTATATTAATTACGCTACGAATTCAATTCGTTAAAATTCCATTAGCATCTAGCTCGGAACGATCAAAATCGGTGAACGACAACGAAGCCAGCACAGCCGCCTTTCCGTGCATACGCACGACATGCTAATTCACGATCAGCCATAATTGTCTCTTCTCGTTGACGGAAGATGGAAAGCAAGATCGAATCTCCTCGAAGGGGGGTGGAGAGATGGAGACAGGCCACGCGGTTCTCCAGGGCTTATCAGTCCGTGCCCAGCAGCCGTGCAATGCATTGCCTCGACTTGCAGTTTAATTATTGTGCATTCGATATTACGCGTGAGACACATAGTATCCTTTAAGGCATATACGTGTTGGCCTTTTTGCGGTAACTGCTCGTTCTTGCAACCAACTCAAGACTTGGGGTACGTCGGGCTTCACCGGAAGAAGCTTCTGCAGCATAAGCCGGTAACACGTGGTTCATTCTGCATGCTCAAAAGCTTATATGGTGGAATCAATTGTATTGGCAATGAGAGATTGAATCTTCGTCCAGAATTAAAACGTGCGAACACGATTTTTGTTTCTGATATATTGCTTGGAGCATCTAATTGAATAATAAAGCGCACAATGTGATCGTTGCGATGCGCAATCGTTTACTTCCAACATTAGGGAAAGGGGAGAAATACATACCGTAAAAAATAAAATAGTCTCTTTAATATGTAAAATATTTTCGCCTAATGTGTTACTTCCAAGGGTATTAAGTTCTCAGAAGTTTTTCTTAGTTCTTGTACTTTAAGGTATGGGCATTCAAATAAACGTATGGATACAGTTTTGGCTTCTGACATGCTTAATACATTTTTAGGGACCTTTGAATTTCGGGATGTGATTTTGAGTAAGTTCAGAATGTGCATGATAGTAACTTTGTGATATTAGGAACCTCAAAATTTAGCTAAATTACGTATACTATTTTCACAATATTTAAGTCTGAACTTTTGCGTATATAAAAAAGATTTAATATAAAATATCAGAGATTTAATTCTAAAATGAAATACGGAGACATTCTTTTACAGTTGTATTGCAAAATTCTTAGTTACGTGTTCAGGTACTCTATCGGAATTTGATTTACGTTCCTCCTGTATCACGTCGAATGTGTGATACACTGAGCTCACTTTGCCTAGTAATCCTAAATCACTGTCTCCATTGTGCTATGGTACGCCCCATTCTTTCATCGGCAATACACAACAATTTCTTCATCGTATGTACACGTGACATAGTCTGAGAGTTTGTCAACATTATTTATCTTGACCAATGAAATCGTTAATATTAACGATTGTCGGCAATCGTTAATGTTAATATGAATTCAGTATGATGTGAGCCAGCTATTCAACAAAATCTCTACTGCATATCCAATTTTTATGTTCGAAGGTATTCTAAGATATAACAATTGCTTTTCCGACGTTGAAGAACATTTATTATAAAAACGTATCAAATTAACAATATAAACACAGTCTTCATACTAACACCAAACTAAATAATAATACTTCTCTGTATCACATAACTTACATACTTAAGTAGACATGTTCACAACGTAGAGCAATGTATTTAATCTACATTTTGCCAAGCGAGCAAGTACAGGGATATATATGTTTACAAAGTATTATTTGTAAACGTAGTACGATATCGCAAAGCTAAACAAATGTCACTTGTTCAACATACATACACGAAACGGCGTCCTTGGCCTTACCAGTATTACAGCAGTTTTGCAGTAATAATGGTAATAATAATAATAATAATAATACTATAAGAGATCATAATCAATTATTTACAGTGCATCAGTTTTAGTCTTGGCACTGTTATTCAAGTATCACAAGTTTACGCAGCAGGCGTAATTTATAAAAAAAAAATATGATCATTAATGATCATATGGATCCCTTGAAAAAATGTTCCTTGTCACATATTTTGAAACGAATGTTTTCTTAAATATGATATTTACGTCATTACAGGGAACAGAGATATTTTGGGTTACGATTCAGGGTACCCGACCCAGTAAAAAAATATGTCGTATTATAAAATGTACTGCTCTGAATAGTATCCATCTCGGATACTATACTTCTTACTCTTACAACGCTTTCACAAAAGTATGTCCACCATCCGACAAGCACGTACATTATCCCCATTGCTATTCATCTGTGTCGTTGACTAGATCTATTACGGCGGGTCTATTGCCCCTACTTTCCATTCCGCCGGAACAAGAGACGGGAAGGTAACTAACAGGTTCCTGTGTATTCTCCACATTGTTATTTACCTCGAACGCCTCGTTGTTATAGTTAATGCCGTACCGTTGCAACACCTCTACAAGAGGCGTACACATATTCGTATTCCAAGTCATCAAGTTTTCCTTCAAGCTATCCTGAGCCGCGGCGCTATTGTAGTTTTGAGCCTTCGTGATATCTTCTTTCTCATCCGAAATGCGTTTTTCAACGGTAATGACGTTCTTCCTGAAATTCGACTGGCCCGTGATTCTCCTCTTCTTCTTGGCGCATTCTTCGTTTATGTCCGCACTCTTGGTTCTCGGTTTCGTATCTCGTCTTCTCTTTCTTTCCAGACCTTCCTTCTCCAACAAGTGCCAACCTTGATCCTCCATCCTCTTCATATCTCTGATGGCATCCTGCAGCAGCATCTCTTGCTCGAACCGACTCGGCGACTCGTGATTTATCCCTGTGCTAATGCTGCGCTTTCTGACTATTCGCAACACTTCTTGGATTTCGTTGTCCTTATCTTCGCTGTCAACGGACGTAACGCTTTGCCGTTGTAGTTCCTTGTTCCGGTGCACTAGGTGTTGTACCTCGTGTTTTTGTTGTACTTGATGTTGATGTTGTTCCTGCAGTAGCTGTGGTGTCTGCCGCTGCTCCGGTCGCTGTGACAGCAATGCTGCTGGCTGTATCGTTACCTTGATAGACGAAGCAGAACCATTTTTGTTTGGCACCATTATTGGCAAAAGTAACGGCAGTACTAATTGAACCATGTTAGGAGCTGGCTGTGATTGTTCTTCCTTTCCGCTTAGGCTATGAAGGCAATTTGCATTAATATCTCGTCCTTTCTCGAGGTCATTACTGTCCTTTGGATCAAACTGTACATTCCGTACTAACGAATTGTCCGCATCCCTTGTCAAGGACCTAATATCGTTTTGATTAATATCTGAAGTTGCTCTCCATTTCTTACTCAACGAAGAATCGTAAAAAGTTTCGCTAAACGTTAAGTCATCGGAATGATCGTTTGTGGCATAATTCTTTTCGAACTGATTACACTTATCAGCCATGTGCGTTGAATCCCATTCAGGTAACGATATTGTTGACGGGACATGTGCATTGGCAAAAAAATTGTCGTTCGTACCCGCCATGCGTGATTCCTTAAAGCCATACGACAGATGATTTTCCCGCTGCGTTGAACCTTCCTCGGCAATTGCTTGTTTATTTGCTGTAATGCTGCTATCCAAATATCGATTAGGGCTGTTTACCCTATGCATAATTGAGCTGTCACATCGGTGAGGACTATTATTGAATACTGGAGGATCGATACGAGAAAGTACACTTTCGTGCAGACCATTGCTCATAACTAATTCGGTTCCACTTGCCGGGTCTGCTTGTGTACACGTGTCGCTCGTGTTTATCTTCAAGTGTTTCCTCTTTACAAATATTTTCCCCACAACTTCTTCCCCTATTCGTAGAGTTATACGTAGCTTCTTCTGCAATTTCGCCTCGAAGTTTCTACGTGACAAAGTTACGGTATGATCGTGAGCTTTTGCACGAACTTCGTGTAATTCGTCTTCAATTCCGTTACATTGAGTGCCAGTTGTAGTTGTGCCATAAGTTTCGCCATGTTTCCGATGTGTTAACACCTGATGTTCGGTTAAATCGGTTTTGCACTTGAAACACTTCCCGCACAATTCGCACCTGGATCTTTGGATAACAACGCTGCAGTTACGTAACATTATACCATGCGGAATATTAGTCCTAATCCTTTGACCACTGCTTGGGAATGTATGGTACTGAATCCTTCTCATTTGGAGTCCCATGCAGCGAAAAAATTCTTCCTTCCCGTTAACCTTCGATGCGTCGACATCCTGTGCGTGCAGAGAATTGTTTTCGCAATGCTTGAAAGTCCTCAACGGATATCTGCTTGGGTCTCCCGTGCTGTAGTAATCCCTCTGCATGTGTGGCGCCATCTTCTAAAAATCGGGGATCCCTCTGTAAATTATAAGTTTCCAGTATGAGTACAATGCTTGCCTTCTTCACAAAACATGCCCAACAAATTCATAACAAATGGGGCCATACTTTTTTCATGTTTTTACCAACATAAGTCAAAATCAATATTCTTGTTGCTTCTACTACTTTTTGTCACAAAGTGTTTACTTGTTAATCGTTTACTATGAGCTTTTTGAAGAAGTGTAAGGTATCATTAAAATTCGTGTACTCAATTCAAGAGGGCTAAAATTATATCTACTGTCCTTTTTCAAACTTTATATTGCAGTAAAATATTTCATTATACTTTCATTTAAAAGCTCTTTTTGTAACAAAAAGCATGACTTTACTACTGTAAGGTACTTAAAATGGACCCGTGATATTTTATGGCGCGATTAATAAATACGTTTATACACTTGACTCGTCCAAAACACAGGATACGTGACAAGAATTCTCTGAATATCTTTTGTGAATATATTTTGAGACTGATGTTGAACTATATGTACATGTAAGATCAAATGTGTAAGGCCATTTACTAAACATGATATTACTTTATCCTTCTAATAAAAATTGAGTAATAACAATTTTTAAAATATAAAACGTTTCACAAATATCAATGAAAGTTATTATGAACTAATAAATATTTAAAAATATCCTCCACAAAGTTTGAATGCTTTTACTTGAACAACTTAAGTAATCACAACACTTACTCCGAGAAGAATTGGGCACGATATTCAAGTTTTTAAGTTATCCAATATCTTTACTGCGAGTAGCATTGAATTGTCAGTAAAAGAGATTTTAAAAATTTTGTCTTCTACGTTCGGTGGATGATATTGAGTAAATGGCACTTAAGGACTATGCGCAGTTACATCAGATGACGTAATTCCAGTGTTGCCGGGCACTTACACTATCCCCACTCTTTTGACTGTAATGCCAACGTTTCAATGACTATTACAATAAAAATGAACTTCCGCTAGTCTTCAGCAATGTAAAATCGCGTATTACGATTTTTCATCTTCAACTCAATTCGACGTAAGTCAAAAAACTGAGTCTGTGGAAGGCCCACGACGAAATGCGGCAGCAGCGCGCAGTCGCACTTAAATAACCCGATAAGACCCACGGTATCGACCAATCGAGGGCAAGGTTGTAAACAGCACAGCCAATTGCGGTCGTCGTTTCAAACCCCATACCCTCATCTTTTCTATATGTATACAGCCGGCTATACAGCACTTATCTCACTGGCAACGAAAAAGAGTTTGCAACGCGCATTGTTGCTTCCGGGGACAAAGAGGCGCAATAAAATGTACTGTTTTGGATAAACATGCGTATTACGACAAACATAAGTTGAACAAAATGTCTTATCTACTCATTTCATACTTTACATGCAATTTCTATTTGTCTTCTATAAAAATGATGAAAATTTATTAAATAAAAGACTACTTACAAAAGATGGAAGTATGCGATTATATTCAAATGTATTTTTGGGATGGTAACTTTTTTTGTACAGCTAAACAATTGTACAGTTAGAAGGTCCCAAAAATTGTTAGGGTTTAAAAATAGTTATAAAATATATGGATTTTCAGGACAGATTCTTAGAAGTTGCTGTTATGCATAACTTATATTAATTACCCTTACATTATAACGAAACTAGTTTCATCCCAAGTTAATGAGTGACTTAAACGAGTAATGTGTAAGCAGAACATAAGTAAAATATATGTGCATTGAAAAACAGGTAAGTCATGTTACAAGCGTTTAAGTTTTGGAATTTGTAGGGTCAGTATCCACATGTTTGACAACCACTGAGAATGCGCTACGCCAGACTAAACTTGCTTCAACATAAACACCTGAAGCCTACACAGAACATGAGGCAGTCACGCAATTGTAATTTCTTCAAATTCTTTAATGCAAAGTAGTGAACATTGAATACTCTAATGTGTTACATTAAAATATAATTAGCACAGTATAATAAAATATTTGCGTTTAATATTTTATACACTTATACAGTTTTATACAATTATAATTGAATTTTGTATTTAATTTTTTACCATATTACTTTACAAATGAAGTTTAATGCTAACCTGGTCCTGTGGCGCAACGGATAACGCGTCTGACTACGGATCAGAAGATTCCAGGTTCGAATCCTGGCAGGATCGATATCTTTTTTTTAAACTTTGAACAACTATTTTAAAAATATTTATACTAACTTTTAATACAAAAACAAGAATGCGATAGTGATCTTTAAAACACGATTTTACATATATAATCGTGGCAAACATAAATATACTAGATGTTGATAGATCTATTATAAATATGTATATACAAATAAATATAATATTTTAACTAGATTAAACAGTTGGTACAAAGTATTTAATAAAATCAATTATTTCATTTTGCATAATTTTTTTCGTTGCACAGGGACCCAGCTTTTAAAAAATGAATTGAAACGAGAAGGATAGACGAGGTGGAGAAAGTAAAGTATCCTCTTAATAAAGTAAAAAGTTTTAAAAATCCTTTCACTATGGGAGGTCCTAAGAAACATACATTGCGTCAACTATACAATGCGTTCTACGAATTGTACGATTTCAATAAAGAACATAATGAACTCGACTATACTAAAATGACAAGTAACACATAAGGAACTGACAAGCTGTGAGTTGGTCTCTAGAACTAGATCTAACCGTCCATAACATGTACTTTTTAGAAACACATGGACAGATGCATGCAATCGTTCATACGGTGCAACCGTAATAACAGTTATGTTCGTTTCAGTACCTTCTCCATAAGCATAGGATACGTGAAAACTGCAGACTACTGTAGTTTAAATTGGTGCTTTACCCACTTGTTGTGAAATAGTTTGCAAAATATAGTAAGAATAGACACCCAGTATTTTCAGGAAAATACATATAGTAGTCATGTAATGCTAATAATTGTGGCATTGAATGGGAATTCATTAAATCATAAGGAAATAAATATTATTTTTACAATTAATGTCACTTTTTCATATTTAATTTAATCATGAATAACTAACCCACCCCTTTGTTTGTAACATAAAATATAAATGATGAAGGAAGGTCTTTCTTTTGTAGGATCAATTTCGATCTGCGAATGTACTTCTCAATATGGATATTCGTGCTCGTGGTATTCACATCAAGTAAGTCAAGTTTTGTATTGATGTCTGTATTGCACATTTCTTCAATCTTCTATTGGAAAAGCAATCAATTGGGGGTATTAGATAGCAATTATGAAAAGTCACAGATCGAGTTCCATTGTTGCATGTAAATGTGTAATTACGTTTGGACGATATTATTAAATGTTCAGTTTGTGTTACCGTGGGCATGGAACTATCAATCGTGTTCGATCGGAACAACTCAAGCAGAAACTCATTAGGTCGAGTAACAATGAGCATTTCCTCCTAACGATTGTCATCACACACTGTCGCTTTCTAAGTCTTGTATGCGGCCTTCTAAACTCTTTCGTGATTTATCCAATTTTTATACTTTAAATTCGTACGCCTTAATTTCTTTCTTTAATTTCCCAACTACATTTCTGTTAAATACAGTTCATACGATACGAAATCAGCACTCGTCATTGTGTCATGAAAGGCGATGAGAAATATAGAATGCATTTATTGTAAACATTCAAATATAATAACTGCATCCGATCATTCATCTACCTCTAATCCAATATTATTCTGAACGTCCACAGAATACATTTCCGGCGAGGAAACAGTCGCGGATTCACCGCGAGGGCCATGCGAGGATTACAAACGTGGCGAAGACGATCTTCAGACTTTCGACTTCATTAGCAAGCTGAAACTGGATCTTTTGGAAAGCCACTACCGTGGCGTGGCACGAGTGAGGGGTAGCAATCGCATGCAAACTGCATACAGATTGGACAAAGAGACCGACGTGACCCTGCCAACAAAGTACGATTTGTAACGACCCACTTTTTCCAAGGGCGCTTTGTATTTTTCAAAGCCGCCGAGAATTCCGTGATCATTCATTCGTTGGCTACAAAAAAAAACAACAAATCTTTGCATATCGTTTGTCAGAGATATACTGCCGAACGGACTGCCAGAAGAATTCAGCGCGGTCTGCACATTCAGGGCCAGGAAACTGGCAAAGTATTCCTGGCACATTATCAGAATCGTCGACATGGAAAACGAGCCCCAGTTTTTAATCGCAATGAACCCAAAAAGTCAGACTCTGGATTTTTCTATGAAGAGCCAAAACGGGACGCTGCAGACGGTGTCATTCTCAGCTGATCGCGTGAGTAAAGCGCAGTCTTTAGAATGGCCAGGACAGTTTTCGAGATAGCAGGTGAATTATTTTAATGTATTATTTGTAATTTAACGCCACACCTTCATCCCTCTGAAAATTTTCTCGCGCTTTCGTTTGCCAACTATATCCAGTACTGTTTGTACTTCAAGGATTATAAAAGGCAATTTATCAAATAACGAATTCATAAACTTCTACTACAAGCTACGAAAAAAAGCTCATAAAATGCATCTCAGCCAATCGACTCGAATGCTGTCCGATCCAGGCTTCGTTTGAAGCTGCTGTCTCTTGAAAAGTGTCATCAAGGATCGCACGATGATTGAAAAGGGGTATTTTCAAACGAGATCTCTTGTTGTCGCGCTTAAAAGTCGATTCTCCTGTCAAATATGAATCCAGAGGCTGCGCGTGGGCGTGTATGAATTATACCCTGTCCTCGGGACACGTGGAAATCGTGTCACGAGCTGCTCTTGCGTAAGTCTCGTGCGAAATAGTTTAGAGGGTTTTTCTTTCACAGCGACTAGAAAGAACGCGTGCAGAGCGTGTACAAGATCGGCAAGACTGATGAGAATACCATTCATTGTGACATTTGTTACGGCTTCAAAGAACAAGCGTTGCAATGTCCTCAATGAATCCGGCAAATTCTGAATGCACGGACAGAAAATCGTTCAATGCTGTTCACTTACGATGTTCAGCATTTGTGTGTCTATGTTTTTTTTTTAAATCAATCATTTTTCAATAGCGACCATTACAATAATTTAGATATTTCAACTTTCATTCCGATTAATTAATATAGCACACTCTCGTAATTTTGGATTTTCGAATATTTGTTCGAACTTATATCCAATTTCATACGAGTCGATAAAAGCATGAATAACATTATGTTTAACTCAGCTTAAGTGTATTTAGGTGATGCAATGTTTAGCAATTGGAGGGGGGGGGGGCCGTAGAGGCACTGTAGATTATATTAAATTAATTTTGACACGCCGCCTACTATAAAATTTACTGTGACGATTGATTAACGCAGTTGTTCGACAAGAACTGGCACAAAATTAATATCGGAGCCTTCAAGGATAGACTGGTGGTGTATATCGATTGCGAGCACGTTGACACGAAAGAAGTGAAGTCTCGAGGGCCGATCAAAGTGGATGGTGAAATCTCGATATCAAAGATGTCGCACAGCAAGCTCACTGTACCGGTAAGTTTGATTGTTCGTAATGTTCGTAATATTTATCATACATTGTGCACAGATATGATTGTGATAAGATCGGCAGGGTTACCAGGCAGCTTGTACTTATTAATCAATACCGATCGACCACGCAATTATTGGCCACCTTTTGCCCTTCATTTATGGTATCTCAATAAAATTTGATTTCGAGGCAATCGTAGGTAATCTTTGGAGCCAAGTTTGGAAAAACCGTTGATAAATTTTCCATGGTGGAATTTTTTATGGCTAAATTTTCCCAGGTAATAAAACTTTTACAAGTTATTATGCTCTTCGGAATATTGGCCGGAAGTGCAATTAACTCCCCCTTTTATGGGGCAATTAAAAAAATAGAATAAGCTTAATCGTAAAAGAATAATGCCACACAATTTGCATTGTTCGTTTGAACGAAATATTACTAGTACAATATAATTAATAAACTAAAGTTGTAGCGAGTATTGCAAATGAGGATTTGAGAACTTCACACCCTACAGATAGACTCTCTTACATAATCCTATGACCGACTTTCGCAAAAGATCTTGATGACCGTTCCCGGAACTGTAAGCCTTTTAATTTCACAAAGTCGGTGACGATCAGAACGTGCGCGATCATCGCGTGAAAGAAGTTCGCGTTCGCCAACTTCCTTAGAACGCGTCCGCAAAGATCGTTCGCGTTGGTTAGCACCAGACAAATGCACCAGACGCGAGCGGCAATTAAGAAGCACTTAATTAATAAACACTTTATAATAAACGAGGCTGAGATGTAAGTGGGACGAGCTAGATTTAGCGACACACTTCAAGTGTATGATAGTAATGTTCGTACAAAAGCTCGATGATGGTGTTTAGTTCGTTTTCAAAATAAATCACGAAGCACAAACTTAACGAGCTAATTATAAGCTGTTATTTCCGAAGTGTAGGCCATAAAACGCATCTCAAATGTCCAGACTATCGACATTTACTTTCTCTTTTCTTTTTGCCCTTGACGCAATGTTTCATTCTCCACGAAAACGTATCCGCAGATCGATATACAGTGGATGGTGCTAAATTGCGATCCTACCAGACCGGAGCGAGAAACTTGCGAGGAACTGCCGGTAAGTCTACATATCTTGCACGGCTGCGCAGTTCACTACGTATGAACGTCCCCGTGCTGGTAATTATCGTGATTGCAGAAGAGCCTTAGCAGCCCTTTATTGCCACAAAGGAGTTTCGGCTGCGAAATTGCCTGTCCGCAGGGGCCTCCCGGAATTAATGGCACTAATGTGAGTCATGCCTTCCCTTTACCCACAAACAATCCCATCTTATTAATCAGCACGTGGTATTTTCAAAGATCCTCTCGTAAAAGGTCTTCTTTCCCTAAGAAGTTGACTACATAATGGATACCTTTCTTATTTTTCAAACGAAACGCCTTTATAGTCATGAAACAATATTTGTCTAGGGCCTACCTGGACCGGCTGGGCCTCCTGGGCCACCAGGACCAATTGGGGATCCCGGGTTACCTGGGCAACCAGGGTCGAGTGGTTCTCCGGGGGAACCAGGCAAGCGAGTGCGTCCTCATAAATACCTTTGTAAATAACACTATCCACTGCACCGCTTTTTGGTTCTTTCATGGAATATTATTCCGGCGTTTACTAGGGGCCACATGGTTTTCCTGGTGCACGAGGATTACCCGGAGTTCCCGGCCCTAAAGGATCCACTGGGTCAATTGGGCCATCTGGAGTAAAAGGAGAACGCGGTGATAGAGTTGGTTCCATTACTTTATTAAACGTTATTTCACCCTGTCATTGGAATGAATTTATTTGTTAAGTGCTTTATTTTGTGCATGCACCATTGTCCTTCTTTTGTGGCAGGGAGATTTGGGATTTCCAGGCTTAAAAGGAGACCAAGGTGTACCTGGGCCACGTGGTTATCCAGGTCCACCAGGTCCATCCGGAAACGTTACCGATTATCGTGAAGTTTTGCCCCGATTCGTAGGACCACCAGGTCCTCAAGGCTCTTCAGGTGAAAAGGGCGAGCAAGGCGAACGCGGCGAAAAGGGGACGCAAGGTCAAAAAGGTAGTGGTGGTTCGATACATCGTTTTGAAAGCTTGTTCCTTCTATGACTGATTCGACTGTGTCAAATGTTAAACGGCGACGCTAAATACGATTGCGTCGATTTATCCTCTAAGTAATCCTTGAAGCGCCGCGTAACCTCATTTAATCTTGTTAGAAAATCGCGTTGAGTTGTGGGTGTTCACGTGTGTGCGCTGATTCATCGCTAAACACATTATTCTACTGCTAAAGTGTGACACAGAATGCGTAACCCCGAAAGAGAATTTAAATCTGCTTATTGTTGGGTATTTGCTAATCTTTTTGCTTCTGATTTTACGTTACTCGAAAGTGTTTCAACCATGGTCGTAAATTTTCTTTCTTTAAAATATTTTAAATAATATAGCCGAACTTTTGTGTCAATAAATGATCGAAGATTAAAAGAGATCGATAAAACCTTTGCAGGAGTGATTCTTCGCAATAAAGTGTACCAACAGTCGCATGTGTAAAGACCGAGGACAATCATCCTAATGGCTTCAATTGACTAACTAGCATATTTCCACTTATTCTATTTTCTCCTCCTTCTTTCCACGTCTCTTGTCATTTTATGAAATATTAATTTGAATTTGAATTCGGGCCACATGAATAATATACTAACATTACTGATACATGACGTTGCCAAATTGTAGTTGAAAATAAATATATATGAACAGAAAATTCGTTCCATACAATAACTGAGTGTATAATTATCGATTCCCCGATTAGCTATCATAATTCGTCCATCATAATTGTGAAACATAATTGCCGGCAGCTGTAATTCTAACACTCCCTCTGATAGCCAGCACAAAGCATACCGTCATGCACATCGACGTCGACCTAGATAGAGACATTCAAACTGATTGCAAATCAATTTATTGCAATCTGTCGGATTGCCCATAAACCCATTCCTTTTATCAATCATTAAATGTATGCCATCCTCGTGATGAAAGCTACTGGTAGCACTCAACGTTCATTTAACTCCAGGCATTCTGCCCTTTTGCCATTGTACAGTGTAGTAAATATGATTCTTTTTTTTTTAAGTAATTAAATAAACTACTGAATATGCGCACATTAAAAGATTTAGAACTGATCACAGTTCTACTTAAGGTGAACCTGGAGAGAAAGGATACCCAGGGCGGGATGGCCCTTCTGGACTGGAAGGGAAACCGGGACTGCCAGGATTTCTAGGTCCCAAAGGAGCAATGGGATTTCCGGGAGCTCCAGGACCGCAAGGTCTACCAGGACCTGCTGGCGAAACTGGTTCACCTGGTCCACCAGGAATTCAGGGTCCAAAAGGAGAAGCCGGAGAACCCGGTCGTGACGGTTCGTAAGTTAAATGAGAAAAAAAACAACTCTTTCACGTGAACTATTAACACATTCAACTTATATTCAGGATTGCCTGGATACGGTTCGATAGTACCAGGTCCACCTGGTTTACCTGGTAAAGATGGTCTGCCAGGTATTCAAGGAGAACCTGGTCTTAATGGTCCAGCAGGACCTCCAGGATTGGATGGAAAAGATGGTCTCCCAGGACCTCCAGGACCTCCGGGGTTACAAGTAAATTCACCAAACAACTGACTTTGTGAATATAATACAATTTAGCTTACTTTGAAATCATGTTTGCGGTTTTGTTGAGTACTGCTACCGAGACATACAAGACATGTACAAACAAACGTTATCCATGTATTATAATCAGGGTCCACCTGGTTTGCTTGGAGAACGGGGGCTCCCAGGACTTAGCGGTAGAGCAGGATTTATTGGTCCATCTGGACCTCCAGGACTTGACGGGATTCCCGGACAAAGAGGAGACCCAGGATACCCTGGACCAGCTGGTTTCCCGGGAGCAAAGGTAAATATAACAAATTTATTTATAAATGCATGTGCAATTCAAAATTACTTCTTTTTAAATTAAATTGGTAAGGAGTAGTATATTTGAAAACAGACATGTCTTTTAGGGTGAGCCAGGTTTTCCTGGTATTCCAGGATTCGGTGGGCCACCCGGCCCTCCAGGTCCTCCTGGTCTACCAGGACCACCTGGATCAGTCGAAGATATTTTAAGCACCAATAATGTGTTGGAAGTGATCGGTAGTCCAGGAGTTAGCGGGCCCAGAGGTTTGCCAGGTTCACCAGGCTTAGTGAGTACTTTTCATAGTAATCAAAAGGAGAAACGTATATTCTTGAAGTCTTTCAATCTTCGCTTTTTTTTGCACAAGATTGTAGAGTACGATTAAGTGCAATTTTATTATTATCCGAAAATAGCCAGGTGAAAGGGGGGCTCCAGGAGAACGAGGACCTGAAGGTCAAACCGGACCGCCGGGATTACCAGGAAAGGATGGAGCGCCTGGTCTACAGGGACCACCAGGCATCAGAGGACAAACAGGAATGCCAGGTGTCCAAGGGCCACCAGGGCGAAGCATCTCCGATGCGGAAATTCGAGATATATGCGCCAATGTGTTACGAGGTGGGTATTTACTATTCTAATTAGGTGTAAGAAAGGTTTCGACAAAAATGTTTGAATGAACTCAATAGAATTCAATAGAATAGTTGAACTAATAGATAACTCGTGCTAGAGATTGTCAAATGTACAAAATGATTACGGAAGTACATGAATACAAAAGTTGCAACTGCAAAATTTAGTTACGACTGATATCTTTACATTAATCTCTTGTGTTTGGCACAAATTTTATGTCAGGGGGTAAACAAGATAATTCTTCCTTTTTTTATTGCCACGTATATACACAGAGCAGATGACTGATATGGCAGCACTGATGCAAGGTCCACCTGGTCCACCTGGCCGAGGCCGTCCAGGTCGCCCTGGATCACCCGGACCACAAGGTCGTCCAGGTATACTCCCGAGGAAAGGGTTGTCAACACCATTTGCCCGCATTCTGTGCTATAACCGTAGAATACGATGGTGGAAATGATATTGCTGAGGGTTCTTGACGTTTCCTTTATAGGAATGCTACACTGAACAAACAGTTAATATCGCTGTTTGATATCAAATTTATCAAACGCTACAGATCTTGTGCACTTCACTGCACAAACTTTTCAGAAACTCATAGCACACGAAGAATCGTCATTGCACAAAAACCTTCATTCTTACGATTTATTGAAGTCGATATTCATCAGCGAAGTGGTTCACGTAGGGGATGCGCACATCCATTCAATTAACAATCGTTCAATCAGGATTAACACCTTTCGTGCCTGTGCATCGATAAATACGATGGAATCTTGCATGTGTCACAGAGAGACTGAAAGAACTAACAGAGGGTCTACAAGGGCCATCGGGGTTGCCAGGGCTGGCCCGACAGGGTCCTTCTGGTCGAGCCGGAACCCAAGGCATCCCAGGTACCTAATAGACGAAACATCCTAACACATACCTTTTCCTGCACCCTCTTTCTGTGATTTAACAATATCAGATCGCGGTCGTTTCGCTGCCCTTTTTTATTTATATTAGCCATTTGAGTGTCACGCAAATTATTAACGTAAATTGAGAGTAAAGAATTAATCTGAGCATATTGCATAAGTAGCAGCACGCAGCTTAAATTCAGTTAAATCACCCTTTAATATATTTAATGAAAACTATGCAACTTCCTTCAATAATGAATGAATTGGTTATTTCGTAGGTGATCCAGGTCCTCCAGGACTTCCTGGAGAACGAGGTTTCGTCGGATTGCCAGGACCACAAGGTTCTACAGGTCCTCAAGGTCCACCTGGAGAACGGGGTGAGAAGGGTGATAGAGGACCAGAGGGGATCGGTGTAGAAGGTTCAATGGGCCCAAGAGGACTGCCTGGTAAAATATTTCTGCCACCACCGTTTGCAAAATTTATAATTTTCTTTTACATGGGCAATGTTAATAGGGCCGCCTGGTAACGTTGGCGTTGGACTGCCCGGAAGACAAGGGGAACGGGGAGAACCAGGCAGGCCGGGTAAAGAAACTTTCAAACACGTTTTTGAAATTTTTTACTGGTATTCTTAGTTTCATTTATTCATAGGTCCTCCTGGAATAAACGGCCCCCCTGGTCCCCAAGGGCTACCCGGGTCTTGTGAGCTGTGCAATTCCATGGGCACTAATTACGTACAGTATATGCAGTACGGCAATGAAAAAGGACCCTAAATCGTGTTCAATTTCCCGAGTTTAACAAGTGTAAAATTGTTAAATACGAAAAGAGTAATTAAGATCTCGCGATCGGTAAATTTTCTACTTGACAACGATTACAACTGCCATATAAAGTACTTTTTTCAGTAGTGTATACTTAATTTTAAAATAACAAGTATTTATCGTTGATCAATGGTGCATGTAAGCTAAATTTTGCTGTATAGATCAATATAAATTGTTTGCGAATGTTGATACGAATAAATATTTTTTAACTAACAAATATGTAAATATTTGCTTTCAAACGATCAAAATAAAATTTTAAGAGGTCACCCTATTTCATTGTCTGCCATTTTATACGAGGCACCTAGAACCAAATGGTGCAAGTGGAATTCTTCTGACATCGAATTTGAAATTCCAATGTGATAAAAATATTCCACATAAAGATTCTATATAAATCAAGATCAAGGCGAGTCCATCGACCTATGATATTACAACCTTCACGTGACCTTGAGTACGACAAATTTATCAAACTTTGATTATTGATGTGAACGGTGAAATAACTGTGACGAGATGATTAATGATGGAAACTTTATTTTGAAATATTGATGAAAAGAGTGCAATATGAAGATTCTGAAGGGATGAACCAATATCAAGTCTTCCTTATGTTTCCTACCTTGTTTAATATTACTAAACACGAATGCGTTAAAGTGAAATTCCGAACTTATTGTAGTAAACGAAGGAAGAAACTAATAACTCGATGAGCAGCGTTGACACAGGCTACAGGAAACGCGTTTACTAATATTAAGCAGGGAAGGAAACATAACGAAGGCTTGATATTGGTTCATCTTTTGATTCTAAGTGCCTCCCAATAAAACTAATGGCGATGATTGTATTATGTCGTTTACAACTAGCTTCGAACTTTAAACTCTAAACAGGATAATAATATTTAGACTTACCTTGAATAAGTCAATAAACAAACAGTTTTCCACATTCACTTGCTCAAGTTAACGCGTATGTACTTTCCAAAATGAAATGTATCTTGCGCGCATTGGTCCGATTCCGCGTTCTCCCGTCCAAAGCTGCGATGGCGCCACCGATGTCGGTACTATAGTTGAACTCGGTGATGGCCGCGAGGCTCGCGATGCACATTATGTCGTGATTGCGTCGAGTTGTTTATCGCGACGTTCCCGTATCAGATGAAATTTTGTAATTTTCATCCGTGGCGATACTAACGATACTCTGGGTCCGCGTAAAAAGTTGACTGAAATGAATCGTATTTGCGTTTGCAGTCCATAGAAACGACGCTCGTGGGTTCTCTTGACAGTTCTGTCCCGTGTTCGGAGCAGTAGTCTCTCGAGTGCCGCGAGAAGTGTCGTTTCGTCGCCGATCCTGCGTTTTTTTCTTTTAGAACGTCGATCGTTCTAATGACACCGTGCATGTGATAGAAACGATAGGAAAGAAGCGTTTGTCCACACGGGGACGGCGACCCCAAACCCGTCGTCACTCTATTTCCTCTCACCCTTGCTGGGGACACGCGCATCAAAAGCGTCCGAGGTAGGTACACCGGCTGGCCAGGTTAGGTGCATCGCCTTATCTCCTTTACGTTGGTATGGATCATTTAGACCCACCGCTTTGCTTACTTTGATATATACTTTTTAAAATTCAATAAGATTAACAAGTTAAATTGATAAATTTGCAACAACGCGGTCATTTTTAATTCTCGTGTTTACCCGTAAAAAGTAGCGGGTAAAAGCTTGCATTTCTTTCGGTGCATCGCCTGGCGGAAATCATTCTCCAAATGATATGAATGATGCTTAATGTCGACCAGAAGGAAAGACGAAGTCATTTAATGATATTGGGAAAATGAGGGTTTGTCATAAAATTTTGCTATTAAAATTCACACGTTTGTAGACATACAGTTTTACGTTGCTTAAAGAGGTTGAGTTTCGATGCACCTGCAAGAGGGACACGGCCCCGTATTTATTTACCGTTACAGTATATTATAACGGCAACGATAAGTCGAGACAAATAAGATTAACTTCATATGCGGCTAATGTAATATAACGGACACTGTCCCGGCCAGTGTATGTCCTATCCGGCGAAAGAAGTGTTTGGTCCCCACCGTTAAACGGTGCTCCACTGACACACGTTGCTTCCTCCACTCGGCACCGGTCCAAAACATTACTCTCGACTGAATTCACCGTTGTCAGTAAAAGTTACTATGCAGCATTCCAACGCACAGTGCGGCGTGTATCGCAACGTAAAAACAATCTATAATCAGATCATGATCACTCGAAATTGCGTCACGTATGTATCAATTGACAATTATCTCCTCGTATCGCATTGATACGTATCGAGGCACTCGTTCCAGAAACGTTTTGCAAATTGAAAAATAATGTCACATTTATACGGTTGTGTATCGATTAAATACTATCTGCAGTTTTTGCACGTTCGATAACATGGAACGATTAAAGATTATTCTTTCGATTTGATCGTTTAGCATGAGGCGAGAGAGATTCCAATGATAAGAATCTGTATTATAAGAAATCCAAAACTGACCGCGCCTTCTGATCGCTCCGTTTCGCGCGTTCCTCTATACGCGCCGAAACTGTCCCACATTCCCGGCCGTTCCTCTGTCTCCTCGGGCGATCTTATACACCCCCCACCTGGCCCACTTATTGTATTGATTCAAACTTAGGCATCCGCACGCGTTCCTCATTCCTTCGCAACTTGCTCCTCGACGATCTTCCTTTGACGTTTCCTACTTGATCCTTCCGGCAATTTGCACGTCACAAAGATGGTAATTTCATTCGGGGGAAATACACCGAATAATACGATGGCACACCGATATTATTTGGAGACATTTTAGTTAGCTTGCAAATTGTTTCCGGCGATAAAAACATTATTTCGATCTGGTTCCATTTATCCTTTTGGACTTTATTTAGTTTATTGTATATGGGAACATCTTTTCGATATATTAATGCGAGTACTATGTACATATTGTCGGAGATTTATGGCAGATATTATTGATCTCTCGTGTAGCTATTTGTAGTAGTTCATTCGGGGTCGAAGGCTTTTGTCAATCAGCAGCTTTTGTCGGCACGCTTTCCTTTGTGCCATCCGAAATCAATATATTTTTACCCTATATAGTACAAAAATGAATTTTTCGAAAAATGCGTTGCTTTTAACTCCAGTCCAATTACATTAAAATTCTTTAGCAGTTCTTTGCTGCCATTTATTGGATAACGTACAATTTATAATTCTCTGCAATTTGCGGAAAGTTCGAATTCCAGTACACTATTATATCACTCTACAAATACCTGTGTATATGTTGCTTTAATTACAGAGTTCTGCAAATATTAAATGAAAATGTAAAACATTGGTGAATACTTCAGAGATGCATACCGAGCAAAGGATTGGGCAAATGCAAAAGTATAAAAGGAGTATTAAAGTACTGAAACTGAATTAAGAGCCATAATAGAATAAAACATACATATGAACAGATGATCCTCGATCAACAAATTGAAAATTACAATTAAATTTCGATTAACATATGAAATCACAAAATCGATGAAAGTTTCAAAAACTTGGATATTCATCGACTGTTTTGTAGAAGACTGAAGTAACAATTTTTCCTGCCTCTTTCCCTTTCTTTCTGTTTCTGTTTCCCTTTTGAATTCGACAAGTAAAATTTGCCGGAGGTGCACGCGAGTATGTGCTCACGATCCGCCGACGAGGGGCCATTGTAAAATATCGATTAGCCCGTACAGAAACGTATATGGTTTTTATTGCATTTATCGTCGACGCTTGTATACTTACAAAACACATTCCACGTGGCAGTCTCTCTCTCTCTCTCTCTCTCTCTCTCTCTCTCTCTCTCTCTCTCTTTGAGCTAGCGATATTAGCCGGATCAGCGAAAAAGCTTTGTTCGCGATACTGAAACTAGCTTCCAGCGCAAAGCTCTGCAAAGCGAATCTCGACGGGATTACGTAAGTTATCCCGTTGGGATTTCGTTTCCCCGTTAGTTCCTTTCCGATTTAACGTTACGGTTCCTCCTACTTACCTATTACTTTTTTGCTATGCTCCGTCCAAGACATGGCCTAGCATTAATCGTCATTTGTTATACAAACTAAACTGAAATCAATTGCGCAAGTCGATTCGTGTAATTGGTTAAGTATCATCGATTCCGAAAAGTTCTTATCGGTACGGTTTTTAATCGATTTTGCTATTTGAACAACGTATACCGGTAAGTCTTTGCGCGGCTCTGAGCGAAAGGGTTAAATGCCATACGTCCTCCTGTCTCAGCTATGGAGCAAAATCGATACTGTACGGTTTTTAGAAGCAGCGAAGGTATTATTATCGCAACGTGACCGGTAACCTAATGCCATAGTCAATGGAGCAGAACGTACAATCAATATACGCGCACGCAAGAAAAGTATTCGCGAAAATAAGTGAAGAAAGTTTCAGCGCGTATACCGGTTACGTCGGAGTTACATTGAGATCGAGGGCCCGGGAAGCAGTTACCGTGTTTATTACGCCGCGTAATTAAAGCGCGAAGTGGCGAACAACGGCCGAGAACCATCGGTGCCGATGCCGGTTCACCCTTCAAACAAAACCTCTTCACCTCGCGCCGTTTGCGTAACGTAGTTTAATGACTGTGAACGAAGCCCACACCTACCTTGCCAGGAATTGTATTCTCATTCATTTCCGATAATTAGCGAAGAACCAATGGAGATCGAGTATCGTTGCTCGGAATGCGCTTCGATCAGAGTTTGGAAGAGTCGCCGTTGTAGCAACTTTTGCTTTTCTTTAAAGAGCTATAGTTTGCGGTTGGATCCACTAGTTTAATGAATTATTATCGATGCGATGGCTATTAATATAGCTATCATGGCTAACAAGATACATCAATTTTAAGTAAGAAATAAATGGTGGACTCCGTTGCATTTATACTATTACTCATTGCTTAAAAGATCTGCAACTTTACTTTCCGTTCATGACAATAACAAGAGTTGGTCATGAGACGTGAAACTATACTTTACTACGAAAATGATCTCAGAGTATCATTAAGAAGTCATGGAAAGTACAGAGCTTTTGATTTACCATGAATTTCTAAAGAAAACCTCGACTGTTCAGTGTTTCATATTCGTAGGTCGTCGATTCTCAATGATAATCAGCTGCACAGTAATGAACATTTCTATTTCATACAATAATAATTCCGTTGTACAAATTCGCCAAGATTTAGTAGGTACCGCGAGGAGAATATAACAGAATGAAACAGAAACAAATAATTTTGATAAATCATTATTACTGCTCGCCATACAAAAAGAAATAAAATCGGCACAGTAATTAGAAAGCAATTGAACGGCATGATCTGTGATCCCGAGCAAGTGGAAACGAATGAAAATACAGCCCATTGAAGCGTGTATCGACAATTCGGTGGTACTTGTTGATGAAAATACGGGCTCTCCAACTCGTTGAATTCATGGCCCATTCATTTCAATTATTAGCGGTAAAAAAAGATGTCAATAAGAACGAGTACCTCCACTTGGGGCGATACTCACGTTTTCGAGGAATCGTCGAAGAGCTATTTTCGTAGCTCGCTCGAATAAATGCCGTGTGTTTGATCGGTCCCTAAAGCACGATTCTGCTCTCCAGCGTCTATTCAAGTATTCGCGATATGCGACGAATAGTTGGTAAATACACGGAATTCTCGTGTCGTTCGAATCGAGCGCGCGGTCTACTTGTACCGGGATTCGAAACACTCGTGCTTTGCGCCCCTTCAGTTTCGCGTGCTACGAATAAATGTAAATGATACCCTCAAGAGGTAAAAATCAATTCGATAATTTCATGGTAGATTACGTTTCCCCGTATTCGCTTGTGTTCAACGCATTTAATCAAATGTTAGCTTTCAATTTACTGTTTCGCATTGAATCTTTAGTCATAACTGGGAAATAATTGTTAACGTATTAAACGAATGGTTTTAATGGCTGTCGTGGATATTTGGAAATTAATAACAACGCTACGCTTTTGTAGGAAAGCAGTTTTTTCCCCTTGCATCTTCTAAATTTATAGGTTTAGTCGTTTCATGCTAAATTTAATTTTTATCCTCAATTGCTTCTATTACAATTGTGTGTGTAACGTTGTAAATTGAACGTCTATATAATTATTAGTATTAATCATATTTCTAATAACTGAGATGAATATTCGGGGAATATTTACTAAATATGAAGTAAATTTTACCTTTGCCCGCATGTATTATGTAACGTATGAATATTTTAGTTGTATCCTCGAGCCACACGCGTAGTATTGCTGGTGGAAATATGTTTTGCAGCTAAAAATGCTTTTTATCGACTATTTGTGCTATTAAACAGTCCTTTTAATCTTGCAACAATCGATTGCAGTTGAATAGCATTTAATGTACTCTCTTGTTAGTGTTGTAAAACAGTTATGAAACGTACAAACATACCAAGGCGGAGGATTTTAACGAGCTAAGATAAAAAGAAGTTAACCCAATGTTTTGTTTAACATACATTTACATACTGGAACAGTTATTTTTAGCGACGTCTTGATCGGGTAAATAAAGTAAATAAAGTAAAAATTGGGCTTTGGCAAAATTAATGCTGAGGTCACAAAGAAGTACGTAATGGTCACTTGTTAACTTAAACGTTATTGAAACGGCATACTTTTCGTGCACGACAATTATGTTGCGCAATTGCACAGTTAGCGAGGTCTATTTCATACTTCGTTATTAGTCTGTCGTTAAACATCTTCATTACTTGCACTCAAACTTTTAACATGAGACAAATTGGAAAGTGAAACAGATTAATTGTAAATTGTACTTGAATTAATAGTCTCAATATATAGAGATGATATTTATTTATAATCAATAGTATTCAATATGTGATTATAACGAATAGTGCTTTTGTCCCAAGTATTTTTAGCACGAACATTTTTGCTTGCCCCTTAATTATGCAGAACTTAATTTTCAGATTTGTATCTTTTTAGATTTGGAATATTGCGGCATGTATCTATAGCTTAATTCATTTCATCAGAGATTCTAAAGTGCTGCCAGCTTACTGCGAATCAGGGTGAAATAATTTATGAACAGTTCGCCTCATGAATCATTGCGGAATAAACTGCAGTAGCGGATGCAACTCGCATTTGCACTATTTCCGCAAAATATGCCTACAATCGACGAACCGAAAGATTCTTTGTACCGCGTTTCACTGAAGTCGCGAATTTCGCCAAGAGTGCACAAATCCGCGAAAATACGCGGCGGTAAATGTAGCCGGGAACATTTAGACCCGGGGAGCAAAGCGGTGCTCGAACCTTCTCCACTCTCGACTCTTTCCCCTTTTCCCGACACTTTTCATTCTAAATGCACCTGCCTACGTTCCGCATTGCCGAAAAACAGACGGCAAGTCGTTGCCCTTATCGATCTCCCGTTTTGTTTCTTTAAGGAGCTGTTCCCGGAGCTAATGCTGTGAAAATCGTCGATATTATCGCGAAGCCACGAAACGAGGAACCGAAAGTACTTGAATAGACGTAACTCGAAAGAGTTCGATCAGACGATGCATCTTTGAGAATACTACATGGGCTGAAAAGTTCGTTGCATTAATATATAAGATGGTGCCACAGCGTGTTAGTAGTAATTTGTTTCGAAGATATAATCTTGCATCAGACATCATTTCAATTTTCATGCCGATCTGTCATTTATTTCGTATTTAACGAGCAATTGAAACTGACGTGTTCTGCGTTCTTTAAGAAATTGATAAATCTCAAATTCGTAGTGTTATTCATTATCTCCATTTGAAAGGCTTATCGGAAACCGATATTAAAAAAAATATGGATTCAACTTTGAGTGAGTCTGCACCATCGTATGAAACAGTTCGTTTTTGGATTGGAGAATTCAAACGTGGTCGCACAAGTGTTTTCGATGACGAACGAAGTGGAAGGCCAAAAGGGGCGACAATACCAGAAATGATCGAAAAAATACATGATATTGTATTAAATGAGCGTAAAACGAAGTTAAGTGAGATAGTCAACATTGCAAACATCTCGAAAGAGCGTGTTGGAAATATCTTGCACGAAGATTTGCAACTGAAAAAGCTTCAAGTAAGATGGGTGTCGCGTTTACTCAGAATCGACCAAGAACGAGACTGTGTGACTTTTTCACAGCAATGTTTGGACATGATGAAGCGGAATAAAATGGATTTTTTCCGTCGATTAATAACTGTTGATGAAACGTGGATTCATCATTACATTCCGGAATCCAGACAACAATCTTCACAGTGGATGGAACCTGGTACAAGTCGGCCAAGGCGACCAAAAACACAACAGTCAGCTGGGAAAGTTATGGTCACTACATTTTGGGTTATACATGGAATATTGCTGATCGACTATCTTGAGAATGAGAAAACAATTACTAGTAAATATTACTGTGCATTATTGGACAAATTGAATCATTCTATCAAAGAAAAGCGACCACGTTTGAACAAGAAAAAAAATTCTCTTTCTTTAAGACAAGGCACCAGCTCACAAATCAACAATGGCGATGGCTAAGTTGCATCAATTACGCTTCGAATTGCTTCCCCATCCACCGTACTCACCGGATTTGGCTCCTGACGACTGTTTCCTGTTTCCAGGATTAAAAAGATGGTTACGGGGAAAGAGGTTTGCCCCGAATGAAGAAGTGATAGCAGAAACAAATGCATATTCTGCAAAGTTTGACAAAATGCGATACAAGAAAAGTATTGGAATGGTAGAAAATCGCTGGATAAAGTGTATCGAGCTGAAAGGAGATTATGTTGAAGAATAGATCCAACAATTGTCAAAAAAAAAATTGTGTTTTATTATCAATACAGGAAACTTTCCAGCCTATGTAGTATTTATTGCAGTTGTCTCATCGATGTTCTGATATTTTTATATTTTTAATCAACCATTCTCCAATGGCATGATAGTATTCTAACTTCCTTACTACTTCCAACTCTGTGCTACTATGAAATACCATAAAATAATATTCAGCAATAAATATCTTAAACTGAAAGGGACGAGTACCACTTGACAAACTGATTCCAAGCCTCACCGGTGCTCGATTTCCCTTCCATCGGGTTGTTTGTCTCGATTATGATATCCCAGCAAGATATTAACTGCACAGATTCACCCGGTCCCTTCCGTGTAGCGTCTCGATTTTTCTCAAACCTTTCTGCCAATGAATTATGAAATAGACGCTCTTCGTTCGTCGAGTGGTCTCCACGCTCCATTGAGTTAACGATCGACAGACTCGTTGTTTCTTCGGCATATTCACGGTAGAAGTAATTGTCGTTCTCCATCGGCCTACTGTTTCTGTGATTTCTTTGTTATCTGCGCGAACTCGATTGGTTTCGGTCGATTGTACACGATCTAAACGAACGCTCGGGTTTTAATTAAAATATTTGACTGGCAAAACTACTGCGAGTCCACGGTATGACAGAATGCCAGGGGAGGAGTTACCGAGGTTTTTGTGTCTTTCCTTTTTAAAGATTTTTTTCATTAGAATTTCGATATTCACGAAATAATAGATTTGAATATAGGCAAGCTATTCATGCATTTCGCTTGTAGTATTTAATAACATTTGCTTGCTAAACTATTATATTAGAAATGGACGAGAAAAGCGAAAATGTGGTTAACGAATTTTACTTTTTAGCATTGCTACTGCTCGAAACTTAATTGGTCGATCTGTGCAAATGATAATTAGTACAATTCGATATTTTGAATATTTGAAGTGATATTTAGTATGAACGCAGATTTACTGACCGTGTAGTTCACGATATTATTTATGTTTCATACTTCCACCGATCCTTTCGATGCTCCCTTATCTCCGGAGCCTCTTCTAATTTCTTATAACGTAAATAGAGAAGCACCTTCTTTTAGCTTCAGACTATTTTAGCTTCGCCTAAATCCCAGAAATTACCGGAAAAGGCAAGGAATGCGACTATAGGAAGTTCCGTCACTGAGTTTCCCTAATTATGAGTCAAGCTAACGAGCATTCATGACTAATCGACGAACGGCCTTCGTTTTTCATGTGTAACTCGTTTCTAATGCTTACCGTATCGCTTACTAAGTTATGTACGTTTGCTTGCCATCTTAACGATTCGAAGAACTTGCATGTGAAGGTTCGAGCTGCCAGTGGCGTCTAACTTTATAAATAATGAATCACTTGGAACGCATTCCTGTACACAGTTCTCTGTACAATCGTTTCGATGCTGCTCTAGAGAATCGTAGTAAATATCTTGTGGCTCACGAAAATATTCGAACGTTTACATTTGCAAACTTCAATGGCCAAAATAATGTACATTAAACTAATTTGCTTGGACGAATAGATGTCAATAGCAAGACGGAAGTTTCAAGATTAAGTCAGTAAAATTTGAAAATGATTCAACAAGGTAGGTAGGAGTTATGATACATTTATTAGAAACACGCATTATAAGTGACTCACAAAAGAATTCGAACGTTACATATATTATTGAATTATTTAATATTAATATTTTGTTGGACCACCTTTAGCAGCAATAATGTGTCTCAATCGACGTTCCATGCTGTAAACCAATGATTTTGTACAACTACACTCAATGGTGTTCCATACTTCTATAATTTGATCTTCCAATACTTGCTTTGACGTTATTTGATATTTATTTGACCTTTTGCCGATTTCAGCATATACATTTTCAATGGGATTTATATCTGGACTTTGCAGTGGAGTAATTAACATATGTGGGGTTATTCTTTCACAATTCTAGCAGTATGCTTAGGATCATTATCTTGTTGGAAGTGAAAATCTTCCAATAATCCTAACTTACGGGCACTTTCTTTAAGGTTGTTTTTTAAAATATTTAAATACTTATATCGAGTATTCCATCAATAAATATCAAGTTCCCGGTGCCACTGGCTGCCATGCACCCCCACACCATGACCGACCCACCTCCGTGTTTTACTGTTTGATGTAAATGTTGAATTTCCAATTCCGTATTTGGTTTTCTCCATACATAATTTTGACCATCAGAGCCAAAGATGTTAAATTTAGACTCATCCGTAAAGATGACTTTATCCCCCCAAAAAAGCATTATCTTTATTGATATATGCTTTTGCAAAAGCCAGTCTTTTTTTTCGATTTACCGCATTAATAGATGGCTTCTTTCGTAGTACTCTGCCATGAAAATCATTATTTCGTAAGATTCATCGACATAATTCGGGATGAACGTCTTTATGAAACTTATCAGCTACCATATTTGCAAGTTGAGGAGCGGATGTAGTAGGATTTCTTTTTACTTTGCGAATAATAGCTGCCTTTTCTCTTTCAGTCAATTTTTTTTTGGTCGACCTGATCCAGCTTTGTTCGCAAGTGTTCCTTCATTTTTTGACTTTTTTATGATACAATGTATCGTGGACTTACTTCTGTTTACAATTCCTGCAATCTCGTTACATGATTTTCCATCCTTATGCGATCGAAGTATTAGTTCTCTTTCACACTTTTGTGCTTCTGACTTTTTGGTCTTCATTTTAAATACTGTACAGTTTTGCGTTGTTCTTACGGAAACGATGGGTTTAACATCAACTGAACGCACCAATGTTTCCATTTACTAACAATCTTTACATTTATTGCGAAGAAACGTGAAAATATATCGATAATGTTGCAGCGTTCGAGTACTTTTGTGCGTCACTTATCATGTGTGTTTCTGATAAATGTATCATAACTCTTGCCTACGTCATTGAATCTTTTTTCAAATTTTACTGACATAATCTTGAGACTTTCCCGTTTCTATAGATACTACATTGCTTTAATAAATTAGTTTAGTACACCTTATTTTATTAATTAAAATCTGTACCTGTAAGCGTTCGAATACTTTCGTGAACCACTGTAACTGTTGCATTGTGCGTCGCAGATAAAATGGCAGAAGATGGTGCTGGGGGTTCGGGGAACGGTAGCACAGGGGAGGCAAGTCGACTGCAGCTGCTGCAAGAGATGCGGCAGCAGAACTTCGACAGCATACGATTCGCATCGTACCGTACTGCGTGCAAGCTGAGATTCATACAGAAGAAAGTTCATCGTAAGTACGACATAGGAATACATGTTTCTGCATAGCAGATAAAACATGAATCAGAGGAGTTAAGGTGCGCGCACGATATATGTACTTTGGATCAAGGGCAAATTGAATTGAGTATACGATGCCGCGCGACTTTTTACAGAATTGATAAATAAATATATCAAATCAAAGAAAAGATGCCAATACGTTTAATGCAAATTGAGCACAATGAAACTTCGGATTATTCCAAAATGTTCCCGGGATACTATATCGTGACATTTGTTGGTCATGAAATGTTGGACCACGTTCAACATTTAGTAAATTCTCTGGAAAATGATATATCGATAAAGAAGAAAATGAATATAAATCTGTTTCTAACATCTATCAGAAAGACGATATTAGATAATATCATAAAATAAATGAACGAAGTACCCCAATTTGTGTTAAGGGGCTGGATATTAAAGTTAACAATACTTGTCTTATCAGCACGTGTACAAACAATATTTCAGCGGTAATGCATTTTAACTTCACGTTCTACATTGCACAGTGCACAATGTCGATATATGGAACGTGATCGAGGCATTTCGAGAAAACGGTTTGAACACGCTGGAACCGTCCAGCACGCTGGGGGTGTCGAGGCTGGAAACTTTATTGTCTTCTCTATTCCACGCCCTTAACAAACGAGTGCCTGTTTCGCAACAAACGAAAGTCGACGCCACAACAGCGTTATTGATGAACTGGCTACTTGCTGCCTACACTACAGGGTATGCACACTGATTTTTAATTGTACATTAAAATTGGCCAGCCAATGTGATTTATAACATTCGAACTTAATATTAATGCTGGAACTATCGTCGCTACATTATCGATGCGTAACGCATTGCCCCAAAACAAGCATTCCTCTTGTCGTGTTGTATTTCGGGTTTCGTTCGATTAAGTACGGCGTTTCGTCCATATTTCCCGAAATGAGTAGGTACAACTATCGACAAAACAGGGCTTATTAAACAACGTAATAAAAGATACCTAAGTATGTAAAAGAAACTCGAGAAAACCACCTTTGGTAGTTCTAGCGTTAAATAAATGATCTCATTGGCCACGGTCGTATATTGATTTGTCATTGATCCCCCGTGAAATAATAAAAACGTATTACTTCGTAGGGAGAACAATAAAATATCCGTGTTCTCGGTGAAAGTAGCATTGGCCACGCTATGCGCCGGGAAACTGATGGACAAGTTTCGATGTGAGTTGTCCCCTTTCGTTCTATCAAAGCGATCAATTTTCCTTTCAAGTTTTTCATTTTTTAAACTACGTGTCGAGCAGATATTTACTCGCAAATATCGGACAGCAATGGGCACATGATACACTGGAGATTCTCCGAGTATTTGAAGGAAGTTCTAGCTTTAACGGCTGCGGTTTACGAATCGCCGTCTTTCGGCTACTCAGACGGCCTCGCCAATTCGATATTTTCCCAAGTAAGTTCGCCGGTATGAATCTTTGCCGCGGCATTCCTTAATTGGCAAGCCTCTTTGAGTTTCATGTAAGTCGGATGTGAGTATCGTTGGTGTCACGCCGTGTTTCAGAACTCGAAAGTCACGGTTAACGATTTCTTGGACACGCTTATGTCCGATCCGGGACCACACTGTTTAATCTGGCTCCCGTTGTACCATAGAATGGCTGCTGTCGAAACAGGTAATCTTTCCAGACTAAAAGGATACACGTGTAAAAATTTAAACGATTTATACTTGTTACAGAAACAATCATTAGATTGTACAGTATAGTATGCACGCGTACAGACTGTATCAGATAAAAAATTCTGTACGTAATTTTGCTTTAGCAAAAGTTTCATTCAATTCAATTCGAAGACTTTAGAATTACTCAGAATTGTATAATTCATAGCAATCGTAAAAATTCATACACGTGCAGTAGCTTCGAATCATTTTCGCTGCTGTCTTGAATTTCTTCGTTATCGCAAACATTATCTAGAATGAAATCTGCATACGTATTTGTCGGGGGTTTCAAGTAATCCTATGCTAATAATCATATTTCAACGTCTTCAGGAGAATATTTCGGCGACAAACACAAATTAAAGATAAACGAATGTAACGTTTCTCAGTGAGAATCATCTTTGCAACTTACTAAAGCACTTTTCGATATCTTTAGAAATTCTCGCCAGTCGCTCTTGCAAAAATTGCAATCCGTAACTACTGCGCTGTTCGTACAAGCTCGTGATTTTTGCAGTGGCCCATCCCGTAATGTGTGACGCGTGTCACAAGGAGAACTTCACTGGCTTCCGGTACCGATGTCAGAAATGCCACTCGTACCAGCTCTGCCAAGACTGTTTTTGGCGGGGCAAGGTTTCTGGGACACACAATAACGATCACGAAACGAGGGAGTACAGTAGTTTCGTACGTATCCGATTACGATTTTCCAACTGATTCTAGACTACTGAATAATAACGCATATCTGGATCCTTGAACCAAAGTAATTCTAGAAACTGGCAAATGAAAGGCGCATCAAAATAATCTATAATGCACTAATTTCCACATTGTTATATCAAAGATCAATCGAGTGGAAACGAAACAATTTTCACATTGAAAAGAGTGAAGAACTTGTTACACGAAGCATGAATATAAAAGGTCTTTTTTTAAGAGACTTAACGTGCTCTGGTTCTGGGCTCCAGATATGTATCTACATCCTCGTACCATGAGTCACTGGACACCTTACATCTAGCAAAATTTGTATGCGGTTGATTTTATACTACAAAAAGGACCTACATTATGAGTTATAAATAATATTTATTACTTATTACTTGTCCTAATGCAGAGAATATTTACGTCAAAATGAACGTAAAACATCTTACCAACTATTTTACCAAAGATCAAGCTAGAGAATTATATCATTATAAAAATATTCATGCTTTAACCATCGTCCATTTTGCTCGAAATAAGTAAGTGTCCGGTAACTTGTAAACGGCAGCGTATGTACATTTTTTACGTTCCTCGTGAATATCTTCTAGAAATCACCGAGCAAACAGATCGGACATTCCTTGCGGAAAAGCTTCAGGTGCGTGCCTGAGAAAGGGAAGAACAGTTTGCCGAGATTTCCGGAGCAACCGGAGAAAACGTTGGATCTGTCACACATAGTGTGAGTGTCACAGCCACGATACATTGAAGCGATTCTGAATATTCAATCGAAATCAATTTCCTGCATTTGCAGCCCACCATCGCCTTTACCGTCGCACAACGGTTTTCCAGATCCAGGTTTTATGGGTCCTTTCGATTCCGGGTCGATGGACAGCCGTTCCACCTTGAGGAGGTGAGCGCGATTTGAAATCGAAATTGCACATCTTACGTACTAAACGTGCACGGCACGATTTTATTTATTTTTTTTTTTATTCATACGTCGTACAGTATGGATAGTTCAAGACTGGATGATGAACATAAATTAATAGCACGATACGCACAAAGGTTGGCTCAGGAAGCTAGGACTATGGTAAGATATCAATATTATTTATGCCAAACTATTAATACAAGCCCTTTCCACTGCTCAACTTGGTATAATTCTACTAACTTTATTTTCTACTTAATTTATACTTACGATCGTGCAATGTGCAATAAGTACGACTTGCTAAATTATCAAAATAACTGATTTAATTAGCTCGATAAAATTCTGTAGGGCTTCTTGCAATTTTCCGTTTAAATTCGTAATATTCGACACAATCCGACCAAATGTACTTTGAACATAAATATGAGAAATTCCCCCCGGTTGGTCGTAAATTAGAGTAACAAATTAAATGAAACGACTCTGCTGAATAGTAACTTCGTGCGACTAATTTCAATTTCGTAATTGCACAGCCTCGTGCCGCATCCAGAATGTCGCAAGCTGAGCAAGCAGTAAGTATGCAAAATTTTCATTCATTGTCAGTGATATATAATTTGCAAATTGGAATGTTTCTATTTCATTGATTTTTTAATTTTATTATTCTTTGCGTTACAGGGTAGGGCACCGTCTGACGCCAACTTAGCATCGTTAGACGCATCCAGAGCGCAACGCGAGCTTATATCGCAATTAGAGGCAAAAAACAAGGAAATAATGCGCGAGATTGCAAGGTTAAGGTATACCTGTGTCGTTTATTTCCTTTATATCAAGCCTAAACCTCGAGATCATCCTGTCGAACCATCCTAGGATCATGCATGTTACAAAGAACGTTCTGTTTCGCTTTCTCACCTTGGTTGCGTAAAAAGAATGCGTAGAGCTGAAGACATATCACAACAATACTAACAGATATACAACTTCTTCAAACTTCTTACAACGATTACTAATTGTATTTATTTTGATTAATTCCACCTCGTTGAATAATTCAGTGTCAAACATTCTTATATCCAAAATTTTAACACCGAAATATGTATCCTGCTTGTAACCAACGTTCTTTCTTTCGATTAGTTCAGACTTTCGTATGACTTCGAATCAGTTTCATTTACTCATTACTCTCGTAGAGTAGATTATAAATATATAAACAGAATTAACAGAACATTTCAAATAATCTGTTTCAGTTCCTTTGAAGTTTAAGTAAAGAAATACATTTAGCTAGCTATAACAATTCTATAACGAAGTAACCATTCCAATCTTTCTTTTTTTTATTCAGTTTAACGTTGATTCAGTTTTCGATATAATAAGTTCACTCACTAGATTCACATACAGACACCACATTAACGATATATTCTCGCTTCAGCTTGTAGTCAGTTAGATGGAATGATCCCTTTGAAGGGATATTCCAGCTCTTGTATTCGGCTTGGCGTTTATCGCGTTAACGTTGGATTCAAATACAGGAGGCAACAGGAGATCGAGGCAGCCGGTTTGGAGAATCCCGCATTGATGTCCGAATTGAGGGCATTAAGGCAAAGGAAAGACGAGCTGGAAACGCATTTAGCAACGTTACAGGATTCCCGAAGGCAACTAATGGTGCAGCTTGAAGGTTTAATGAAAATGTTGAAGGTATTTACTTCAAATATAACTGTTTAAGAATATATCGATCAAATTATTATACCTGATGAGGCATTTGCACCGGCAGCATTGTAAATAAATACATTATTACTTGCAGAACCATCAGGCGTCTCCAAGATCGACGCCCAATAGTTCTCCAAGAAGTACGAAATCGCCACCCTTACCACCCGGTGCTGTGCCGAGTAGTAGATCAGCTCCACCGACACCGGGTGGACCACTGTCGACGGCATCGCAACAGCAACAGCCGCAGTCGCAAAGCCAACAACAAATGTCTCAGAGCTACCAGAGTACGGTTCCAACAACGTCCGTGGCGAGTGTCACCAATAACACTATGCTGGGAACGATACAAAATCCTATTCCGGATAACTTATCGTGCGTTGGAGGTGACGTAAGGTAGGCGGGTACTTAACAAATTTACATTAAAAATGTATAAAAAGACAAACCCAAAATAAATAGAGATGCGAGCAAGTGGAAAAGATTCGAACTACAATCTTTGTATAAAATAATCGCGCTAGTAGATGGAATATTTTAACGAACGAAATGCAATTGGAATAATTTCACAATGAAGTAAAAAGGGAAAGAACTTGTTGCTTTGAAATATTCAGAAATGTATCGATAAGTTTTAAATGCATGCACGGTATTTATGAAGACAGGTCTTTATTGTAACTTTTTATGTCGATATATTTATGATTATTCGGAGTAAGAATAAATTGTACAAAGATTTGTAACATATTTAGCTATACTGAAATTACTTTTACATAAAGTACCAGATTTTTATACATTTTCTGCATTCACTACTATGCGTGCACTTAGGTGTATTAATATTTGAAACAGGCATCGTCACACAATATTGAATTGATTAAATTCCTCGATAATTTAAGCAATCAAAAATTCAGTTTAATCACGTACATCAATTTGTATTTTTCACACACCTATGTAAAAACTGATTTCTTCTAAAGTTTAGTAGAATGTCAGCAAAGTAATTTCACCCTTAATCGTTGCATGCGAGTATTTAATGAGATCGTACTTTTATTCAGCTAGTAACAAGAATACGTTTGGTCCTAGTTGAATAAGAAATTTAAAAAAACATTCCGAAATATTCCTACACTCGTCGTATTGCGGCTTTTATTTCTTGTTGTTATTTTTGTTGAACGAGTTATTATATTTAAGTTGCTGCTTTTCGCTATTTCGTGATGCTTTTAGGGCGCTATTGTACTTTGGTTACTTTTATGTTATAGTTATATTTTAATTATCCTCAAGTTTGTGAAATTTTGCAAGCATGTGTATTGTGTAAAACAAAGCAGCTATGTTGACGTACTTTTTTTAAGAAGCATGTTGCAACTTTTTATTGTATATTATATTGTTACGTTTTCTTTCATCTATCGAATTGTACAATTATTGCGCATATTGTTTTATTTTTCGCGTACGTTAGATTGGTTTCTAAATACGTAAGTATTAACTGTATGTTAATATTTAGTTCTGTACACTCGTTTACCTCTGTTTTAAAATATTGTTATCAAATCTATGGAATGCATACACTTAACATACGTTGTGTATGATATGCTTTTATCGTATAATGTTTCCGATCTTTTGGCAAACGTTAAGAATGTTAATTTAATAATTGAAGCTTCATCGTTGTGAAGATTGAAAATTGGAATAAGATTTCAAGAAGAGTTTTAAACATAATTATACATGTGTGTAACGAATTTGAAGAACAATCTGTATCGAATACTATTATTAAATAACAGCTGCACGAAATAATTGTTAATGTACTGGAAATAAAAATTCAACTATCGAAGTATAAAAGGCGCGATTTTATTTTTTTTTAATTGTCATTACTGCTTTTTCAGCAACGCTGCATGATTTTTCAATAGCACATTTTAAAGTTGGTAGATGTCTTTCGCATTTTTTAATTTATTGTTAGTTTCATCGTGATGTAAAAGGAATTTCGGAGCCGTAGATGCTTGCAGAACGAGCGTGGCATGTCCAATTCTCCATTTAGCGTTTATTTGGAAATCGCTTTGCGCAAAGAAAATAGAGATTTTCGATATCAGGTCTGCGTTCAGGACAAACAGCTTGCCAGGAAGTGGTTCCAGCAGCGCGAATAATAGCTTGGGTCGATCCTTACGAAACGACTTGCTGGTAGCTGCTGACAGTGTTACAAACGCCATGTCAACACTCGTCAGGGAATTGAACTCGGGTAAGTCGCAATTTGCAAATTTTAATTTCCTTTGCATCAGAAATGAATGCAAAACATTTCGGTAGTTAATAATGGCACAATAACTCATATTTAGCTATCATCCTTAAGCATCGAACTTCTATAATAAAGCATAGAAATCATTATCCCTCAAAATGAAAAAAATTGTAGCCACCTTGGGGTAGTGACGATTAAATATTTCATAAATTTATAGCCGTCATAACGTTCCCAAGAACTTATTAACCAGAAAATATTTTTGTTAAGTAGTTGAAATAAGCAAAATGTTAATATAGTAGTACCAATGTGCATACTTCTCTGTTTCGTGTGTAATATTTTAAGTAATTAATTCGTTACAGAAAAAATTAGGACAATACGCGAATAGTTTGTCGGAAATAATCGTATTATGTTCCATAATTATTCTTTCTCATAATGCTATTCATATTAGTGTAAACAGGCATGTCTCGCAGTATTTTTTACTCTATCACATCGTTAGATTTTGTAGCATGTAATGATGCATTTCCCAATTCATTTTTAGAAAAAAAGCCATCAGTTAAAATAAAGATGCAGTTAATTCGTCCTTATACGTATTAACTGCGTGTAAGCCAAACTATACATATTTATTTTGTACGTTTTGCTTTAAATAATTTTCCAAGGTATTTTCACAAGATCAGAATAAAAGGTAATTACCTGTTTCTTTTTAACGTTTATACTTTACTGATATGTTAAACATAATCTTTGGGCACAATGTGTTTTAAACATTATTGTACGTTAATTACGACATCTATCAAATGGAAGAAGAAATTATTTGATTTATATTTAAATATCAGTTTCTAAAATGTTTCTGTTGTTTAATAACAACAACTTATCTACCAATGTAAATATTTAGATTTTACCCCTTTAAACACAATTTGCCTGTCATAATTCTTACTGTCTTCTATTCAATATAGATTTAGCAACATTTAGTATAGATATAGCACAAACTACACTCTACACACCCAATAGGCAAATTTCATGAAATTTACCTTTCATTTCCAAGAATTTGCAGTTCAACTAAAAAATTGGACATCCAAACGATTAAAACGCGGGTTCAATTAGACTTGGCAATTAAACGAAAATTTATGAAACTCTAATCTTAAATCTACTATAAAGTAACAATTTTTGCTTTACTCAGATTTGCCCAAGTAAAAATATATACAGCGCTACTTTCTGTAGCGTTTTGAAGCTTCTCGCACCATGTATTGCATTATTATTCCAATGAAATAACAACGGAAAAAGTGCGATGCTCCGCTATTTTGAATAATTCGTTCAAATAGAAAAAAAGTTAAATCTCTGCGAAATATTTCGTTTGTACTTAAATTTCGGCAACAAATAGATAATCCCACATACAAATAACACTTTAGACGTGTTGTGTGGAATGTGTGTGATGCACCCCCTGTGAATGTATCCTGGTGCCTTGCAGACTCAGACCAGGAGGATCATTCTCACAACTCTGGCCGAATTAACATCAGAAAGCCGTTAGGTAAGAGTTCGTTCAAATCTCGAACATATTTGCCATTTTTACCACCTTCACGATCATTTGCTAAATATTACACCACTTGCCTTTATTTGCATAAATACATATAGTCACTACGTCCGATAGAGATTGTAGTTAGTGTATTGATACCTCAAAAAGCCATAATTTTCGATTACTGTCATGAGGTATATTTCTGTGTCGACCAGAAGAAATATTGTATCATTTTTTCTTAGCCTAGTATTCGAGATGTCTATACGTCCCCCAAAAAAAAAAACAGACACGCTGTATACTCCCCCATAGAAATTTGTAAAAGTTCAGTTTCAATTAATTTATATAGCAGTATAGACGATGCAATTGTAGAGAAGTTAGTTTCACATTCTAAACTGGTAGTAGTTATAGCGCCTAATTGTATAGAGACATTACAAGCTAGCATTCCCTTACGCGGACCGACAAAAAAAGAGCCGAAACTAAATTCGATTCTAAACAATTGTAACTACATAACTTGCAAGCAATTATCTTTACTTCAGATTTCGAGGCTGGTGAAGACGGGGACGACAGCAGCGGCGGTGGAAACTCTTGGAGGGAGGAGCTTCAACGCCGATATCAGCAAGAGAATGATTTTCTGGCTGAACTGCGCGCGCGAAACGTTAACATCTCGCAAACACCATCGGCCACTCCATCCAGTGAACAGGAACAGGAAAGGGGCGAGAGGGAAGAAGCGGACGGGGAGAAGGAAGATGAAAATGAATCCAACTGGTCGGAATCGGCGAAGAAATGGGTCAACCGATAAATTTGCTACGCGACAATTCATATGTATTTTAACGGCTTAGAATCTGCTGCGAATTGCTACAAGAACGAGTTACTGTAGCTACAACGGTTATGACGGGCATATATCTGGGTGTTAGCGTAAAATGTAACCGGTTAGAATTTTGGGCAGTATTTAAAAATCTTGCATTTTCGAACCAGTAAATACTTTTTAATCAAAAGATTCGTCAGCTCGGTGGGGAAATGTCGTAAGGAGCCTCCACGCGGATTTTCACAGATGTATGAAATAATACGTGCGTGCAGAGAAAAGATTTGTCTCCTTTAGCATTTATTATTTCTCTGTAACAAGTTTCCCGAACAACAGAGATTCAATCTTTCTTTTTACTATTATTAAAATATTCTTTCTATCAACTCACTACAATATTTCTCACAATTGTTTAGTTTAAAGAATTTCCTGTAGATTCGTTTTCTTACAAGGGGGATGCATAATGCATATTGAAAAGCCTTTTTTAAATACATATGTTGTTTCTAAATAATTTGATTGGAAGAATACAACTTGCAACGTTTATGGGCCTAAGAATGCTGATTACTAAATCGGGCTGAACATAAACAGCATACATTTCTTGTTCAAAGGACTTATTTTGATTCTGCATACAGGATATTACTCGCATACAGCTTCGTAATGACAAATTTAAAAGACATTAACTTAAGACCTCGAACGAGCTCAATAACAAATAACACTTCTAGCCTACAGTGCGTAGCTGTTGAAATGAATGAAACTTTTGCACAAGTCTCTATGACCAACTTTGTACAAGGAGGTAAGTATATATACAATCCAAGAACTTTTTTAAAAGAGAAAGTGGTAAAATGATTGCTGATAGACGCTTAGCTGCAGAACGTCAGGTTTTTTTGTACATTCATACAAGTTAGATACAATATTCGACATAAACTTTACAATCGTTAAAAACCTGGACTATTTAAATATGTTTGATCATATTAGGCACGCTTAACTGTAGCCGCGCGACGATTCATCCGTATTGTTAATAATATACGCCTCGGAGCTAATGACTCATAAATAGGAGCCCCATTCTCTCTAATAACGAGTCAAATAAATTATTTACGTTTCTGTTCGTCAGTTGTTTTATTTATGCATGCAACGTTGTGTAATAAGTGAATAAATTTTTCTGAATTATATTGATTCTAAAATAAATCATATCTGTAATACTAGGAAAGCTTATTGCAATCACATTACAAGTTCCTATCATCTGTATGTTTTAAGCGGTTCGATACAGTATCGTCTCGTTATAAGCATATCCTTAGAGGAAAATTGAAATATTCATTTATGACCCAATGGCTTTGAGGTATTATATTAAATCATTACAGCGACAGTGTATATAAGCCTCATTGTTGATAATCAATGATTATCGATTAAATATAATACATTAGTACCTCTAGGCAACTCTTGAATGTATTGCTTAGGCATTTTCAAATGGTTGTTCATTTTGCTCTATTAACTTCGATTTATTTAAGGTGTATCATTGTACTTGAATGCCGAAGTTCTACACAGTACTCATAGTTACATTTATCTACGGATCCATGATGTATAAAAATAGATAAATTGTATTTATTTCATCTGCCATACCTTGTGTTTACTTCCCTACCAATAAACGCTGGTTGAATTGTAATTAATATTAGAACAATGAAGTTTAATATTTTTACGCATCGCGTAAATTCGAAATCCTCTTTATATATTTTAATGCTTATTTGGGATAATTGAAGTGGAAATTGTGTAGCAAATGCATGACACAATTACTGAATAAAAAAAAAATGAAAACATATTTTACAGCCTCGAAAAGATCCCATTAATCATGAATCTCGTTTAAAATAAAGTTATGTATCTTTCATTGAAAGAGAAGTACAAAGCGCGTCCAAATATGAATCAACGGATACATATCGAAACAATTGCTATCACAAATAAAAACCTCTTCCAATAAATGTGACAATGAAGAATTTTACGGAAAACAGAAGTAATCACAGAGCGAGATAAATTTTGTAGAAATTTTAATAAACAAATTTGTTCCTAGGCCAGAGAAGTAATAACAAACACGAGCTATGCTTATTCTATTCCGCAATTACATCGTTGGAGAAGGTGTTGTTCTCGAAACATAATATTCGAAGATTAATTATAATTGGGCAACGAAATATTTGTTCTTTCAATGCGGTCACAGAATTAACTCAACTGCAAGAATTATGGATCGTCGACTGTGGTATCGGGGTAATGACATAGGTTTAATATGATAAATCAAGTGTTGCAAACTAAGACTTGATTTTTCCAGAATGTACCAACCTTCAGCAGCGGCTGTTCATTAAAGAAACTTTACTTATATTCCAACGAAATATCTTTCATTCCGGATCTGGAAGCTTGTACACACTTAACTATTTTAAACCTAGCAGGAAACAAAATATGCAAACTCGAGGTATAACAGCATCTATTATTTTCGGATAAAATATATTTCGTACTTTTAACGGAAACATTTCGTTAACTGGTGTCATACACAGGGTGTCCCAGAACTACCTCAAGAGACGAAAAGGTGTGATACCTGAGGTGATTCTGAACACCTTTTTCCTTCGCGAAAATGTTGTTTGAGGCTTCGTTTTTAAATAATTAACGAAAAACACTGAGCAATCACGGGCAGAGACGCTCGACCGTTGCCCTGAACAAAATGCGTCCATATACCAAGGAGCGAAAGTTAACATCGAATTATTCATTACTCATGAATGGAAATGAACTAAAATACAAACGAAATCAATTTGTCGTTATCAGTTGAACAAAAAGGAATTAGAATCGACTGACTAACAAGTCTATCAAGCACAACGTATGTTACATTTTTAACAATTCACCAACAATTGGAATTAGTCTCATCCGTTTCTCTAGAAATGAACTTGCTTCGACGAAAATGGGTAACTGTTATCCTAGCCATCATTCGAAAACGGAACACGTGGTGAATAACAGCTGATGTTACGATTGGGTCACGAAATAACTCACTGTACTTAACACAGCTTACTACTTGAACGATAACCGTCACTGGATCATCCTACCGATCTGGATCATTCGAAAACGGAACACGTGATGTACAACAGCTGATGTTACGATTAGGTCACGAACTAACTCACTGCACTTGACCCAACTTACCACTTGAACGATAACCGTCACTGGATCATTCAGAAACGGATACACGTGATGTGCAACAGCTGATGTTACGATCGGGTCAACGAACTAACTCACTGCACTTGACACAGCTTACCACTTGAACGATAACCATCACTGGATCATTCAGAAACGGATACACGTGATGTGCAACAGCTGATGTTACGATCGGGTCAACGAACTAACTCACTGCACTTGACACAGCTTACCACTTGAACGATAACCATCACTGGACCGTTCTACCGATCCGGATCATTCGAAAAAGGAGTACGTGATGCACAGCAGCTTATGTTACGATTGGGTAACGAACTAACTCACTGCACTAAACACAGCTTACCACTTGAACGATAACTGTCACTGGATCATTCGAAAAAGGAACACGTGATGCACAGCAGCTTATGTTACGATCAGGTCAACGAACTAACACACTGCACTTGACACAGCTTACCACTTGAACGATAACTATCACTGGACCGTTCTACCGATCCGGATCATTCGAAAAAGGAACACGTGATGCACAGCAGCTTATGTTACGATCAGGTCAACGAACTAACTCACTGCACTTGACACAGCTTACCACTTGAACGATAACCGTCACTGGATCATTCAGAAACGGATACACGTGATGTGCAACAGCTGATGTTACGATCGGGTCAACGAACTAACTCACTGCACTTGACACAGCTTACCACTTGAACGATAACCATCACTGGACCGTTCTACCGATCCGGATCATTCGAAAAAGGAGTACGTGATGCACAGCAGCTTATGTTACGATCAGGTCAACGAACTAACTCACTGCACTTGACACAGCTTACCACTTGAACGATAACCATCACTGGATCATTCAGAAACGAATACACGTGGTTCACAACAGCTGATGTTACGATTGGGTCACGAACTAACTCACTGCACTTGACACAGCTTACCACTTAAACGATAACCGTCACTGGATCATTCAGAAACGAATACACGTGGTTCACAACAGCTGATGTTACGATTGGGTCACGAACTAACTCACTGCACTTGACACAGCTTACCACTTGAACGATAACCGTCACTGGATCATTCAGAAACGAATACACGTGGTTCACAACAGCTGATGTTACGATTGGGTCACGAACTAACTCACTGCACTTGACACAGCTTATCACTTGAACGATGACCGTCACTGGATCATTCGAAAAAGGAACACGTGATGCACAGCAGCTTATGTTACGATCAGGTCAACGAACTAACACACTGCACTTGACACAGCTTACCACTTGAACGATAACCATCACTGGACCGTTCTACCGATCCGGATTATTCGAAAAAGGAACACGTGATGCACAGCGGCTTATGTTACGATCAGGTCAACGAACTAACTCACTGCACTTAACACAGCTTACCACTTGAACGATAACCATCACTGGACCGTTCTACCGATCCGGATTATTCGAAAAAGGAACACGTGATGCACAGCAGCTTATGTTACGATCAGGTCAACGAACTAACTCACTGCACTTGACACAGCTTACCACTTGAACGATAACCGTCACTGGATCATTCAGAAACGAATACACGTGGTTCACAACAGCTGATGTTACGATCAGGTCAACGAACTAACTCACTGCACTTGACACAGCTTACCACTTGAACGATAACCATCACTGGACCGTTCTACCGATCCGGATCATTCGAAAAAGGAACACGTGATGCACAGCAGCTTATGTTACGATCAGGTCAACGAACTAACTCACTGCACTTGACACAGCTTACCACTTGAACGATAACCGTCACTGGATCATTCAGAAACGGATACACGTGGTTCACAACAGCTGATGTTACGATCGGGTCAACGAACTAACTCACTGCACTTGACACAGCTTACCACTTGAACGATAACCATCACTGGACCGTTCTACCGATCCGGATCATTCGAAAAAGGAACACGTGATGCACAGCAGCTTATGTTACGATCAGGTCAACGAACTAACTCACTGCACTTGACACAGCTTACCACTTGAACGATAACCGTCACTGGATCATTCAGAAACGGATACACGTGGTGTGCAACAGCTGATACTACGATCGGGCCAACGAACTAACTCACTGCACTTGACACAGCTTATCACTTGAACGATAACCGTCACTGGATCATTCAGAAACGGATACACGTGGTGTGCAACAGCTGATGTTACGCTCGGGATAACTAACTAACTAACTGCACTTGACACAACTTACCACTTGAACGATAGCCGTCACTAGATCATTCATGAATAATGAATAATTCTACGTTAACTTTTGCTCCGTGCTATACCGACGCGTTTTGCTCTACGCGCGCTCTGATTGCTCAGTGTTTTGCGTTAACCATTTAAAAACGAAGCCCCAAACAACATTTTCGTAAAGGAAAAAGGTGTTCAAAATCACCTCAGCTATCACCACTTTTCGGCTGTTGAGGCAGTTCTGGGACACCCTGTATTTAACTTGAATAGAACGTGGAAATCTTGACACAACTGCAAGATTTGAATTTGGCCAACAATAAATTGCAAAGGATAGATAAGCTATCTTGGAGGAAATCTGATTTGCATTATTTAAATTTAGCAGGGAATCCTTTATTCATCATAAGGGTATGTTAATACTTGAGTAATCTACATTCCTACGTTATTCTGAAAAAAAATTAATAATTTTTATTTAACTACAAGGACATAAGGTATTTATCTCAATTGCAAAAACTAAATTCATTAGTATTTATGGATCCGTTATATGGTGATTGCCCCTTGGTTGCACTTTGTAATTATCGTATATACGTTATTTACAATCTTCCGCATATTAAAAAGTTAGATCATTACAAAATAGGTGAAAAGGAAAGGCACTGGATTAATCACTTTTTCAAGTACCTATACCATCTACCCTTATAATATTAATATTTTTCAATGATATTTCCAAAGTAATTCTTTCTAGAAAACAGGTGACGTATTATAATGTTTTATTGCATAAACATTTAAACACGCACTTGAATTTATTGAAGCAAAAATATAAAGAATATAAAACGAAAATGCACCATTTAAGGGGTCAATTACATTCAATTAATACGAAAAAGGTACCTAATATTTTATTATACCAAACTATTGAATCTGCTTATCATTTCAATTACATTCGTTAACTACTTTTTAACTATTAAATAGAGCAATCAGAATCATTCAGATGTCGATGCCCGCGATCTATCACGAAACGTAAAATTGCAAATGCAATTAAATAGAGAACAGTTCGGAGAAACGAAAGAAATGATTTTCATGCAGTTCAAAGTATTATATAATACTTTAATTTGTTGTCTTCTAATACTCTCGATATGATGGCACAAGACTATCTTTTCTTAACGTTAATGTTGTACATCAGATTTTGCAACAGCAGCTTTTAACTAACATGAGCTATTGTGGGAATATCAGTTTCGTTGAATACAATACCGACTCGGAGAACACAGTCATTCGATTATGCAAACAATTTTTGCAAGCTTCATTGTGTCCTGTTATGAAGGAGTACGTAACATTTTCGTTTCTGCTAAAGGGAATAATCTACGTACTGTAATTTTCATGTTCACAGAGGCATCGGTATAAGGGATGTGAAGTTACATAAAGTAACAAAAGTGAATAATAAAGAAATCGACCAGTTAAATATTTGCAAAAATAAAGGCCCACAATCAGACGAATGCAGTACAATTTTACAAATTCTAGTTTCTCCAGGAGTAACGGATATCCAAAAGTGGCCGTTCAACGTTTTTCAATCTGACTTACTTGTTAAAGTATGTATGCTTTTAATGTTCGAAGAAGCACGATTTTACCGCGCAAGGAAATGCAATGTAGAACAACGTATTTTTTAATTAACAGGAGGAGCTAACTGTGACTAATTGTCTGGCCGCGGCAGATTCTGATTGTCTGAATAAAATGCTGCTCACACGGAAAGATAACGATGCATTAAGCGTTTGTAATATGTATGAAAAACTTCGTGTTTGTATACTTATACAGACGCCAATTATCCACACCGATGAAAAGTAATAATAGCAGTATAAGTTTTAACGCTTTTAACGTAAAAAGTATAGTATTTTTATACAGAACACATAATGTCGAAGACTGTCTGCATATAAAATATGCTAGTTGTTGCAATAATACGAACGAGATTTGCAAGGCATTGACATTAACGAACGCAAACGTAAAGAATCCTCTGTTCGTAATAGAGTACGAGTATATATTGCCTGAATCGAAAAATGTAATCACTGCTATTACGATAATTTAACTCCGGCCGACGTTTTTCGATATATACTAAACTTTATTTAGAAACAACTTAGCAAATTTCTTTTCAGGAGGGAGAACACGAAGACCCTGTAGCTACGTGCCAAACAGACAATGATATGCCTATAAGCTTGTCCAATTCTAATATTACACAATATATTAATATTGATGAAAGATTGGACGTAGTCAGTCTCGTGAAATTATGCATATCTGGGCAAAACATAAGTTCAATAGATATAGACCTCGATTTACCGAACTTAAGAGAAGTGGACGTTTCGTTTAATCGACTGAAAGAATTTCCAAACTCAAACTTGATGAACAACGTGCACGTGTTAAATATCAGCTCGAATAATATACAAGTTTTATGGGTCTTAAAAGCTTTGATAGCATTGAAAGAATTAAACATATCATGGAATTTGTTGACAAATTGTTTTCAAGCTATTCGTAGCTTTGCAACTTCTATGCCTAACGTAAATATTCTAAAGATACATAACAATCCTTTCGACGATGTTACTGATCCACAAATAGCGGAATACGCAATGCATATATATTTGCCAAATATAATTTTTATTAACGATTGCAAAGCTCAAGATCTTTCTCTACGCCAAAATTATTTCCCATGCGTATTCAATATGTGCAAACTGAACCGTAAACAGCGTAACAAACTGATTTATTTGAAGCACTGTGCGTTGCAGAATACAGCTCACGCAAAAGTATTGGAAAAGAAGAGCATGAAACAAGAAAAGTACATTCATGTATCTCAAGATTTTCTTACAGCTTCGAATGTTTTAAAGGGGGTGAAGAACGTGCAAGAGTTGTGTGTAACGTGCTGTTCATTATGCACGCTTCCATTCGTAAAACCTCTGAGACATTTAACCAAGTTAAACCTTGGAACTAATTTCATTTCAATCTTGAACAATTTCACCCAAGAGAACTTCCCTACGTTAAAGTATTTAGACCTGACTAACAATTTAATCACGAGCCTAGAAGCGATGGGATCGTTTCACACGTTGCAAGAATTATATTGCGGGAATAATCAAATAAGCGCGATAGCGCAGATAGATAATGTTAAAACTTGGCAAGCATTGCGCGTTATAGATCTTTGCAGTAACCCAATAACTACGGACGCGTTGCATAAGAAATTTATTGCGTTTCATTTAAGTAACATCGAAGTAAGTAGGATGACTAATAAACTGTAAAGCTTTTTGATTTCTTAAAATTCTCCTTGATCCCTGTTCTAAATGATGAATTAATATATGATTCTATGCTATTAATATACTTTCATTATCAGTATATTTCCGGAGAATACGTGCGGACGTCTGATATTTCAGAAGCAAGTTATATGTTTGGCAATAAATGCGACAAGTATGTGCTGAGCATGATGTACGAAACGGAGAGATTAACAAATATTACACAACTGAGTTTGGCCGATTGTTCTTTGTCAAAGGTGTACTATTTTATAAAATTATATTATAATCCTCATAAATCGCGAGAAGCTTATATAATTGTTATTTATACTTTCTTTAATCATCAGGTGGATATTTCAGCAGAACTGCTACCCCAGTTGGAGAGCTTGGACTTGAGTAAAAATCGAATAACGTGTTTATGGGGTCTTCACTCTTTTAAAAGTTTACGCACATTGTGCTTGAGTTACAATTGCCTCGAGACGTTTAATGGAAGCGGAAATGACAAAAATAAGTGTACATTTCCAAAACTGTACACCTTACTGTTGGATCACAATTGTATTAAGTCCGTAATGAACATTACGAAACAAAAATTTCCGGCGATCAAACATCTGTTCTTGAACAATAACTGCCTTCAAAATGTCAATGGTAAAATGAGATAATGGTATATGGTTTATATAGGACGATCCTTTCTCTCAATTGCACAAAGAATACAGGGTGGATCTGGGAACTGGGACAGGTTACTGTTCTTTTAAAAGTAAATAATGAAAAAAAATGGTGGAGGAAAAAATCATTAGGCATAATACGTCCTAACTTCCTAGGCCCTTATTCTTTATATGGATGCACCGATGCACAGCCAAGTGCAATTGTACTTTATTCTTTAATGAAACCCATGTTTTTCATTAAACCAATCGATGCCTTTTATCATCCTACGTATAAAAGTACTAACTTAAGGTCATCGAAATGCCAATACTTCACGAGATATTCGACATTTTATGTCAGAGACGTACTTTATTACAATAAGTTCGAGAATACTCCACTATTGCACTTTAAATATTTTGTAAAGCGTTTTTTCACATTTTTAATTACATGTTTTAGTTGATTTGCATCGGCATTCGAACAATGCATTTTGATACGCTCCTTTAAATCATCAACCGTTACAAAAGAACGTGAATTCACGTTATCTTTTAGACAACCCCCAAAAAAGAAGTCCAATGAATTCAAATTTGGCGAACGAGGTCGCCAGTGCATGGGGCTATGTGTACCAAACCATTTTCACCCAGAATCGCCCTGTATATTGCCTGATGAAACTATGGCAATAACAACCAGCAATATGTGTGATCTGATAAAGACACGCCGATTTAGAGAAGCGATTTATCAGAGAATGCATGGCGCTGGGTGTTATTGATACGACGTCTGCAAGGAGTACTTCCTTTGCATCGACTAATGAGATGATCGTCCTACCAAATTGACTTATTACTCATTTGCCCATTGTGCTTAGAAATAAATCATTGTTCCACATTGGAATCTCTCGTCTTGGATAGCAACGAAATTGAAACACTGAACATAGAGGACTTTATTGAAAACAATAATCTCAAATTTTTGTCCCTCGAGAACAACAAAATAAAGTCGTTGGAATTTACAAAGCCTCTGGAGAGATTGAGGAAGCTTTACCTTGCTTACAATTGCTTAGCGGTAAGTATGAATGAATAAGAATAAATATTGAATTAATGAGTAATCAATATTGTGTTTCAGGATGAGGTTGAAATACAACACATATTGTTGTTGAAAGACTTAGAAGAAATAACGTTCGAGGGTAATCCTTTGTATAACAAAGACAGCAGGGATAAATTTATTGCAATGGATTTTGATTTTAGAGATGCCAAGACTGATAGAATTTGATATACGTATAAAAACGTACTTCCTAATTTGACCACTTTAACATTTTACCGAGCATGTTGAATAAAATATTTTGTACGATGAAAATGGTGTTTGTATTATTTCATGACTACTCGTTTATCGTTCGTATTTGAGAGATTCGTTAACAAAACAGACTCCGAACGCGGACTTATTTGGACAGATTTTAACTACTAAAAATTTATTGTTATATTAAATAACGACTTGTAAAACTGATTATACTGCTACAAAATTCCACTATAGACTAAAAAATTTTCCGATTCATTCATTACATGTCGGATACATGTAACGCGCAGCCAATCAGCTCAATTATTCGCTATATAATAATGAACATTAGGTTTTCGGACTTTTTCGTGTACTTATTCTGTAAAAAGCCGGTATATCATATACAAGGGTTTGAAATTATAAAGTCCTGGTGAGAAATGAACTAGGATGTGTGTAGATATTATTGCACCAATCAAAGTTAATACAAGATTCTTAGAAATAATGTTTATGACTTCTACAATATTAAACATGAAATCTAAAACCGGTCGAATTGACACGTTCCGTAAACCTAGTGTTAAGCTCAACTTACCCACTTTATCAACTAGTATTAAGACTCGAATAATAATTATAGAGCGAATAATTGATTGCCCAGGTCTCACCACGTGGAGGTTGCTGCGATGGAGACCCACCCTACCCACGTTTAATCCACGTCCCACCCGTCGTTTTCAAAAGAACTAAACTCTACTATAATTTACAACAAAAAAACCCTACTCCTCTTATTGTAAGTTTGCAGAGCGTTCGTTAATTAAATGCTCTGCAAATCAGACAGCAAAAGGAGGCCTTAGAAAATTCTCAAATCAAAGCAGAATTGAAAGACTGCAAGAGGGATGGAGGAATTAAAATCCCTTAACTTAAAAATTAACTTAATTTTACGTCGGACACAATCGTATTACAATACGCCTGCACCAACATTCGAACAGACAATGGGTGTCGAAAGTATTCGTATATTCTTCAAAATGAAATATGTTTTTCATAATTGATTCAAACGACTTGAGTTTTTACAAAGAGATAGAAGGACTACTTTACTATACATACATATTGTTTTCGTCGTTTTGAAAAATGGATTTCCAAAGTTTTACGATTTTCAAAGTTACAAAGAAAATAGTGACAGCCATTTTCACTATTTTATAACTTTGAAAATTCTGATTTTTTCAGGACTGCGAGAACATGATATCTAGTAAACTAACCCTTCTATCTCCATGTAAAAACACAAGTCGTCTGGATTAATTGTAAAAAAGATATTCCGTTTTGAAGAGCGTACGAATACTTTCTACATCCACTGCACTTGCACGAAAAAAAGCGAACAACGATGCCTGGCTGTACTACGAAGCACGACTGTCCCGTAGCAGTAAATCTACTTAATAGCTAAACAAACATGCGCTTAATTACTATATGCTTAACTAATCTTAACATTAACGTGCCTACTTGAGCACTGCAGTGGCGAACACTGCTGATGTCTTACAAATTAATATCTCAGGCTAAACGCACGGGTCCTACTTAATTAAAATTTAAAAGCTACGCATCCTTATCTTAAAGTTAACTTAGAGCTACTAATACTGTTTTCCCTAATTAGAAATCTAACTTAATACTAAAAGCGATCTGTCTAGGTTACGCAATTTAAGACTTAGATCTAAATCCTGCCTATATAAAAATCTAACAGATACTTTCCCATACACGTACGTGTACCTGACTACTCTTCCTGATGGTCCAGCGTTGTCTCATCGTTTCTTGAAACAGACTAAAACTCACGCGAAAAAAGAATTGTTAAACCCTACCTATGTGCAATATCTAAAAATGTTAAAAATGTTCCAAGTTCTGCCTAACTAAAGATCTAATGGTTTCGTTTCGTGTAAAGTCTGCCGCCTATGTAACAATCGTTTGTTTTCGTTCAAATAAATCCTACCTACACAATGAGCTAAACATTTGTTCGATTTACAGTTGGGCCTACCTAAATAATCTTTTTAATAAAATGGAGAACGGGGGTGGGGCGGGGGGTGTACTCTAAGTACGTAATTACCATGAATCCTCTTCTCTGAGTGTCCAACAATTGATTATCTTGAAGTTTCTGAAACAGACGCTACCTCCAAATGGTTAATAACATTTCATAAAAAAGAAGGTCTAAGATCTCGGACATTGGATCGATGAGACAGATTTTGTTCCATACTTGCCATTTTTCATTTAGTAATCAAATATCATCAAATACGTTGATGGCTATGGTATTATATTGTTCTTCCACGCCTTCTACGTACTCATGTTTGTTTAAAGTATTCGATATTTCATTTAGAATAATCGGAAGCATCTGCAAATCTGTAACAATCTTATACACTAGATTAGTAGTTTCCCCAAACCCCCCTAAAAGAAAGAAAACAAAACTGCAGCTGAAAGAAGAACATTTCATTTAATGCACCTTGATAAAAAAAAAATAAAAGAAATATGACAAATCAGTAATTGGACTTTGGCCAAGGCGATACGTACTATTTTTCACTACCTTTATTAGAATTAACTTTATCAATATTTTATCAAAATTGAAGCTACAACTGTATCTGGTACGTATATTAACTATAAAATGTATCTGACATCAAACTTAGCTTAGGAATATCAATACAAAACGCGAGGAAATGAAGGTCTCATCATAGTTCATTTCTCAATAATCAGGTAAGTGTGAACGCGAGATACAAAACTTCTACTATCACCATGGCCAGTCCCAACTACAGCCAAGCACATCTTTCTTGCAAGGATTCTCATTGACATGAACGGATATCGCGGGCGAATTTTGATTTGTGCACAAGCAGATCAGAAAAATTGTAACACTTGATTCTACTAAAAAAAAAAGAGTAAATAAAAGTACAACGGCTGAAGCAAAAATTTAAGGATTAAACTCAGTTAACGAACAGTCACTAGTACCGTGTCTACGAATTGAATCCACAAATTAGATACATAATCAAATATTTTATTATACAATCAAAAGATTGATCCAGTGTCAATTCTACAAACTTTAATTACAACTCTATCATCTATTCTGGTATGTTAAATAAGTCGAAGAGAAATTCAAAGACTGTAATATAATATTTCACTATTTAAATGAAATTTTGCAGCTGAAACTTGAAGTAATTATACTATAGGGCTAATCAGATATTCAAGTTTTCATCAGTATTTCCAGTAACAGACAATCGGGACAGAAAAAGATGCTGAAAGAAAAGAACAATGGTTAAGAATAGGTAGCCAAAAGGGCTACCAGCAAGTCCACTCACCGCGAGTGGGAAATTATCTATCTTTCGCAACACTAATTAAACGCGAGTGGTGCTTCAAATATCAATAACAAAATGCAACTGTAACAGATTCAACTATAATAAAGAAATGATGAAATATTAGCAAATTCGCGAATCGACGCAACACTAATTAAATACTGACTCTACACTCTTTGCACCAATTGTTTAGTAAAACGCAACTCTAACGGGGATGCAGCCGTGGTCCTTGGCTGCCGATGATGTGCCACTATCCACGTGGCTCAGGTACGTGCTCCCAAATAGGAGCAATTGGGCATTTGTGTTCGCAACTCTAATTAAAAACACGATCTTTGTTAAACGCAACGCTAACTGGAACTCGCGATGCAATTGTCTCGCGACACTAACATTTAAGAGTGACCCTAACAAAGTAATTCAATGAAGTTAAACGGCAAATTCTCTGAGAATTTAAGTGGAAGCTACTATACTATTAGCTGAGAAAATTAGATGTGATAAGAAATGGGCAAATGCAGTTGCCGCAAGAATTAGAAGCTAGTACAAAACTAAAATCTGAGAAAATTAGAATCTGAGAAGAACAAAGTTGCAAAAGCAAACGCGATATTTTAGTCGCAACGCTAAATCAAACGCGATTTCCATTTCATCGCAACTCTAAGAAAAACCGTCAAGAGATATATGCGCAACTCTACCTAACAAAAACGCGATATTCATATGTTTCGCAACTCTACTGTAAAACCGAAGAATTGAAGCAATCGCAACTCTACCTAAAAATCCGCGAACTTGTCCGCAACTCTAGAAATACGTGAAAATTAAATACCTCGCGACTCTAATTAAGAATCCGAGTTTCATCTCTCGCAACTCTAATTCAACCCGTTCTCAAATTTGGCGCGACTCTAATAAAAACGCGATTTTTGCCCAGGGGTCGTTGGGCCGCAACGGGCCAAGCTGAAAATACTACTACATGCAACTAAATCAAGCACAGTGACAAAGTAGTAACAAAGAATGACTCTCCATTCTCTTTGAGAATGCAGAGCCATTAGTAGTTGCCCTCTTGAATGGCAGTTTGCCGGGCCTCTTCGGCCCTTGGCCTCTTCTTTTCTTCGGGCGCGATGCCCGCTGAAACTTAGTCTAAGCTCGAGACTCTATTCGGAAACCAAGGAAAAACTTACAAAGATGAAATAAAAATGTGAAAACGCGGATCTAGATGGAACGCTCGTGGACGAATCACGACCGAGTATAATCGTAAAAAATGCCATTGCAGAAAATGGCAAAATTAACGATTAAATTCAAGAATCGTTCTTCGTGCGCACGAGCAGTCTCGAGCCTGAATGCGAATTCGTTTCGGGGCCTAATACACGACCGCGACCGCGACCGCGACCGCGGATGGAGTTCGAAAAGTCAATGTGCAAAGCCAGAGGTGAACGCATTCTTCGCTCGCGCCCAGCTAAGACTTGACTTTTCAATCTCAGATTTCCTGAAACAGGTTGAACACGCGAAAAAGTGGGCCTACCCGATCAGAGAATGTGTCAACCTGCCCGGCCCTACCTACTTATATTTAACACACACACCAGACGGTAAGTTACCTATCCTACCTCACCCTATATTTAAAAATGGCAAAGCACACACACCAAAAAAACATACGCTCCACGGTTCTCACACAAACGCCCGGGTGCATGGGCCTACACTAGGGAGGACGTCCCGGGACGCCTCCGACACCCGAGCGCGAGCATACATCAAACACACTCTAAGGTACGTACCATTTTACTGAAATCGACTGACAATGCCTGGGATCTTTGCGTTCTCGCGACAAAAGGCAGATCGACGTTTTAAAAAGTTAATAAACTACCCGAGATACTGACAATATATTTATAATGAATGGCAATTTATTTCTAAGGAATGGACAGATATTTGTAAAGAATGGCATAGTTTGTGCAACAATTGGATTTTCAAAGAATACGAATGAGGTACATTTGTGATTGATATTAACAGTGAAGCTACTAATTACTATTTCAAACGAAACGACGCAAATCCACAGCCTAACCACACACACAATGCGGAATATACGTCGTGCACGATACACCAACGCATTGCCAGCCGCCAAAAAAAAACATGATTAGCTTAAAAACTACGGTCATCGTGCTCACCGCCTTTTTCCCAATCAAGTAGCACCTGGGCACGTGAATGGGATCATGGCAGTGAACACGGAAGGGGTTAAACCTGAAAATCCTCATCTAAAAAAGTGATTAATGCATATACATTTTCTAATGGGCTAAACATTTAATCAATATGACTTTACTTTATTTGAAATTTAATGATTCTACTTTACTAAATAGTTAACTGAATGACTCTAATTTATTCAAAAACAAATCAATAACTCTATTGCAAAAAGATATTCAAATAATCTACGTCAATTTAATATTCAAGAATTATTAACAAGTGAAAGACTCGAAAAAATTGAAACGAAGACTATACAGAATTTGAAATTGAACAAGTTAATTAAAACACCCTCGGGCGTTTCCGTCATCAAAGCATATCTTCTAAAACGCCAATTTGGTTTTAAGAGTGTTGCCTTGACTTCGAAAACTACCCGTCGCGAATTTTCTTCTTGTACATTTGTTCGATTTATACGTCGAAAGAAAAACGAGATACCGATATCGTTATACACTAAAGATTTTGGTATGGATATATTGAATAAATTCAGTTATTCGGTAATTCCGATACGCGGAGAACAAATTGATACGCATCAAAAATCGAAGACAAGATATACTCATTGTCGCTCCCATAGCAATAATAATATGCATAAATGTTATCATTGCGCAATAGTTACAATATGAACGAAGTCGAAGGGTATCCGACTTCAGCACTAAAACCTACATTCAATATTCATATAATTTCATTTCATTTTATATTCAACGTTACTATCCATTTAAATAATTATTTCATAATTATTCAATCAAATACTTCAATAGTGAAAATATATTTTTAAATTAAAAAAGATTCCTGTTAATTATCAGCAATAAATACTTTTTTATACTAAATCCCGAATTTAATATTACTGAGATACTAAAAATCGCGAAGTACAAGAAGACCTAGCCTCATCTAATATAAAACAATGAGATAATGTTACTACTCATGAGTATATTTGCATATACCCACGGTCACTGTGCTTGGCAGAAATTCTACGTAATACAACCAGTCACCCGTGCCGGTTCGGACCTTTCGTCCTGCGACATGATTGAGTGACCGGAGGAACTTAAAAAGCCCAATCTTGGGGTACTCACTCCACCCATGCGATGATACTGCAGGATGTCATCAGGGATGCTCCGAGAAGTCATCGAGGATGCTCCGAGAAGCCATCAGGGATGCTGTGGGAAGTTATCAGGGACACTGCTGTAACATATTAAAAGGGACCTGATTTGTAAGTCGCTATCGCAATTGAAGCCAAATAATAAAAATTCAAGACCATTTAAAAGAAGGTATTAATAAACTATGAAGATACTTACGTTGTAGGATGATGCCGCATTGCCCGATGATCGTCCTGATCACAGCTTGTAGTCGACGCACCCACTGACTCTAATATCGCGTATCATTACTAAATATAACTTGTAATCGATGCACTCACTGACTCTAATATCGCGTATCATTACTGAATCTAACTTCACTGAGAGCGGTTGCACTCTTAAAGCAATGCAAAAGAACATGAACGGATCAAACACTGACTCTACCGATCGCATTGCGCGCGATCACCAAAAGTTGCCAACCACCAGAACCATGGAGGAACTGGAAGCCACTGGAAAATAAAAAGAGCGAAATTGGTTACTCATTTGTTCGTACAATTAATATCAGATAATGAAAATGCAAGATTATTAAAAAAAAAAGATGAAGAAACTATGATGATACTTACGTTGCTGTCTGATGCAGCATGCCCGATGATCGCCCGATCACAGGAGCAGGACACATGACTCTAATACCGAAACGATAAAAAAAAACAGAGTCCTATCGCGACCGCTTAATATTTAACATCGACGAACTCACTGACTCGATACAAGAAAAAACTTGAACGGATCAAACACTGACTACCGATCGCATCGCGGGCGATCGCCAAAATTGTCCGAATACCGACGAACCGAACCCGCTGTAAAATAAAAGGAACGAAATTGGTTACTCATTTGTTCTCACAATTAATTCTAGATGATGAAAACGAAAGATTATTAACAAAAAAAAAGAGATTAAACTATAAAGATACTTACGTTGTTGACTGATGCAGCATTGCCCGATGATCACCCGATCACTGGAGTTGGATACATGGATGCTAAAAAGGGGGGAGGGGAGCAAACAAATCAACAGAGATTTTGTTTTGTTCTTTTGCATCTTAGTCTTTCTTCTCGTCGTCTGTTGAGGAAATACTGATATTTTTTCTATCAAAGCAGAAATAATATTATTATTCAGATTCAAATGCTTGTGAATATTTATGAATCTCTTAGAACCCTATAATTTCATATTCCTATATTCAAGACTGGAAGTAATGGAATACATTTATCTAAACTGTACCGTGAATGTTCGTTGTCAAAGTTTCAAACATATTCGTGTCCCTATCAATGAACTATGTCGCGTTAGTCAGAATTCTCGTAATACTACTTGTGTAGTAATAAAAACTCGGAAACTATCATGCATCAAGGTTACAACTACGCGGCACGCTGGCTAAAATCCTGCGGCGAAAATACGACTTGACCGTACTTGTGACCGAGCATGGGAATAACAAAAGTATCGAGGAAAACAATAACGAAGTTACGAAGAAAAATCTGCCGAAATACAGTGGTAGATGAATATTTCAATTTCTTGTCGATGTTTAAGAACTTTGAAATAAGCAGTCACCCATGGCCAAAGTCTAATAAAAAAAAAAGGCAATACATTTGTAAGCAACAAAATTATATACATAAGTGAATACGTTAACCTTTCTTGTAATACATTACGTGTTACCAATTGTCCACCAGAGTACTTTCTCTATTATTATAATGCACAGTTGCATGCTGCTGTATTATTATAAGTATGTTGCTTGATATCAATCATCCTGTACCAGACCTGTAACAAAAGAAAAACAATTTCGAGGAATTGCGTCACACTAGTTATATTGGACGAAAAGCGAAGGAAATGGCGGGTAAATTCTTACAATAGGCTTGTAACAGAATGCACGTATTCTTTGATTTTCGACAAAACCGAATGCTGGGCCAAACAAAATACGATAAAACCAAGAGAACTGTTCTATTAATTTCAAAAGGCTGCAGTGATTTATTAATTAATCGAAGCTAACTTAAGCAGAGACGCGACCCATCTCGATCGTACATCCGCAAAGCAACTCGAAAAACTATTTAATATACCCCAAGATGTCAAAATGATTGCTAGTTAATCGCGTATTAGTTAATTAAAATAAGTAAACGAGTGTACAGGGTAGAAGAGTGAAGCTCGAAAATAGATAGGTAGCGTCGGTAGGTAAAATGTATTACGCACCATTTATCATAACACGTTCGTACGCTACGACGACCGAAGGTGTAAATGACGCGCGCCCCGCTCGTTCACCTTGCTCTTGCCTGCGACTCGGATTTCGGAAATGTTCGTATTGTTGAAATTGCCCGAACAGCTGCCCAGATGAATATTTACAATTTTTTGCTTCGCCTAATAGGAATTACTTCCACACGTTAATGACCACGGTGTTCTCTCATTCCTGCAAAAACTATAACCCGGCTTCCAGTTCTCTCAGGAAACTTTTTCTTCCACCGCTATCGTGTGTATTTTAAATAGCCATTGTTAGACAAATTTCAAATATTCTGGGAATATATTATGATTTATTTTAAATCCATTGTTCCGTAATAGCACGATTCTGAATTGAAATTACAGTAGATTCTAATTAACCCTTTGATTCTCAGTGTTACACGGATGCACGTTCATTTTAAAACTACAGTAAACTGTGGATTTTCGTCTTTTCGGTCGACTCCAAACACGAGATGGCGCCACGTACACGATTTTGCAATACGTTCTACCAGGCCTTCAAAAACAAACAAATGGAGCTGGAAGCGGTGCTTCGGAAATGTGTAACAACAAACAAATGTAAGCTATATTTCCAAACAATTATTGTTTAGCATTGAGCGCATTTTACAATATATTTTAATATTATTATCGTTACTACATATGATCTTTCTGTAGTGGAAACAAATTTGGAGGAAAATGAAAAGAAAGAGGATGAGTATTTTCAAACGATATATGGACAATGGAAGGGTGCCAAAGCAACAGATAAAGATTTAACTTATAAAGTGATTCCAAAGTTCTATTTCAAGGTAACATATGCTGATATGAAATGTAAAAAAGATTAAAAAGATATATACATACTCTTCCGTAACCTTGTATTTTAGCTACCAAGGGAGGATGAAATACTGCCACAGAAATTACGCGAGGAAACACGAGCGTTATTCCTGCAAAGACGTTCAAGGCAATTGTTAGACAACAATGAGCTTAAGTCATTATGGGTATTATTAGATAAGCATCACAGCCCTCCCTTATCGGGCGACGAGCAATTAATCAATTACGAAGATTTTAAGAAAGTAGGCAAATTAGCAGGCGCAAAGTGTAGCCAATATTTCACTGCGGTCGTATTTGCAAAATTGCAACAAGGTGACCCTCATGGTAGGATTAGTATAATGGCACTGTTTAATTACGTTATGAGAAAAGTTTGGCTGCATCAAACGAGAATTGGTCTATCCTTGTATGACGTTACTGGTCAAGGATATCTTAGAGAATCAGTAAGCATACTTTAGATATGTTACATGCATTATTCACATTAACGTGCAAATTTGTTTGACATCTCTATCCCTTCCAGGATTTAGAAAACTACATTTTAGAGCTAATACCGACTCTACCTCAACTCGAGGGTCTCGAAAAATCTTTTCATTCGTTCTACGTTTGCACCGCAGTACGGAAGTTCCTATTTTTCCTCGATCCCCTCAGAACCGGTAGAGTTAGAATACAGGATATCTTAGCATGTAGTTTTCTCGACGACTTGTTAGAGTTGCGAGACGAAGATTTGCCTAAGGATTTACAAGAAGCGAATTGGTTCTCGGCTCCGTCAGCTCTAAAAGTTTACGGGCAATATTTAAACCTTGATAGAGATCATAATGGAATGCTCAACAAAGAGGAGCTTGCAGGGTAATATAAATATAACGATGGAATCTTTAAATATTCAATCATCATTATCATATGTTTATGGCTATCCATTCTTTTCAGATACGGCACGGGAACATTGACTGGAGTATTTCTGGAGAGAGTATTTCAGGAATGTTTAACTTACGAAGGGGAAATGGACTACAAAACGTATTTGGACTTTGTTTTAGCGTTGGAAAATCGACACGAACCACAAAGTTTGCATTATTTATTCAGGATACTGGATATTAATAGTCGTGGCTATCTAGATACTTTCTGTCTGAACTATTTTTTCCGTGTATGTACAAAAAAGGAATGTTACGCGCAAATACGATTTTACATTTTGCAATGCAGTTTAAATAACTTAATTTGTAGGCTATACAAGAACAAATGACCATGCACGGTCAAGAACCAGTAAGTTTCGAAGATGTTAAAGACGAAATATTTGATATGGTAAAACCAGCGGATCCCTGTAAAATTACATTACAAGACTTACTGTCCTGGTAATTAATTTTTCTGTATAAGTTTGAAGTTGTTTCTTTCTGAAAGAATATGGGAATTCTAATCCATTTTATGTTTCATATACCCCAGTGGCCAGGGTGATACAATGGTCAGTATTTTAATAGAATTCCATGGCTTTTGGGCGTACGAAAATCGTGAGGCCATGGCAGCTGATACCGGCGATGAATCATCCCACGTTTGAGAGACAAGGATTCATAAAATATGAGTTCATAGATTTAGATATAACTCATAACAGTATCTAAATGAACAAAAGAAAATATTTATACTTTTCTGATGCTTCATCAGAAACTGCATTTGTATTTTTATTCAAATATTTACATTAAATAGTGTAAAATAATATAGTTTTTTAATAAAATCGTTTTTACTAAACACTACATGTCATCCTTTGATATTAACTTTTATTATTTAATTAAGGGGGGGGGGGCACTGAATTATGGAAGGATGCGTGCAATTCATTCATTATTCGCATTAATAATATTTTTTGTGTTTAATTTCATTTCCTGAAGCAAACATTTCCCCGGTCCCTGGCCAATGGGAACGCTGTATTTCAAACGGCCCTATGCAAACGTACGATGCCCCCCTACGGTCAGAGGCCCCCCTGACATTTGTGGTTCCGCAGTTGCTCCAATCCCACGAAGAGCTTCGGTCGGCCTTTTTGCGACGCTTCCTATGATGTTTGAATCGTGCCAAAGTTTTTCTCGTATATCGTGACAGTTTCACCGTGTGAACGTTATTTGCATTCGGGCGACGAGTATTCAGCGTGAATTGTACCGTTTTCTCCCGAAAAATAGCATCGCCGCGATACGTTTGAAAACAAGAGCTGTCATTTCAAGGCATTCGCACGCGTTTGATTACCATGGCGGTTGCGTTTGAGTTTAAATTCAACGGTTGGATGTGACTCCTGCCCGATGCAAAGAGGAGCATCCTGTCTCTTTTAACGATTCGTTAATACTATTTTTCGATATAGCGTCGAAAATTTTTGCCAACTTGGGCGTCGGTATTGTAAAAGTAATTACGGAGCGTCGGTTGGGACTAGGATAATACCGTTTTTAGTACAATGGACCCTTTCACTCAGGTAAGGCCCTTTCCTTCAATTATGGTACGCAAATGTGGCGGTAGTTCCCGATTGCGAAGCGTGGGAAAATTTACCAGCAGTAATGGAATTAATACTTTTGTTTGTGAAATTCATATAAATGCTATTATATATTCCCTATTTTATTTTATTTTAATGCCGGCACATTCATCAATGCTACATTCTGTTATCGCATTAATTAATCTCATTTCTATTATTCTTCTTTAATAACGTTTATTCTCCCGAAGATTCATTAACGACGCTCGATTTTTCATTAAACATGCATATTTCGTATTATTGGAGTAATACTAGCCCCCTTGGGACCCGATTATCTTCTGAAATTTAAGAACCAATTTTTGTATTAAAATAACATTAAAAAATAGCGATTAATGTGAAAGTATTATTTTTACACATTTTTTTTTGCATGTATATTATATTATACTTGGGCTGAAGATATCTTTCGATTCTGAGATGTCTTTACTTGTTATATGAACATTTTCGATTAAATATAATTGGATTTTAATGTACAGCGGATGTTGGAACGTGCGAAGGCGAGGAGGGAAAAATTGGATACTCAGCTGTCGAATGCAGGACATGATTTAATAAAGAGACGTAGCCCTTTGAAAGATGCAAATGCTATATTAGCGCAAGCAACAGGTACTGATTCTCAACATCATTTTTCTTATAAATAACAATTGATTGTATCGTCGTTATAGAGTTAAGGTACATATTTCTTTTTCTAAGAAAATACAAAAAGCTGTGGAGCTTATTTATATAAAAGTTATAATTGACGAATGTGACTTTTATAACGACGATATTTATTTATTCTATTAAAGAAATACAAGTCTAGCTAATAATACTTTAGACATATCATAAATTGCCTTCTCTTTAAATTTAAAGTAATCAAGAATAAAACTCCAACTAAGTCCCCTGCTAAATTATCAATTGAAAGCACGTCGCCAGCAAAGTCCCCAAGGAAATCTGCATCTAAAAGAACTGTTAACGAAAATGACATTCGCATAAATAAAGAGAATGGAAACGTGGGGATTAACAATGTGAGGTCAAAGTTGCAGAGACTTGGTAAACTGTATTCTGGTAAGCCACATTGAATAATACGCCTACACAGCTTGGTTCAAACTGGTTTCTTACACATACTGTACCCTAGTATGTGTACATGTATCATTCCTGTGTGAATGGTAAACACAGTCGTTCAGCAAGAATTGGTCTCCTTTGATTTTAGATTCATTTGCTCTTACGTTGTCTCCATTTAAATCATTTCGTTCCTATATTTTATTCTCTACCAATGCCACTTAAAACTGCTTTTTCCAGATGACACCAGTAGGGAGTTAAGTTCTCCCATTCACAGAACGGAAGAAAACTTTACTGCGGAGGAAGAAGAGTCAGGTGAACAGAAATCAGCAAAAAGAGGAGCGAGGCTTGATAGATTAGCTGCCCTTGCTTCGACGATTAATAATTGGGAAGACGATCTTTCGCATCCAACAGTGGTAAATTCCTAAAACCATAACCCGCGAGATCGATGTATTTTACAAGGATTACATGCGCAACGCGAATCTTTTATAGGTGAAGCCAGTAGATAATAAAGCAGAGAAGATACAAGCAAAAATAAACGAGCAAATAAAAGCAGCATCGGAATCTCAGCCTGGTACAAGTGGGTACAATAAAGGGAATAGGAATAGCAAGGGATATACCTCGCGAAAAGAAGATCCAACTTCTGCGAAGCAATTGAAGTGGGACAAAACTATATTGGAAACATTGGTGAGCAATTATACATGGTGCGGCCGAATAATATGTACAAGCAGGCACGCGGTGATTCCTTATGAAAAAAATAAGAACAAAATATGGAATAAAATTTATTCAATTAAGACTGAGTTTTCGAGAAAGTCGAGTTTGAAAATCCGATGCGTCTACTGTTACAGCTAAGTTGCGATTTCTCGAGCAACGTATAACGCGTATCGCGATTGTAAACAATGTCTACACGGCACTTAAAAATTACTAAGTTGAAGAAAAAATACACAGGAGACTTTTAAGGAACAACGTTTTATTTGATCAATTACAATACGCATTATACGTTGCTCGTGAATGAAGAAATGTTTCAGTTTTATGCGATAACTATGAAAACAGTTTTCATCCCTTTGCTCCATCTCGTCCATAGTGATTGTATTGAGGGTAACGCTCGAACTCCATCGCAAACATTTGAGTTTGTTGAAAATACTGTTTACAGGAGGCTCAGGGCTTTAATCGTACAAAAAGCAATAGTCGCCTTGTATATGACTATAAGGCTTGTTCTCAGGGAAAGAATGCGGGTTCCGCGAACTCGTCGCCCAAACAACAGAAGAATCAAGGAACCGCTACAGCAGCCAATCAAGACAAACAGCAGAAAAAGGTGGAAGATTCTTCAAGAAGTACGAATAACAAAAGTTCGAATACTCCGGAGAAGACATCGAGAAATACAACACCGACTACAAACGGCACTCGTTTCACATCTAGGCTCGGTTTTAACGGTTCTCCTAAAAGTCTGGGCCAATCGAGCCCAGGTTCCGTATTGAGCAAAGCATCGTTGTTCGAATCTAAAAGTTCCGAAACGAAAGCGAAAGATCCCACGCAAATGACGCTGTCCGAGAGGATGGCGCTTTTTGAGAGAAATAAAGGGGAAGCACCTTTGCTACCTAAAGCACCTCTTACTATGTCCATTCCGCCGAAAAAATTACAGGAGAAAGATAAAACTAGTTCGCCAGCAGGGTCTGCAAACAATGGAGGTATACTTTACTGTATCAATTAATTACGCAATAACTAAACAGAAGCAATGCGACGTGAATTTATATGTAACGTTTCTGTTGCAGCAAAAGAACGATCCAAAACGGATGTTGTAAGTAATGCTGTTAATATTCAGCGGGAGAAATTCGAGCAAGGATTAAACACTCAAGAACTGGAGAATGATATTTTGCGTAACACTTACCTGGAAAGGCAACGGGAATTGGATATGTTACGTTCGCGTTTCAATAGGAATAAGGAAATGGCACAAGCAGCTGCCGGCTCATGTATCCGAACAAGCGAGAGCAGCGAAGGAAAATCGAGTTCCCCCAAAAATTCTCCGGTTTGCCCAGTGAAACCAACGCCCGCACTTGTAAGCAAAATTTATCAAAACTATACCCTTTTGCTTTTAGATACATTCGTACAGAAGGGATAGGGATAAATATTATTTTTATAGGATCATGGTACTCCTCCTCCACCGCCACCACCTCCACAATCGCATACTGCTAACGACAGAGTAACGCCGAATCAAAATAAGAGTTCATCCATTAAAAGGCAAGGTACGTATTACTTTAAATTGGAGCCGCCATCATACTCGAATATTCGAGAGTAGCTTGAAATTCGAACTGAAGTGAAACTCGGCTTACGATCCGAGCCGAGCGCTTGATTCATCAAAGAACCGAGTAGCTCAAACGAAATCGAGTGGTTCGAACAAAATCTAGCAGCTCGAATCAAACCGAGCAGCTCAAATGCTGTCGAGCGGATCATAAGACTCGTGTAGCTTGAGGGTGCTTCAGAGAGATCGGTATTTCGTAGCTAATAGATATTAGCTTTTATTGAATGGAAATCGATCGCTCGGCTTGGCTCGAAAATTCAATCCGAGTATTTCTCGGTTTGGTTAATTCGAATATCTGAAGAGCTCTACTATAAATGCCTCTAAAACGATTTGTTTTTTAAATGAATCTATCACATATTGTTGCTTCATTATTTTATGAATGCAGCGGCAGGAAAGTAGTTACGCGCTCTAATCCCAGCCGCACAGGACCCTTTGTACTTTATTTTTAACGTTTCACATTTTAAAGTTGTCGCCTGCCCATCGAAGACAACGGAAGCAGCGAAGATAGCGTCTGATGTTAAACGCATTCGCGTCGCTCCGCCCAAGCCTGGACACTTGTATCCTAATCTTTCTGATATTGAAACTACAACGGAAACAGAAACGGAGACAGAGTATACCGTTAACAGTACGGAAGCGGAGACTGCTACTTTGGATGAGAGAACCGATACTGCAACTGGAACGGAAGCTGAATACTACGTGCAGGTGCGATAACCATTCCGAGATAAAAATATTCGAAAGTTAATAATAACAGAAAGTTAGTCTTCATGCGTGCTATTTATTTTATATTAATTTTAACATAGGACGATGAAACTGAGCTGGATAGCGAAGAGGAGAGCGAAGGAATGAACACTAGTCTCGGTAGAAGTATTTTGCGTGTGGTAAACGAGCAAGCCTTTCTAAACAAAAAGGTGGATAAAAATACTTTAACCTAATACTTAATCAAATAATTGTTATTAATGATAAACGCATGAGTGTATACGTGCATTATTGTAATATTCGATTACATAATTACAGAGGTCGATCGATCCGGATCCGGATAGCACCACATCCGACATTTCAGTATTAGACGAAATGGACGAGTATTTAGACGAATGTCTTGCGCTACAAGAAGCGCAGAATGCGATGGGGAATACGGAAGAAGGTCCAACGCCGCCAAAGTTGAACAAAGGTGGTAAAAGTCCATCGGCACCTTCGTTAAGCTTCAAATACAACGACGGGTAAAATATAATTTTAACAGCAATTCGAATGCGATGTAGACTTGAATGTTCAGGTGAAAATGATTGATCATTCTTTTGTAGGTCTCCGTATCGTTCGCCTGTAAAAAAAGTTACTCCTCTGTCCCCCAGAAAGGGTGAGCCTTATATCGTAGACGGCGACAATTGCGTCCCGTTAATGCATAGCGTCAGCTTTTACAGACGGCAACAGTCTCAAGTGAGTTATACAAATAATTGCAGCCTCAATTCGGAAGTTGGTGATGCATGAGTTAACATCAATTTCATTTCAGACGCCGAAAACACCAGTGCGTATAATATCGAGAACGCAAGAGTCCGTTGACAGTATTCCCGATGCGATTCAGCTTGACGCTAAGAACGAAGCAATTTTGGTGCAGGAGAAAGTGAAGAGATTGCTGGACGAAGTGTGCAAGCAGCAAACAATTATCGGTCAAGCCAGCCAGGCGCTGAATTTGTGTACCTCCACGGTGGAGTTTAACGGTTCGCGGGAACAAGTCGAGGGAGAAAGATTGCTGCTCGTCGCCAGTAAGTCTCCATATCATTTCTATGAAAATATCTTCATTATAATGCGTATGAATGGTCGCCTAAATATTCTCGATCGCAGCTCACAGGAGACAAGCTGCGTTAAACGAAGTCCAACGATTAAAAGTGGAAGGTACTTTGAAACCCGTCAGTCCTGGCTCGCCGGAAGTGCAAGAGAGTGGTTGCCTAACGGTTTCCGCTATTACTTTGCCCCTTAGGAAAGATTACTTCCGTCAGATGGGCACAAGTATGTAACACCAAATTAAATTACAAGAAGTATTCCCCGGATGGTGAAGTCTAAAATTTATTCTCGTTAAATTTTAGGCACGTGCCTTCATTTTGTTTGCTTGATGCGGCATTTGGAAGAAGTTGTCGTTACGCCGGTGGTTGTAGCGGAACTTGGCGACTCGTGCCTCCGGTTCCCGTCGACGTTGAAAATGAACGATCTGCACAACGATTTCAAGATAACTATCGAGATATACTCGCTGCAGACGCAGCCCGAGATTTTGCCGCATGAAATTAAGTATCATATTAACAATGGCGGTGGATGCAGTAACGGTAGCAATTGCAATAAAAGGGTAAATCCGTTATCCAGTATGGAACGTATGACTTTTTAATAACACGCAGTTTTATTAATCCTTTGAATATCTATTGCAGCTGGTAAACAAAACGCCGAAGAAATTTCTGAAACAAGAAAGCAAGCTGGTAATGCCTAGCGTGCAAAGCCCAGCTGGACCGTCCGCTGTTAGATCCCCAGCTTTCCAATTGTCTGGCTACGTTATATTCAGTTTGAAGGAAATACATCGTCAACAATTTACATTGAACAAGGTACATGAAATAATAAATCGATTATATATTCCTAGTAATCTGTAATAAATAATATTTAACCGGTTTTTTTTTACAATCCACAGTTACTACCGAATTCTCCATTAGAAGGTAAACTGCAGATGCACGTTTCCTGTGAACTTTCCCTAGCAATTGAACACAGAGGATTTCTCACAATGTTCGAAGATGTTTCCGGATTTGGGGCCTGGCATCGCAGATGGTGTTTGCTCAAAGGGTCTACTCTGTCGTATTGGAAATATCCCGATGACGAGAGGAAAAAGACACCCATTGGAAGTCTAGATTTGCAAGGTATTTACTTACACCCACAGATGGGTAAAAACTATAAAAGGAAATACCAAGAGAGTAGAAATCTATCTATATTAACGAGAAGAGAAATATTGATATTTTCAATAATAATATTTGATTACTAGAGAGAAAGGGATCGAGGGAAAATAAAATAAATCAAATATTTCAAATACAAGCTTCGGTATTTTCAGTGTCTTTCAAATAAAATACTATTTTAAATATAACATTTTAAAACTTTCACTCACAAATAGAATATTTTATTTTCAAACGTCCAAACGCACGGCTAAAAGAAAATCGTCTATTTACTATTTATTATTTCAAATAACATTTTACCCAACCCTGCTCACACGTTTCATCGATTACACCATATTTTATTAAGGATACATGTTTTTATTTTTTTATTTTGTAGGTGTTAGCACAACAAACGTAGGATTAGTTTCACGAGATATTTGCGCGCGTCCTAATACATTTCTGCTTGAAACGATTAGAGCTGCGGAACCTGAAGATACGGAAAGTTTAATTATAATCAGGAACGGAAATACGACAACCATTAGGTAAGTATACATACACGGTCTTACTCGATTGCTGTACAAAATAGTATATCTCATAAAACGTTTGGATCATTCATAGGCATCTTCTGTCTGCGGATACGAAGGAGGACAGATTAGAATGGTGTTCGAAACTTAACAAAACGTTGAATTTGATACACGTTTGGGGCGGAACATTAGCGTAATTTGTATTCGTGCAAAATATAAGGAATCGTAGCGTATTAAAGGTACGCTTATTTATTTCTACTATTGCGTATATAAATGTTCGATACGCAGTGTATACTTGTGTATACGAAATACTGCAATTAAGATTTAATCGCAGATAGTTTATCGATACTTCAAATCTGTATATTGAAAATATAGCGAATCGTGAAAAAAAAAGATTCCCCGTTAAGGATAATTAATATAACAAATATTAACTAGAGAAAAAAAAAATAAAAAAGAATTTGTATTTTAAAAATAATGCAATTTCAATCGTATGTGTTAATCACATTTCTAATTTTAATTATGGTCACATACTTATGGTAAAACATTTTTACGTTTGTATGAAAAATTCACAGCTGAATATCGTAGAAAATCACTTTTCATTAACAAACTGATTTCGTATACGTAATTTATACCTAAATTGAATTAATTACTGAAAACATCGGAAACGTTCGAGAAATCTATTCAGATATGTTTAACCCTTCTAGATATAACGTAATATTTTAATGATTTATTAATTAAATTCGGCAAATTAATAATTAGCCATAAAAGTCGTAAGATATCTGATGAATTGATTTAACTGTATGATTAAAAAAGAACTCGTGCATTTACTTCAATGCATCATCATGAATTGCTACGAACATGATACTTGTATGTAATTAGAATTTTCGTTGCAAGTTACACGTGGTCTTCGTGAAAATGCTAATTATATACGTACCCTTTAATCATCATAATGCGTTTGATAATATATTTGTAAATAGCAAAAGAATAGCAACGCTTTCGAATAGTCACAAATATATAGCTAGAGGTGCGCATACGTATACGCAGGTATTTTTAACTATATATTTGCAATAATTGGTAGTATTAAAAATAGTAAAGCATCTGTACTTCTAATGTTTTTATATTTGATATACTCTTACACGAAAACTTTATTTTATACTATCGACACTAAATGTGTAAAATAAATGATCAGCAAATGTTTCTTCGAGGTGTCGTCTTTTCCACACACATAACTCGCCTATTATTTCTTATTGCAAGAGAAATCTAAACGTAAAAAAAAACACATCAATGTTCAGGTTGTATATATGTATATATGTATATGTATATTTATTAGCGCGATTGTCGCTTTGTTACAGTAAGGATACGCGTATAAAAAAATATTGCTCAGTTTCACGCGAATTCTAAAGCGTGTACATTGAGCGCTTCGTCGTCGCCTCTTTAAACGTAGACCATATCTGGAACTTCTAACGCCTCTTATTCAAAATTGTTACCATAGTAGTTTGTCTTTACGCACTGGCACGCGTTTCACAAACAAAGCCGCATGGAATTGTTATCATTGTACCTACTTATTAGTTTATTATCGCTTTTACTAAAAAGATAACGTTGGATTGTGTACACATTGGTACAACGTTCTCGTACTTTTCATTACAATTATTAATTCCTCATTGTAATATTGAACACTTGGACACTTTTACATGAGTTTCGTTCGATTTGATCGTCGACTAATTAATCTATATGAAAGATTTGTTACAATTTATGGTAGCATTCATTGGTCCCTTACGTTACAATAATTAAATTGCAAACTGAATATTACATGAAGAAGAAATAGGAAATCAGTGATTATACTTAACACTTTTACAGCAAGAATTGTATCCGCAGTTTTGCACTCTCTGTTAAAAGGGAATCTAGTATGAAGGTATTTTCAGGAAGCTATCGCGTTTATCGAGCAGTGAATCGCGTGCCACGCGTTTTCAAGGCACATGTAAGACGTTTTAATAGACTTGTATTGGCGGGCGTCGATGATCGGAAAGTCCTAGGTAATGCTCGCACGAAATATCAGTTCGCAGCGTTCTTTTTGTTTTTACTTTGAAACGAGGTTGATAGTAGGGTGGAATCCATCCTTGTCAGCAGTGTAATCGACCCTTGAGCAGAATAATTATATTCGATAGTTTCTTTAGAATATAATCGAGCAGATGTTAACCTTTCGACTTTTGTTTTTACAAATATTTTACCTGTAAGTGTGACCATCGGGAGACGTGAACGAGAAACTACCTTTCACATCGAGAGACTCATCGTCGGTACCTTCGTTCTTCAGCTCCGCGGTCTCCTCCCTTTTTTGACCATCGCTCTGCTCGTAACTAAAATGATACCCACCTACCCCGATATTGTTCTGCTCCTCCTGCTTTATGATTGTGATTTCATTCGGATTGCCCTGGGGCGCAGCCAGGGCCCCCACTATCGCTGTCACGAAGATGAGGATCTGTAAAAGGAGACGACCCAAAAGGTTTTGCGTAATTCTAACTTTTACTAATTTCCATTCTTGAGAATCTCCCAGCTCTTATTGACACTTTTACATCCGCCACAATTTCGTGCCCATAAATTTATGTACCCGTGTGCACGTTTCCGAAACACGAGATACTTCTTCGATAATCAAACTCAAAATCATCATTCATAATCGTTTATAATCTGGTGAAAAATGAATAAATGAAAGCTCCTACAGTTTTCTATTCGGCCACGTAATTATTAACAATCCATTGGAATTAATCATTTAACAATGTAATGGTAGTTTAAAATAGCAGCGGATCACCAAGGGAATAAATTGCACTACAAGGTTGCTGCTCCATAATTACTCTACAATTGCGCGACAACGGATTATTACACAACGGTACACAGTGACGAAGAAAGTCCTAAATCCCTGAATTGAAGTTTACTCGATCGAAGGGTTGCCCGCCGGATATCGAACTGTTGTAGCCAAATTGCAAACAATCACGTCGTGATAATTCATCGAGCTTCACGACGCTGACGCGAACCGAATTGCGTTCACGCAGGGGGTGAAGAGTGAAGAAGAAACAGCCAGCTGCCCGTCGCGCGCCGAAGTTATGATTGATCGTCATCGGTGCGTGGAATGTTGCACACGCACAAAATGTCACAGTCCTCTTCACTTTCACTGTTACGTAAAGAAAAAAGAAGAAGAAGAAGAAGAAGAAGTAAAAAGATTTCGGCGGCTCTCCGTCTACGTGTGGATACGTGGGACGTTCGCGCGACGTTCGTCTTACATACTCGTCTACATCTCTCCTCCCTGTTAAGCGTGTAACGAAACTATCCACACCGGAACCCACCGTCTTCATGGCGAGATGAATCGTCGTGCGAACTGGACCCGTGTGTCCCTTCGTCCTTAAACGACGACGACCGATACGTGATACCGTGGATCCACGGTGCATCCGCCTTTATATAGCAGGAAAATGCATCCCCACTTGGCATTAGAGGATTCTCTAGCTAGAGATTCGCGGATCGGTCTCTCCCCTAACGGCGCAAGGATGCATCCGCGATCGCAATGGTACCAAGTAGTCTCTCCCATGGAGAATCGCTTTTGCATCCTTCGCGCTGCTCGTTCGACGATCTTGAGCGGAATCTTGGATCGTCCGTGGTGGATTCGGTCTTCTTCCCGTTTCACATTTTTAATGCGCGCTCAGCCGTGCATTAAGGGAGGATCTCCAAATAGTAATAGGAGAGAGAAAGAAATTGTACGCTATGCAAACAAATATGTACATACATACGTAAATCGTTTATTACATCACGCGACATTTTAGCTGAAGAATTATTTGAAGAATCCCTAGATACGAATGTCATTGTAAATTCAAACGTTTTAAGCAAAGAAGATATGAATTGACGCATAAAATATATGTATAATCCACTATTTCATATGCGATTATTAAAATTAAAGCACCTATTTATTGCCATTCTGTAATAGATGGTAAATAAACTGGGAGAATTTATTTTAAAAAATTACATTTTATTGAAAAACCTACTTTTCCTTTAATTAGTACAATTTACAAAAAAACAAACAAACCGGGTTTAATGCTCTTGTTAGAAATAATGTTGCACGAGTTAATGAGCATTTTCCATGAAATAAATACAGTACCTGGTATCTACAAAATAAAATTACATAAGCATCTAATAAATAAATTTGTTTTATAATCACTAATCAATGACGAAAAACGTTTAACTAAGAAACAGCAGATTGATGAAAGATTCTGCTAAATGATTTTTCTTTCTTCGCAAGAAGATGCGTTACCTCGAAGATGAGATGTGACTGTATAAATGGAGTTTATTGCCCTGTCATTCGGCAGTTAGGTATCTCCGTTCGAAATCGCCTTTCTTCATCTGCCAAACGTTTCATTCAGCGCTTATATTACAATGAAATGTACGTTTCAGGTGGACTTCGCCGTGAGAGCCTTGTCAGCAATGCCAAGGACCTTTCTGCAGAGAGCAGAAACGATTGTTCCTGTTCCCACAGAATATGTAACTGTAGTCACGTCAAGTTCATCTATGCACAGATCACAATAATGTTCGCTATGCAAATTAAGTCGTGTTAAATTAGGATGTGAATAATTAATATGGATATGGAAACGTCGATTGTAAATTTTCTTATCTATATGTCATTTTCTAAGCGCAAGACAGATTGCATTACGTTAAAATAATTGTGAATGCAATTAAATGATTATACTCTTCATTATATTATACAGTTATTGCATACATCACTTGCTAATATTCCATTAAGTACAATATTAGCAAAGTTGCCTCTTTTTTAAAAAATACAATATTGGAAAAATCAGTAATCTTGTAATACGTGTATGCGCGCCGCCACGAATTCGGGGCTTTTCAATTGCGAATGCGTAAATGCAAAAATTCTGGATCGTTTGATTTCTACTTCACATTTTACTGAACTTTATGCATCGCGATTTCAAGCTTTGATCATCCTCGTAATGCATCACGGACGGTTCATAATCACGGATTAAGTAAGCTGGTCCGTGATGTAATGCGCGAAATGTATTTACCTGGAGATAATACTGCATCGTTGGGACAGGTGAATGAAGTACTCGTCTACGAAGTTCCCTTTCATGTTCGATGTAAGTATCGTTTTGCTTTGTTGTCGTAGAAATATCCGAACATCGATTAAACAGATTTCTTTTCGAATTCCACACAACGCAATGATTGAACCTCGACTACGCGTTTCGCATTTTGCATTACAAGACTAAACTGATCTGAGGAATCTTATCATCGCCCTCGCCTTTCATCGAGTGTCATTTTTGAGTAATTTAAATAACTAGAAGAGTCTATCTTTGTTCTCCTATTCATTATTTATAAGACGAATTCTGAGGAATTCTGTGAAATCAAGTTCTGGGCAATTCTTGGGAACGACGTCACGGGTCCAGGAATTGGTGAAATGTAAGACCTCCTCGCATATTATGGTCTCCTGATACATTTTACCGATTTCGACCAAGAGGTGTTTCGTAAAATTCTGGCAAGGATATGTAAGGTGGTGCCATTTAGTGTCCGTCGTTGTGTACCACCCAACTGGGTTCCCAAAATGTTAATTTTAAGAATTTCGGCCGAAACCAAACGCGAGATGGCGCCACGCGTACTCTTGCTCGAAATCGCAAGTAGTATAAGCCAATTATAAGTGGTACAAGTAAATTGTCGGACATCAGACATACTTTAGGCAACATTAAGCAGACATTACTGGTGGCAACATTAACTGCGTGCCTAAAACTTTCGCTTGTTGGCACATAAGATCGAGTTGAATTTTGCCAAAATTCCTTTCGCAACATTGTAGATAACTGCGCGGCCAAAATTTTCGCTTCGCAACTTTGTCGGGTCAGAAAGGTGGTTTTACAAAATTTATCTCGATTTTTTGACTCAATAAAGTTGCAAAGCGAAAATTTTGGGAGCACAGTTAGCAACAATGTTGCAAAAAAGGAATTTTTGTAAAATTTAACTCGATTTTTTGACGCAACATAGTTACAAGGGTACGCTTTTTCATTTATTCGTGGAATTTGACGTCATTTTTCAGGAAATTTCGGGAACTTTAATATTATCGGAGATTTCTGAAACTTTACGTCGTTTTCCAGCACATATGTATATACTACAAAAATGTTTTAGAAACTAAAAACTATTACTTATTAACTATTCTTATAAATTCATTTATAGTACATCTTAAAGTTAACCCTCATATAAATTTTTAATACAAATATAAATATAATTAATAGAACTTAATATAATTTTAGTATAATTTAAGTAGTATATGTCAATCATAAGTGTTAGAAGTAAATGGACGGATATTAAGCATAACTAAAGTGGTATGGATCAATGTATGGCTCAACATGGCTTTCTTAAGTAGATAGTATCAACCCATCATATTGTCATGTATAATTTAGATAGTATGACATGATTTGGCAGCTAGCTTATTGGATGTTGCACGGATGATGGGCGTATTTGACTTGAAACAAAACAGCCCTTTCTAAGTAACACTTCAAATGTAGCTTTACTTCGCATTATATTTGATGTAGATCAAGTTTGACATTCTTGTCAATTTTTGCCAGACATATTGATTACAAATATTTTCACATATAGACAAATCATAACAGATTAAACTATATGAATTTTATCAGCACCTACAAACGCAGCAGTTTTAATCTATCTAAAAATTATATTAGTAAATATCACAAGGGCATCGAAATCCAGATTGAATGAAGAAAAATGAAATTATGTTCTTTTGCGTAGAGCATTTCGCTGTGCTTTGAAAGTATCGAGGAAACGTGAGACATTGCCTCCTACTCATCCATTTCGACATTCACAAAAATCGTGGCAGCGTCATGCGGAGTTGGTCGTGGAGCAAGTGGCGCGGTAATTATTTCCTTTTTTTTTTATTCCCCGTTACCGAAGAGGAGTCGCGAAACAGCCACTTAGAAAACGCTGGCAATTTCGTAACCTGGATGATCCGTCGAGATTTATCGGGCAAAGGCGTAGGAGCACCTTGGCTACCTGTCCCGGGGACGATCGAACGTGAAAGCCGAAGGAATCTGCGAAACAACGGACTCCTACCCCCGCCGTTCGTTGATGATGGTCGGTCGATCGTCGAAGCGAGGCCTGCGGGCAAATTGTGCACGCGGCCAAGCGTCCTTGGTAATTGTGACATTTGCTTTTCTCGTCGGCGTGTACGAGCGCCGAGATGAGCCGAGGAAAGTTGGTGACGTAACTACCGGTGACCTTGCCATTTCAGAAGAGACGCCGCGAAAGAAGAGGATGCGCAGGACGCCTCCGGCTACCGCGTCTCCAGGCGTCTTCGCTCCATTCCCTTCACTTTTTTTTTCCTTCTCTTCCCTTCCTTTCCGTGCCGGCTACAGTATCGAAATTCGTTCTTCTTTTTTTTCTCTTCGATGTGGGCTACCGTTTACAATTAATCGAACGTCCAAGATTTTTGGTCCCCTTTTCAACGACTCTTTAAATTTTGCTCTGTTACAAAAAAAGCACTATTTTGGCACGAATCAGTGTCGAGGTCATAGTTTCCCAAAATTCTTTTGCATATTTGTTACGAAACTAGCGTGGTTTGTACCTGAGACTCTCAGTTTCAATTCGAGCCCTCGCTTATTAAAAGATTCTCCAAAATTTTCTCTTAATTCTCCAATACAATTTTCTAGACTCCCACATTTTATGGATTTTTCGATTCTTGCTGTCTGTAACACTTCGAACGCTAGCACTGTTTAAAAACTGTTACGTAAACGCTATTACACCTAGTATTCTGAAACATTATTTAAGTAAAAAGTATGCGCTACATTTTAATATGACAATTATGATTGTTTCCGTACCGATAAGGAAGCTCTTCCACTTCGAATAACATGCAGATGTCACAAATGTTTATTATTCATACATCATTGGTCACCAATTTGCAACTTCCTTACACCTCCTTCAAAACAACAAATCTGAACTGAATATTACAGCGTCAAAGTGATCAGCCAGATTTGTTTCTTCACGAAATAAAACACTGGATTAGTTAAGTAATGGTGTTAACGAAACTGGAATACACAGCTTTCAGATCCATTACGAAATAATTAAACTTTTAAGAAGTATAAGATAGACCTGTCGTATCTGAATTCCATCTTAATTTACGGCTCATTATCTCACTCCAAGGGTATTTCAATACCAATCCCCGTTCTTTCAATCAACATTATGCAGTTCCATCGGCAGGATTAATCGTAAGACGCGATTCCGGTTGACAAGAAACTCAGCCGACTGAACATGTCGTCGCGAATGATTAATGCCGCAAAAATTTTTTTTTCAAATAAAGCGCACTCAAATGTGTCTACTCGTTTGTATCAGTTATTCTATAAAAAAAAATGTTACTGACAAGTTCTCCATTCATAGGTAATTAACAATTCGCAGCTCTCAAGAAGCCGTCAACCATGTTTCCAGGCTCGATGATCGTGCTATTCCAAGGAGACGCCATCGTCGCTCAAAGGGATTTCGATGCATGTGAAGCACGTGTGTACGAGAGTGAAATCGTGACAAGGGACTCGCTTAAATGTCAGTTCAGGTATTATTTGTACGTATTTTCGTGTAAAAGGCTGGTCATTTGTTAATGTTCAACTGGACGAAACTATGTGAACTTTTCCGTATAACTTACTGCTGCACAGTTAAGTTTAACAATGGTTGTGAACGTTTTATGGCACGAGTTTATTCATGTGGGTAGTTTCTTCTTTTAGAAGTGGACAGGCACTACAAAAATTAAGCCAGTTGAATTTGGTTCATTGGATTTGTTATTACTGGATTTGTTGACAAATTATAATAACTAATTACAACAGTGATGATATTTGAGAATCTTCATCTTATTTACGATGGGGTGCAGTATCCAGTGTGCATTCCTTCTCCAGGAAATTTATACACGCAAAAAGTATATTAAATATTTAATATTTACATATTTATTACGCATCACCGATCATTTGCGGCTTAAATAATATTATATCGCTATTGTTCTTTATATATATGTAATTCACGTTGTGTAATTCGTTACTTGTATTTCGAGGTTTCCCTTCATTCAAGTGTCCCAAATTGAGCACGATTACTTCAAGCAAAACGCTGCACCTTTTTTCTTTATTACAATCGATCAAAGTAAATACATTCCCTTTGCATCATCCTGGAGACTGCATCACCTTCTTGTCGATTAAAAATAACGAGGAAATTTATTTTGAAGATCCTGCAATCTTTATAGCATTGCAGTCGCTTCGACACATAAGGTTTCCCATGCATTCCATTCGTTTTCCTCTTTTTTAATGCGTTAATGAAGAATGTATAAATTGGAAGGAATAATTGGAATGTGAATTTCTTTCTCCAATTGCGACAAACACATTATACTTACTGATTCGATCGACATTGTACATTTGAATGTCGACGCGGTCGACATTTTTTTTTTAATTCTTGCACAATCTTTTGGTATATTTATGAATGATATCATGATTTCACAAGAACGAATTTCTTTCAATTTGCATGTATTGGCAGATTCATAAAATATTCTTCTGCTGGTGTATTGCAAACAAGAATTATTTTATATTTACTATAAATTACAATTATTGGACTGCGGACTTTTATGCATTTGTAGGCAATTTAAAGGTGCAAAATTGCACGGAATGCATTTAATATGAATATATATGCAAAATATCCACCCTGTTGGGTGAAATGAGTTCCTACCAATGTTCTGCTTTTTTTTTACTATATTATCAAAGATGTCAATTAGCATCAATATCTGCAGCCCAATAATTATAATTTATAGTAAATATAAGCTAATTTTTGTTATTAAAGTAATTATTAATTATTAAACAACTCTATTGTAATGTATAATACGGTTCATTTATGGTTCCAATGATTAATTATCGTTTTGCAAGTTCCTAAAGGCCATTCCAATATCATCGCCACTTTCTGAAAATAAAAATGTGCAATCTAGCGACTCCCCAAGCTTGACTGCCGTTTCTTAACAATTCTAGCTCGAAAGGAAATCGGCAACAAAGTAAAAGACGCGTTACGTGAACGCGTTTTCCGCGTGTCCACACGCGTCCCATTAGCGCGTCGCCGATTGCCAAGATACATAGAAAGACGCGAGAGGACTTAATCTCGCCAGCTCCGTCAAGCCGGTGCGACGATAATTGCACAGTTAATTTGCGTGGCCGGGTATCGCGGAAAAAAAAAATTAGCGTGAAACCGCAGGAATGCCGACGCTGTCTCTCGCTTGTTTTCTTCTGTACGGCAACAATATGCTCGTGCCAGATGCGCAGTTACATCAAGATAATGCACCGACGTTGACACGACGAACGTGAGCGGACGTCGTGAATCATAACTTCATCGGCTTTCGTCGGCCCTCTTGTTTCTCCTTAGCGCGTTGCTAGCTTTTCGACGATGGAGGAATCGGGTGGACGAATCTTCTTTTGGGAACGTGAAGTAGCGTTTCGTACATCTGGACCAGTTGGAGACCAGTTTGGTGGAGTAAAAAAAAAAAAGGTGATAGGTATTACGTGTCGTGTTCTTGTTGATTATGTAAGTGAGACACGGAAATTCGTGCATGAAGCGGTGCTTCGATGTTGCATTAGGTATGAATACTTAATTTGTGCAGATCTGGTTGATAGAAATATGAAATGATTTGTTGAAGTTCTGTTAATCGAATTCGAAAACTTTTTCATTTATGCTGTATGTATTTCCCTGCATAAATGGAACGTTTTAAATGAATGTCGAAAGATACAATGGGAAAGAAATTATGGAATTATGGTAAATTTCTACAGGCAAGTAAAACAGTAACATTAGAATATGCAAAAAAATGGAAAAAAAGTGAGAGCTGTAAGAACAGTGCTTGATGACGCAAAGCTTTATTAATGCCTCAAATTACAAAATCGTAGAAACATATAAAGAAAAACATACAATATCACATATGTACATATGTTAGAACACAAGTACATCTAACTTAAATAACTTATCTTTTCTAAATCACCCTTCTTTCGAGCACTTCTTTCGAGTATCTTCACGTTTCTTAAGGTGAACATAATTGAACATCAAGACCCATGCTTTCTTTTTACTTCTTTACGTTTGGTCAAAGGTGAGAAAGTATAAATAATTCCCACTAACATTTATTACCCAAGAACAGGAATGCCGCGTTGGCAAATGTTTTTTGTCCTTTTAAATTGGCCTCGGGGAGCGCACTTGTTTGATCATGCATATTGTCGACGGGTTCTCGAGAACGAGTAACAGTGACATGGAAAGGAAAGACGCGAAGAATTTTCCGGCGACGCGTAAAAGGAAACGGATCCATCCGACTTGTACTCTACTATATGCATATAATAATACGCGTTTATTCTTTCCCTTCAAATGACCCAATATGTCGTTCATATTTCTTTTCAAACGGCACAATCTCTGGGGCAATTCTTTAAGCGATTTTAAAACTGAATTTGAAAAGGAAATAATCTTAAGGAAAGTGCTAATTGATAATAATGGTAATAAAAGCTTCTAGATCGATACACTTATGTTTATTGAGTATTCATGACAATTTAATTGAGATAACAATTAGTTGAGATAAATAAGTCATTTGATTTAAAAAGGAGACTAAATTATATGAGATTCTTCGGATTGAAAACTGTGTATTGTCGAAATGTCTCTTCTAAACGACTCGGCTTGATAATAAATTAAAGACCTTAAATTTTTCAGTAAAAATTAACATAAGTATAACTTCAAGGTAAGATTTGGCAGACAGCAAAAGTGTTCATTAGCAAAAAAAAAAAGAAGAAGGAAGATTCGCGATTTCGCGAGGTAATCACGTCTCGAATAGGCAAAGTATGTACATTACCCTTCCACCATTCTTCTTCATCTTCTTCTTTCAATCGCGCAACTTTGCGGCAAAGGTCGCACAGCCACGTCTACACGAAAGGTAACGAGGAGACGTTCTGTCGCAATAACGAGACAACACGAATCACGATCGGTCAAGAGGGTTTCGAACTGAAATGCCGCACTCGGGCGAAATTGCATTTCCGCAACAACAATTTCTTTCAACCACGATGCATTTGTCTCTGTAGATAGGGATAGGGTGACTAGAAATAATCTTTATCTGGGATAGGGGAGAAGTGGACGCGTCTAATGGGATGACTGGATCACTGGAAGCTTGAGATCCTTGGACTCTGTCAGGTTGAACTCCAATAATGTTGAACCATGTGTGTGGCACCTACACCGAAGTCGTCGGACTTTGCTGAGTAGCAACTTAATATTACGGGACCCTATTGGAATATACTCCGATGTCGCTTGAACTTGGAATTCTTTCGGTAGGCCTCTGGAGTCCATGGATCCTGCCAGATGGAGCTCCAGTAACGTTGAGCCCTTCTGGACAAGACCTTGGAGTCCTTGGATCCTACCGAATGGAACTCCAAGTAACTTTAGATCCCTCTAAGACCTTAGGTCCTTGGATCCTTTCAAATGGAGCTCCAGTAACGTTGGACCCTTCTGTATAAGACCCTGGAGTTCTTGGATCCTGCCGGATGGAACTCCAGTAACGTTGGATCCCTCTAAGACCTTAGGTCCTTGGATCCTACTAGATAGTGCTCCAGTAATGTAGGACCCTTCTGGATAAGACCTTGGGTCCTTGGATCTTACATCCAATGGGATGACTGATCACTGAAAGCTTGGAATCTTCGGAATCTGCCAGGTTGAACTCCAATAATGTTGAACCATGTGTGTGGCACCTATACCGAAGTCGTTGGACTTTGCTGAGTAGCAACTTAATATTACGGGACCCTATTGGAATATAGTCCGATGTCGCTTGAACTTGGAATTCTTTCGGTAGGCCTCTGGAGTCCATGGATCCTGCCAGACGGAGCTCCAGTAACGTTGAGCCCTTCTGGACAAGACCTTGGAGTTCTTGGATCCTACCGAATGAAACTCCAAGTAACGTTGGATCCCTCTAAGACTTTGGGTCCCTGGATCCTGCTAGATGAAATTTCAATAACGTTGAATTCCTTTGGGTAAGACTTTGAGGTCCTTGGATCGTGCCAGATGGAACTCTAGTATCGTTGGATCTCTTTAAAATCTTGGGTCCCTGGATCCTGCCAAATAGAATTCCAATAACGTTAGATTCCTTTGAGTAAGACCTTGAGGTCCTTGGATCCTGCCATATGGATTATTGTCCAAATAATATTGATTATATCTACATGTGATGCATCTGGTGGAGAAATCATTGCTAGCAGCAGTTTTAGCAAAAATGAATCAGGAGATCGACGCTGACATCAGAAGGAACCTTCTCAGTTTTATTTTAACATAAATAAAGTTCAATCCTTTCAAAAGCATGATGCTTTAAGTAGCTAATTACGAAGGTCTCATCACCGTAAAGTGAATATGGTTTGTCACATTGACCTCGATTCTCCAAATAAGCAAATTTCTTGCTTATTAAATCCAATTGCAACACTTTAGAGTTGCATCATATGAAATTCCTCCAATTATATGAGATGCAGAATTCTTCCAAAAACAAAAAAAAAGGGTCTCCATATATGATGATCCTTTAGTCTTTCAATAGAAAACGATTAACAAGCAAGACAGGCAATAATATTTACAGCCAGCAGAATTGTAAGAATTACTAATAAGAATTATATTAGTATTAATACATTAATAAACTACTATTACCTACTATAACTACGTATTATTATCTATATTGTATTTTCTACCAATACAAACTTTATTCCCAATTAAATGCGTTATAATTAACATTTATACGTTTCTTTGTTATTTTTAACAGCTTCTAAAATGCCATGCCTATCATCAATCAATTATTCATTCATTCTAACGAAAGTCTCATTTGTGATAGAGCGATCCTTAAATGATCCTTCCCCCTTACATTTTCAGTCAGCTATTTCTCAAATTATATAGCAACTCCGATGTTTCTAACGTTCCTCAATCTCCTTTGAACTTTGCGCTCGTCGATACCCCTCAAGAAACCAGCATCCTGTTGGCCGGTAATTATCTTATCGCTGCACGCCGTTCCCGCTACGTTCAAAGGACTCCTGGTGAATTACGAGGATCATAATGCGACGATGCGTGTGCATTCACACGAAGTACAGGTGGTTCGACCTCGTCACCTTGCCATGCCGCGGCTCGCGCGACTGTTTTATCGTCGACAACCGCGAAATAAATCAATCGTGCCCGCGCACTGCCGAAGAAGGATACTCGAAGGACTGGAGGATCGGTGGAACGTCGAAACGGAAAGTTCATGCCGACTTGTGAACCGCGCGATAATACCACTGAAACTTCCGTTTATTCTTTAAATGTTGCACGGATTATAAAGTATTTAATAAACATTATTTTGGGCGGGCCAGACGAAAATGTTTAAGAAATACTTTTTACATCGGTTAGTCCTTTGTGGATAATATATGTATTGCTTCTGCAATTCGTTATATTTCTTATTGGAAACAAAAGTTGAGTGTGAATCGTGGTTTTACTCTTTTGTAATTCAGATTTTATAAAATTTTAATTATGGGCGCGAGAAGGTAGGACCGAAGGATTGTTCACTGCATTGGAATTCGTCCAAACATTTCCACTCCACCCAGAGTTGTTTTACCAAAAAGTTCATTTAAGCCGGGAATACGAGTGAAAAGTGTTAAATATTTTATATGAATAAAAATATAAAGCTTGACGAATATTTGCATACTATTATACACAGGGTGTAATGTATATAAATGTCGTATAGCTTGCATGTTTCTTTTAAATGTTTTTGTACAACTTGTAAATTAAGATTTTAGGCTGACCAGGTGAAAAAGAGGATTTATACTTGTACTCCTATTCTATGAATCTAATATTTAAACGAGTATTATGTTCAAGTTTCAGACTTTTATCTGGTAAACGATGACAATACTACAAAGAAAGCAAGAAGGAAACAGATCATTCAAGAGGGACACCGTTGAACCGACTAAGGTAAAAGCCTGCTGGCATTTGAACCGCCTGGAGAAATTACATAATACAATAACTGGAAGACGGTCCGCAGAGAGAAAGCGTATTAAGCAGCAGCCGGCTACAGAGACAACGTGCTACAACGGTGCTAATTGAAAATCGGTGGAATTTTCGCCACCGTGCATGTTCTCTAATCGCAATACTACTTACTCCCGCCTGTTCAAAGAATGGGAAGTTCTATTCACGCTCGCTCCTTCCCTGAATCCTATGGAGAATTTATCCAGCACGCGAACGAAATAAATCGATCGTTGGTGCCTGATACGAGGGGATGATTCACGATGCCGAAGCTGCGCGACACCTTCGGAACGAAAGGGTAGATTCGTATCGTTCACCGTACTATTCCTGTTTCCATTCAGTCCGGAGTATCTGTGGAACTATCTCATGAATGCATAACATGTTTCGTGCGTTTCTTTCAGTTGTTGAGATTCTGTTCCAAAGGTAGATGACTATAAGATTTGTATAGCGGAGAGAAAAGAAGCTTTTGCAGTGAAGACAATTGTACAATGTTAAATAAATATGTATTTTTTTTGGTATTAGATCTGTGTTTCGATTTCTGTTTTCATATCCGATTTTGTCGTTTGATATTATTGGATTTTAAAACGTAGTAAGATTAGTTTTGAGTGCTGCAGTATCTTTTTGAATCTTACTATCGTCACTATTGATTAATATCGTCCGCATTCGAGTACAGTTTATTTAGAATACAATTCCAATATAATATAACAATTAATGTACAGTAATCACAGTAATTATAGTATTCAATATACAGTTATATTTATAGAATGATCTATATTTACTATATTAATGATCTACACAGGACTTACATTCTCAAGCACCACTATCAATAATTGTTCCCGTAATTGTTACTATTCAAACAAATCAATCATCATCATAAATTACTAGATTTCTCATCAAACAGAATCTTCCTCAATACGTATCCTCGAAAAGAGTGTCCACATAATTAAACAAAAATACGATTCAATTAATTTGATAATTTAACGAAATAAAACTACCAAGCGTGTAATATAAATAGCATCGAAACTGCCAACTTTAGAAACCAACATGCTCAATTTGCACATTGTGAACATCATTGAAATCCACCCCGACCGGCGGTGTACTTGCCAAACCCCTTGCAACCCCGAACACCACCGATCCAATGAAGGCATCGATTCGCATTGCGCACGTATCGTTTCCCTGGGCGTCGATAAAAGCGTACTATGCGGAGACGCGACCAAAACTATGTGTCGATGGAGGCTCGTCCGCCGACAGTGTAATGGCATTTAACCGATCTGTGCCATCGTGTGTTCGCCGGTTCTATTACGCAACCAGCAGCGCCTTTAAACCGGCGACGAAGACGCCGCCGCCGACGACGACGGCGACGTCGACCTCGCGCGGTCCACAGCTTACACTCTTGCGAAACGATCCTCGTGCGCGGCCTCCTCGTTGAACAGCAACGAGCGTCCCCGCTTCGATCACCGTTTTACGTTCCATCTCAGTAGAATCGATGAGCAGTTAGGCGGCCCTCGTCGAACGTACCCGCGCTTGCAATGTTAATTATTGCTGGCTCGGATCAACTGGTGTACGGCGGGATTTAATGAACAGGGAAATACGTTGTCCGACGTGGATGAACCGCCGTGCCGCTTGGAAATCGACGAGTCGTCTTGCGAGCTCATCGTTCCGAGGGAGAGAGAGTGAAATTTTCTGGGAATCCAGGGAGTGATTGTGAACAGGAATTTTGAAATGGAGATTATGAATTCTTCCTTCGATATGGATCTTTTTTTTTTAATTTTGTATCATTGGTTTGGTTTCGTCGATGTAGGGGTTTTAGCGTGTTGCGTTATATTACTAGTCTTCTCAAGGAATGACGGATTGTTTTTAATATACTTATAATACATTTTCAATATACTTCGTTATCTTTTATTCACTTTCATCTACCGTCAGCTTCGCACTACACACCAAATCTATCTCATTGTCAGGCAAATATAAATTTGAGTATAAAAACTTTCTAGAATGGACTTTCTAAACGCGTGCCAATTTCCTCGTGTGAAACGAAATCCTGACCGGTAAGGTCAACCTTCCGTCAGTGCTGACGCGACCCTTTGGACATACCTGCTACATTACCAATGGAAGATTGATATCTTCTTTTTCTTCTCTCCTAGGCAGCTTCGCCTTCGTGTAAATAACGACAAGGTATCGTCCTTCACTAATCAACTCATTAATATCCATCTATTTGCATTTTCAATGTCCCTTAAGTCAGTTGAAAATAATTACAATTACTCATTTGCTTGCAGCGATAACTTGAAGAAGAAATTATCTGTATTTTTATTTAAAAAAGAAAGAAGAGAATAAGTTATACCATAATAGTTTTACTCTATTCATTATTGAATGAGATTCCTCGCAAGGTGTTGAGAATAAATCATCTTATTTTAATAAGTTTACATATTGAAAAATTCTGTAATGTATCTCTAATGATTCTCCATCTTTTTTTTTTATAATCTTTGGAATATTTGGAAGTACAGTAAAATACGAGTGAGCAGTACGTGTTCCTTCACGTATGTTAATTCAGTCACTACAATATTTATAGACTGGTAATATTTTTTATTATAAGTACGCCGAGTATTGTAACGCAAATTTTGTCTCGGGTATGAATACCACTTCTGGTGTGAAATGGTCACTCCGCGGGAATAGTTGCGTCATCGTTCCTGTTATTTAAATTAACTTACGAAAGTGAAAACAGAATATATACGTATCAATATTAACATCTCATTAATAGATGCGTAATTAAGTAATCTGCTTCTTTTTCAATTTTCCTACTTTCGACCGAGAATACTGAGAGAATGAAGTGACGAAGCAGATACGTTGTTGTAATGATTTATCATTGCACGTGACAAAGTAATAGATGCATCGAACTAGAAAATTTGTTGGAAGCCTCGATTAGGTGTCTAAGTTGTGTATTGCAATTTATCTGTATATTAATTTTCATTGAAGACTACTTCAATGTGCTTTTGTGTGAGGGTTCATCTGAGAAGAACTCACATTCGCTTACAAATTAATATATCAAGTACAAGACCAATCTACCCTACAACGTATAGTTTCCAAAAGTATGAATATCTAATTGATTCAAGTACCTTAAAACAATTTCCTCCAAGCGAAAAAGGAGGTAAAATACATAAAGTCGTCCCTTGTATAATAATAATTATAGCTGCAGTTACTACTCATGCTCGCAAATGTCGTCACTCACAATTAATTAAATCTGATCCCGGCTAATCGAACTTTTTGCCCCCTAATCGTAGGAGGATCCATCTCTAACCCATACACAATCGATTATACAATATCGTCACGATGCGCCGCAGCGAAAAGGGAAAAGTCACGACCTGTGCGCCGATGCACTAGCCTGCACGAACCCAACTGATTATCTAATGTCGTGCTACCTATATTTACGTGGCCAGAGGAAACTGTTCGTGAAGAACATCTCAAGGAACCTGATCAATTGAAATTTCACTGAAAGTATTCACGAATTAAGTTGACAGTGTTGGACTCGGCCTGACTGTTTCTAATAACATTTCTCATTATTAAAGAAACTATGTTTCTTTAATAATTAACTGGTGCCCGGAGAATAACAGAAATACTCTTTGACGACCAACATTTAGTCGAAATTTCATTGATGACGGTATAAGAGTAAATATTAAGTGATTGACAATGTTTCAATTCTTGATTAATCAATTTTGTTAAGTTTATAAAACCCAGCGTTTCTTTGGTCTTCCTTTCATCGTGTAATGCGTACGATTAATTATAAAGCGAAACTATGATTGTTCAATTAAATCTTACACTTGTTTAGGCATTTAAAACATTTAATAAATAACATCGCAGATACGTTGAATATATTTGTTATTATTTTGGTATTCATCAATCTCGGCCTGACTGTTTCTAATAACATTTTTCATTATTAAAGAAACAGTTAACTATGTTACTTTAATAATCATCTGGTACCCATGGAATAGCAGAAATACTCTTTGACGACCAACATTTATTCGAAATTTCATTGAAGAAGGTATAAGAATAAATATTAAATGATTGACAATATTTCAATTGTTGATTAATCAATTTTATAAAGTCTATAAAACCCAGCGTTTCTTTGGTCTTCCTTTCATCGTGTAATACGTACGATTAATTATAAAGCGAAACTATGATGGTTCAATTCAATCTTGCACTTGTTTTCAGCGTTTAAAACATTTAATAAATAAAATCGCAGCTACGTTGAATAATAAATAGCGTATAAACGGTATGGAATATAGAAGTACAAGAGGTGCTTGGTTCGTTTTTGGAAAAGAGCATACAAAGTGCAGTTGTGTAATTTTTTGAAATATGGGATTAGAAAGTATGTCTTCCGAATATTGTATGAATTACAAGTACCATACGGAAGGAATTTCTCGATGGGTGTTAAATATGACCGACTGCGTAATTTTCTCTAAGGATAGAGTGACATCTCTTTCTGATCACTGAGAAATCTGGTTTTTACCGTTTTTACGATTGCTTTAAGGCTTTTACAGGTGCGCCATTTGGTAGATGGCAGTTGAATATCGTAACACGTAATTAATAATTCGTTCTTACGGATTTCACAGCGCTGAGAAGCTTATTATTTATGCGTATTGGAAGTTTCTAAGTTTACGTGAATTGACAGGTAATTCGTTCAATTGCTTTTTGCAGGAGAAAAACTTGTCAGAACGATTTGGTTTTCCTGTATTAATTAAAATGGAAAATCTTTTAATTGCTTCAAACGGCGGCTATTAGTTCTCTTTATCGATTTAGGGACTTCTAATTTTTTGTAATAACTGTTCATGCACGAAAACAGCCTACATATTAATTACATGTTAATTTTTCTCACATGTACAATGATTGATAAAAAATATTGAGATGGCGAATAAAAGGTATATAGTCCGTTATAGTAATAATAAATAATTCCAATTCCAATTTCACATAATATTTATGTTGTACAGATATTTTCAATTTTCTTAAGAATGTAGCATGTATAATGGATACACAATTCCACTATTAATTATATCCGAAACCTCAGGCTCATTTTCTCACGATACATACATACTTTGAATCCCAGATTTCCAAACATATGACGCAACGGAACGCTGCGAGTATCGCCGTGGACAAGAGAATTAATCACCCTAAATTTATGAATACCAAAATAAAACTAAATATCACTTCAGCATCCTTCCGAAGGCTGCCCACGTCCATTCAAAATATTAAAATTTAATTAAGGAATCAAGCGGCAGCTAAGATTGCAAATCAAGGTTAAACAACTTTTTTCACTGTCAGCGTTGCACAAAACATGCTGTATAAAAAAAATTTATGTCAGGTTTAAGGAAATGGCAACAGTGGACGAGATTGCCAATTTTTAAGCGTTTATCGATAATAGAGTTATTGCCTGTTTTGTATAATATGAAAATGTTGCATCATGGAAGCACCAGAAATAAAGTATTTGATGATAAAGTTTATATTGATAAAAAGAACTTTTTTTCGAGATTTCAATATCGTTGGTTTTTCTTTATGAGGTAGTATATTCCTGCTGTATTAATTTTGTATCAAATTGCAATATAAGTTCATTTAGGTGCATTGTAATGTGGAATTTCTTGAGGAATGATATTGGTACTTGCTATTTCTGTCCATAGATCTTATCTTCTGGAACACTACCCAAAAAACAGATTTTTCTAGAATAAAAATATAACAGAAATGCCCAAAGTTTAGTTGTAATTAATTGCAGAGCTGTAACTGCAATTTCGAATTGTCCTTAATGTATTAGTAAAATCTTGTTACCAGTTCAAATAAGTTTGCTATTCTTTATCACCTATGGCAAACAAAGTTAATAGTCGAAGTATTTCAGATAATAGGTAAATACCAATAATTAAAAGGTTGGCAACAATAAAATACTGCAATGATCAGTAAATCCTCACTCCCCGAAACTTTAGACTAATTAATTACAGAAATACATATAAACAGGGTCGCGGAAGCAAACATGAAAGATCACACAACCGCAGCATGCAAAAAACACGGATCCTCCAAGATTCATCTTCTTCCCTTTCCACATCTTCCCCTTCCTCTTCTGCGCGGTTGTCAAGCTCCCCTCGAGTATTAGCATAAGCGGCCACCGTTGCTTACATAACATTCACAAACTTTCTTTTCGAACTTGGACACGTCTCTTCTTCATCCCGTTCTTCTTTCTCCGCGCCCTCTTTCCGCGATACGTCTCGTTAGAAAATGGTGAAAGCTTTTTCGGTTCTTTTCTCATCGGTATCTTCACGGAAGAACGGTCGTTGGAAGACCAACAAGGTTGCTTCAACGCAATCGTTCCCGTATGACGCTTCCCGGCGAACTTTATTTTTAACCTTTTGCGGCTTTGAATATATTTGCAAGATTTATACAGGCGTGTGTCGTCCGTGAAGCAGGATGTCACCGGGAGCTTCATGAAGCGATTAATGTCACGATTGCAACATACCGGTGAAGACGAAGGTGTTTCCGAATGCCAAACAATTTTGCGAGATCTTTATCTGATCGCGAATATACCGCTTGTATCGAAGGGCAAACGAGTTTCACGCGAATTTTAATGGGACCTTCGTGATGATTAGGCAAGACCATCATGGAAGATCGTCCTGCGAAATAATCTTGATACGATAGAATCAAGTGTTCTTTCGTTTATTGTTCATCCAAGATCTAAATTTGAAAAGTCTCATCATTCGGGGAACTTTATTATACACAAAAATGCATACAATCATGAATGGCTACAGATTACTATTTTGGTTTCGTTGATTCAAGGTAAAATTCAATGGGATTCAAGAATTCAACTATCAGTACTGCTTTTTAAATATGCCATAATAAATATATATACTAATATTCCTTTACCTTGAATATTGTCTTTTACCTTATTACACAATGAAAACTGTTCGCCAATCTATTAGATATTCTCCATACGAAAACAAATCGATCGGCTGCTACTTCCTCCCCTATCACATTATACCGTAAAGTATTGGTAATGAAGGCAGAATTTATGTTCCTACCGGATGGAACCGATCGTGACTTTTACGGAACATCAAGATTTACCTATCCCGCAGATAAATATTCGTTTGCGTGACCTCCGAATTTCCTGATCGACCATTAATTTGTGAGAAGAAAAAAAAATGTAAAAGACGGTAAACGAGGAGGATCCCTATGTCGCAACAGCAGACCAAATCCAATTTGTAGTGGACTATGCTGATGTGCCGCACAACTCCCGCCTGTTTTTACTAATACGCCCGTGAAGAGGAGTCCCGATTGTGTAATACCCAACCGAGCCGCCTAGGATATCGGCGAACACAGAATCGATATGTAACAACCAGTTATTTCCATCTATTCCTTATTACATTAAATTGGAGGAACTTAGCATACGATTTTTTTTCTGTGTATGGTAAATGTATATTCAGGTACTTGATATCGTCTCAGCAAAGTATCATTTCAGTTTTAATAATAAAAGTATTTTAGTTATTTGTTATAAAATCGTGAAGAAGATCATGATACCTTTAATGTAAAAAGTTGAAAAACCATGCGAACGGTGTTACAAATTGTTTAAACTATACCGCGGACAGAATCCAATTTTTCGTTTTCTCGGTCTTAGTGGTAACATCACGGATGAGAACGGAAATATTACGTCATTACCGTTCATTGGATTTCACATATCCCAGCACTGATGCGCTAAATAAAGAACTTATTGTATCATTTTACAACCGAGTTTTTAGCCGACAGGATAATAAAATTTTACCTTCGCGCGATCGCATTAAATTACGAAAGAGATATGCGCGAATAGAAAAGCTCCAAAGTTTAATGGTAGTATTCAGACACTGAACTGGTTGAACGTTTAACAGTGGCACTGTAGTTCAAGTTCAATGCTTGTCTGGCTGGTCAATACAACGAATATGTACTTGTCTGTGTACCGAACAATGGTAGTACTACGTTGGTCCAAGTATTAGTTAAGTGATTATTGAAACATTGCTTAATTTATTATTAAACACAGTTCGTTATCCATTACTGAATAACAATTGGAATACGAAATTCGCCCCTCCTATTACTAATACAAAAGCACAATAATAATGCTTGGAACCTTGCTACTGCCTCAGTGATTAAACTATGACATACCCAAGAAAGAAAGATTATGTTCATCTAGTTATAGTCTCTCAAGACATCGCAGATACTACACCCTTCTCAACCCTTTCATCAAGCAGCCCTTAAAATACAATTTTTACGTCTTACCACAATGAAGATACGATACATCCCTTTTCTTACGATACCCAAATCGTACTCCAGGGTCATCTTCAATCCGGAGCATGCTTTCTTCCAAAAAAAAAAAGAAACGTGTTCCTCGCTTCTCCGTAACAACGCCACCAAGCCCGAGCTATACATCTTCGGGAATGATTTTCTGACGCGTACCGGGCGTTCATTGTTCCATCCAAGTTTGGTAAGGCAGCCGTGGATCCGGTCGTGGTGCAGACACGGTGAAACCGTACGATTTTCGCTGCTGGCTTGTGCTCTTCCTCGAATTCCTGCCTGGCATTCACCGTCTCTTCCTTCGCCGGTCATCGTTCTACCACCGGGCCTCGTCGGCCAATGCCATGCCCATGTCGCGGCGATTTCGACATCCTCGTTGAAGAATTTTCGGGCCCGCGGTACCAAATGGAAGGGGGAGATTTTGCTTCGAAATCCGCCTATATAATGGTCCCGGGAGCATCTCCGAATCAGTATCGAACACCTGTGTCTATCCTTCGCCTAATCGCAAGCAGTTCAATCCCAAACCAAAAAGCCAAGATGAAGCTGGTGCGTGTTTACCGAATAACAACATTTTCTTTACTTGGATACCAACAAGTGCACCGCCGTGTTTTATCTCTTCATTACGACCTTTTTCTTCCGTCCGACCCGCGTTTTCAAATAGAAGAGGAAGTCTTCCTGCATTAGTGAATCTTTATCCTCGGAAAGAGATAAGAAAAAAGCTGACGGTTGTTTGTGCGAGATCGCGGACGATTCAGCCGATTACGAGCGTGTAATTAACGAGCAACGGAATCGTTGTGTACCATTAACGACGATGCCTGCGTCTCGCAATTACACGCACCATCGTTGCTCCTACATCCGTTGTTGAAATGCAAATGCGCCCGTAGATGTATTTGAACTAAATCACCGGTAAAGGATTTAATTGCGTAGCCGCGTGCAGTACGCCGCGGAAGACAGTGAGACGAATCACGCGGGATAATTGGACAAACAACTTGAACGTAGTGGTTTCGTTGCCGGCGTTTACCGAGCAATTTAATTACCGTGCACCGATCAGTAATTCGACGGTCACGCTTTGGAAGAGTTTTAAGAGGATTTTACTACTGCCGCGTATTACGATCCCTTCGAACGCCCGAGCAGTTGCGCGAATTAGATTTACAATTGGTCTGCTAACAACACACTTGCCGCAAGCGTTAACGGCTCTTCTCTCTTCCTTTCGTTGCAGTTCATTGCTATCGCCCTCGTTGTCGCTGTCGCCTACGCCGCCCCCCAGGGTCAATCCAACGAGATCGTGCTCGTGAAGGAGGTACCCTCTGACAACATCGGTGTCGGTGGCTACAACTACGGCTACGAGCTGTCCAACGGCCAGGCCCACCAAGAGACCGCCGAGGTAGTTAACGGCGGAACCGAGAACGAAGCCCTCGCCGTCCGTGGTAGCTTCACCTGGGTTGACCCCCAGACCAACGTTAGGTACACCGTCAACTATGTGGCTGACGAGAACGGCTTCCACCCACAGGGTGATCACATCCCGGCTTGAACTGTATGCTTGTTTAGCTGCAAATAAAATTTATATTTAGGCGAACAGCTTGTTGTTACAACCCTTCACCCCCCCCCCCCCCCCCCCTCGCCCCCGTCACAATTTATCCTGATTATTTCTTGATTATTTCGTTGTTGTGTCATTGGCATAATCTATAGCCGTGAGATAGTTTAGTAAAATAGCTAAACTTAAGGAAAATTAGAGATATTTGTTGTTTTAATCATTGATACACACTTTTATTCTTAATCAGTATACTTTTTTGGGTTTATAAAAGACTTGAGGCAATTTTTTGGTATTCTGCAAATGTATGGTGTTTAAATTTTTGTGCATTAATCACTTGTCAATAACACTCCTGTCTGTTTCAATTTAGTTAGAGCCTAGTGAGATTGGGATAGGTCTTTTTACGCAAGTGCAAGAACTGTTCTTTCATTAGGTTTTTCCGATGTGAACGAGGATATGATGTGTGTTCCATTTGTGTGTAATGTGTTAATAATTATACAATTGTAATGTAATAGTCCACAGAATGATGAATGTCCTTTCCGTTGTAATTTCAATAAAGTTTCATTCCACATTGTTACTCTTCCAGTAAATTGTATGTGACATGTAGTTACAATTATTATTCGATTGTAAAAGTGATTATCACAATTAATTTTAGTTTCCTACTTTCGACTTTCGAATGCATTTTGAAATACAATGGTAGGTATTAGATCACTTTTATCTGGATAATAAATTCATCTATTTGTTAATTACTCAAGCTCTCATTCCTTCACTTCCAAACACCCACCACTCAATTTTCAGTAAAATATTAGAGAAAGCATAACTGACTGCCCTTAGTCGCGAATGCAAAAATATTCATAATCTATTTACAAACATATTTTTTTAATTGTATTGTTCTTTCTGTCAAAGCTTGTGGCATTATTAAAGTCTCGTAAGATGTAAAAATGGGAAAAGCCACGCGTCACATTTAGTTGTATAATATAAGACAATTATTAATTAATTCTTTGCGCATACTAAATATACGTTCAATTAAAAAAGCTGAAAACCCACGACCTGTTTTATTGATTCTGCAACCACACCTTTTATCATTGCAAAATAATCAAATATTGCAGTTAAACTGTTATAAATTATATACATTTCCAGTATTCTTAAAAAGAAATATGATTTTAAAAGGAACAACGTACAGAGGCATTTCCTAACTTTTTATTTAACTAATAAGGGGTAATTAGAACGTATGCTATCAACTAATAAATAACATCTATTACAATTTTTACATTCTTTATCCGAATATTAACTAATAGTTGAAAAAGCGAATGGTGGATGCTAAATGCAGAGAAAATTTAGGGGTGGGAGTGATTCATTCAGCGTAAGTAAAAGTGGGAGATCGGAGAACATGTGGTGGCTTACTCCGCTGCGAAAATTTCACTTATTACCACCGGCTGTTTAAGACGATGATGTATATGTGAATATAACTGCACGCGATGGCCAAGATGATTTCGTAACGATACAGCGAGTAAAAATTCGATGAAGAGTGTGACCCATTTTCTTCGACTTCATTCTAAATGGTAGTTTAGAAATTGATTACACTTCTATCCCGCATTAGAAGGAACTCATCATTTAACACTTGCTTGGAACGAAGGTCGAACGAAATTTAGGTACATACATATTCCATTTTATCATGCATATTATATTAGGATCCATCTTATCTTAAAGGTCGCCCGTGATTAATGCCTCCTTACATTTCTACGTTACGGAAGAAAAAGTAATGGTGCAAGAATGGAGAAATGATAAATGGATGCCCCATTTCTTTCCTGTTTTAGGTAAATTATTTACAAAAGGTCGTTAACTTGTTCTTGCCAGCATTATATACATTAAGTGGAACAGAAACAACATTTTTGTAAATTCTTGTCTCTTTGTTTTCTCGCGAAAGAGAGGGAAATTAAATAATTTGCTACAAGCGCGATTGAAACTGCAGAGTTTAAACAATAGCAATGATAATTAAATATACCTGATAATTTATTAAAATTAATTTTTGTATTTACCAACTTCTTCTATTTCCCTACTTTTCCTACTTTCTCCCATTTTTGATTGCGCAAATCCTTGTTTATTTTGTAATGTATTTAAGATTGCGTAACAGATCTATAACAACGTGATTAACATTTGTGCATTATTTAAGTGTCCACTGAAGTTAAATAATTGAGTCTTCCTGCTTATTAAACTTTTTTGCGAATAGTAGATTTATTTGTGTGTTATGTTAATATACAGAAAAATTAAATCAATTGCTTGATGGTGTTTAAATTTTTGCATAATTTTTGTGTTTATGTTATGCAAATTTATGTATATTAAATCGAATTAATAATTCATTTTTTAGATTTTGTTTAACATTTGGAATATACCTCCCTATTTATTTCCAATATATTAGAATGCGCAATACAATGCACAATCAGAACTGACTAGTAAAATTTAGTTTAAGTTACTTTTACAGAGCATCTCACATTTAACTTCATAAAAAAAAAAATCGAAAATTTCAATTTCGCTGGGCTAACACACTTTTACGATGAAGGTCAAACTATCAACGATCATCATGCCTCTAATATAACGAGAGAATGTGAAAGGTGAATTTATCAGTGGCCCATGCGAATTTCGGCGGGAGGAGGGCCACTATAAAATTCGAGAGGATCCTCCGTATCGACATCAGTCTTCCAATCGAGACTACCTCTACACATCTACCTCCAAAATGAAAACCGTATGTATTACAACTGATATTTTCATTTATTATCAGTTCGCAATAAAAAAGAAATTCAAGTAAAATACTTAAATTATTACAAAATTTTGAATCCCTCAAACAGTGCTTGATTGAAACAATTTTTGGTATTAAAAATTATATTGACCATTATATAATAGTAGATCATTATACAATTTTGCTTTCTCTCTACAAAATATATACATAATTTTATAGCATTTTACTTTCTATAGTGTTCATCCGTTGCCACACTCTTCGGTATACAGTTCCACGTTGCAGTACATAATTAGAAGCAATTCATAGAATTTGATTAGATATTTGAAATCCCAAATTCTAATTCTAATTGTTTAATTTATATATTAATAATTATACTCAATTTCTTTCAGGTTGTTGCTTTCGCCGCCCTCATCGCCGTCGCTCTGGCAGCCCCCCGCCCCCAAGGCTTGCAGCCGGAGGCTGTCCTCGTTAAGGAGACTCCATCTGACAATATTGGTCTTGGTGCTTACAACTATGGGTTCGAGCTTTCTGACGGACAATCCAAGCAGGAAACTGCTGAACCCGTCGAAGGCGGCACCGATGGTCTCTTCTTGAGAGTCCGTGGAAGCTTCACTTTCGTCGACCCGGAAACCCACGTCCCATACACTGTGACCTATGTAGCTGACGAGAACGGTTTCCATCCAGAGGGAGAGCACCTTCCTAAGGCTTAAATTTTTCAACTCGATGGAGAAACAGTCCTAGCTACATCGCAGTATTTCCTACATGTTGCAGCAGAAAATTCAAAACTGACATTTTTATGAATATAGTTGTAAATATTGTACCTTGGACCATGCGGACAATAATGTGAATCTTTACTTCGTACAGGCATTGATCATGCAAAATGAAATACACATAGATTTCTAAAAATGATTCGTTTCATTTTCGCACATTAATACCAGAACTTAATGCCCAAATAATTATTCACTTTCCAATGTACACATTATCTATGCTTGGGATAAAACAATCATTATCTCATGCCACAAAATATAATTAAGGGAAGAAGTAATTAGGACACGGATTTATATCTGAATTACTCTTAGCTGTGTTTAGTTGTATTGCAATTGTTTTAGTTTATTGATTCGTGCATATATTTCTATATAGTTGTTTGTTAATCAGGGCAAGTATCCTAAAGGAGACTAATACACATTTGCAGAATTGAATTTTGAATTTAAATCAAGGCTGCGCAAATTTCATTAAGCGGTTCAAAGCGCCATCTAGGAAGCAGAATGGGAAGTAACTTTGTACACGTTGTCACGCAACCGTGGTATTTGACACGTCAAATCCCATAGGTTTCGCGGGTTAGAATGTGAATGCCTTTTACGTTTGTTTTTACTCGATTAATTAACTGTAGCACAGTGTTTGATCGCATAATAATTAAGGAATAGGTCACCATGTTCCCTGTTACGGTTGGCCCAACTTCGTGTGACATTGCGTTTTAATAAATTTTTTATATTACGCGTTGTTGGAGGCTAGGATTCCGTTGGACGCGTTGAGCGATGTGACTGATTTGGGCAAACATGCCGAGATTTCGAATGCTTCCGCGAACCTCGCGGATCGTCGCGCTCTGTTCCGCTGCGAATTTCATAAACGCGGCCGATCGAGTTATAATGCCCATAGCGATCGTTCACATGACCGATGAATTTAAATGGAATTTGCATTGGCAAGGCTGGATACTCTCGGCCTTTGCCTTTGGCTACTTTACTAGTCAGGTGAATCATTCTTCCGAAATATTGTTGCTTTACGAAAGTTACATTATGAAATAAAGAATCATTATTTATTTCACTTTTTCGCTTCAGATTATTGGGGCGAACACAGCAAGTCGTTTCGGATGTAAAACGGTACTAATGGTGGCCGTTTTACTATGGTCAATTAGTACAGTCATAACTCCGCTCTTTGCTCAATCCGTACCGTTACTCATTATTTTAAGGGTGATCCTAGGACTCGGGGAAGGTTTAGGTAAAAGATTTTTATGGAGATGGATAGAGTACTCTCATTCTTCGACTCAGTAGCAGTGTTAACGCATTAAGTACGTATTTATATTTAAGTCGGTATTGCTTTTAGGTCTACCAGTTATTTTCCACCTGTTTGCGCATAATGTTCCTGTAGAAGAACGGTCTAGAGCGTTTGGCTATCTTGTAGCAGCAGGCTCTGTTGGGCAAGTAGTTGCCTCTATTGTAAGTTTCGTTTTCTCCAAATAGAACGTGATTTATTAGTGGATATTCCTTTTACTAACTTCTCCCCTGAAACCTATAAAATATTTCCAGTTGTGCTCATATTTGTCATGGCCAACCGGATTTTATTTATTTGGATCGATCGGTATCGTATGGTCACTGCTGTGGTTACTCCTGTACCATGAAACTAATTCTCAAGATGATATTCCGTTATTTGTACCTAAGGTAATTAACTCGTTCGAATCGATGCTACTGGGAAACATAACAATTTAGAACTAATCGATTCGTGGTTCAATTTCAAGGTAACCCAAAATAGGAGTCTGCGTTGGACCGAATTCATTTCGCATTGGCCTCTGTGGGCATTGTACATAGCGCATTTCGCGATGAATTGGAGTAATTACATAATCATGCAATGGCTGCCCACTTATTTAGCACGAAGTCTATCTGCTAATAAAGAAAGTATTAGCTTCACAGCACTTCCTTACATTGTGAACTCTCTCGTTGGCATTGGTGCGTAATATTCTACATCCGATCGATTAATCTTGCCAGGATCGATAACTAAATCTTAACGCCCGTCCCATTGCAGTTGCTGGACACAGTGCCGACAATCTTATACAGAAGAGATGGTCCGTCCTCTCTGTTAGAAGGTTAATGACAAACATAGGTTTAGTCGGTCCGGGCGCGTTCTTGCTAGCGTTCTGTGCCGTGGATAATTTACTCGCAGCAGTAATGTCAGTATTACAACCGAATAAATTCACATAGTTTTAAATAATGGTTATTTAACTTAATTCATCGATTTCATTTTTTCTAGTTTCGTCTCGATATCTATGGGACTCTGTGCTTGTAACTCCGCCGGACACCTCAGCAACCATGCGGATATAGCTCCGAATCATGCGGGCATCACGTTTGCGGTTTCCAATACTATCGTACGTTTCAATTCTGTTCAACATATAATATATCGTTTGCAAATGAATAATTCCGAAAACATCATGTTACAGGCAACGATACCCGGCATTTTATGTGGTCCATTAACAGCCGAGTTAGTGACCGCGTCGCATGGTCGATGGATGCCCGTTTTTGTGTTAGCCGCAGCGATCAATTTCACGGGGGCCATTATATACCAAAGTCACAGTTCTGCACTTCCGGTATTGTGATATGTCGTGGCTGAAATCGAGCTTGTACCATCGAACTCAACGAAGCAGCTTCATCGATAGACACTCGCTGCGGAAACGTACGTTCCTCAACCGAATCGCTGGCCGTGATTATTAATGAAAATCTTAAAGATTTCTTTAAGACCCCGATATGGCACGTTCATACGTCAGGGATCGGTTAATCGAAGACATATCAGACTGCTACAGGCATGTATACATGTATATGCTGCAAAGGAATATCGTACACACAGAATAGTGCCATAGGTTCGCGCACACGATGGAATTGGTTAAACCTCTTACCGATGTTATGCAAAATATGTAGCCTAACTGATGCTCCTCTGAATTTGTAAATGTTTTATTAATAACTAAAGGCGACTACCTTGTGATACGTTTTAGCGTATACGTGAACGAGAATTCTCTTTTCTTTTCATATAGAGAACGAATGTATATTCTGTAAGACTGTATATATATATATAAAAACAATATGCAAAGACATTTAACTTTCACATAATACAATTTAAATGTGTTTGCAGCACCCTTAATGTAGAAAGATACTGCTAGTAATTAAGCGAGCAATGTATAACGATAAGGGAAGAAAAGATATGTTTTCTATATCGTTTAAAAATGGTTACAAATATTATTTCTACCCACACCTTTATCCGCGGTATATAAATACTGATATAAACCATGTTTTATAATTAAAATGTACTAATTTTGTGCACATTCAGAAGATACTACATAGGCTTCAACGATCCGTCTTTCTTCAGAAATTCCGACTGGAGCACACGCGACAATGTATTTTGCGAAAAGCCGTCGTTCAACGCGCGCAAACCCATTTGCAAGAAAGTGTTGCTTCCGTAGGCAGCTTCTGCGTTCGTTTGGATGGAAGTGTCAGAATTTACGACATTGCTGCATCGTGTTAACTGATCGCTAGTCTTCGGAGACAGAGCAACTTCAACTCTTCCCTGCTTCACTTTTGTACATTCAATTTCTTCGTGAGCAGTCATCCGCGAAGGATTATGGACTTTTATACTTTTCGTGCGTTCCGCATTTTCTAGTAGGGAATTTTCTTCGCCGTCACTAGGAGCGTCGTACATGTCGAAGGGATTCATATTTAGCTTCTTCAACATATCCGTCACATCCTCCGCGGACACGTCTATCTCGTTCACTTCCGTTCGTTCTTTGTTGAAGAAACTCTTCTCCGCTTCACCGATATATTTCTCCAAATACAGTTCGATGTCAGAATTGAGTTTCTTCGGATTCCCGCGACCACTTCCTTTATTGTTCTTCGATCGCGAGATATCATTGGGTCTAGAATCGTTCTTCACGCTAAACGGTCGCGCGTTAGAGAGAAGAGTCTTCGCTTCGTGTTGCCTATTCATACGCGCATTGCTCGACGGAATTTCATTTAATAAATTACTCCTTAAAACGCTGCTTGAAACGCTCGCCAATGATTCGTCCCCCAATTTCTTATTATCTTTGGAGAAAATTATGTCCTTCATCTTTCCAGCTTTCTCTTCGAAGGACAACTCCGCGGGTTCTAACGTTTTCATCGCTCCTCGATGCAGGTACTGATTCGATTTCGGATCCAAGTAAGATCTCTGAATCTTGTCTATTTCGTTCGTCATTTTCTCTAACGTGTCGTACAATTTTCTAGTTCTAGCATTCGCGAAATTTTTGCTTTGCGTCCATCCGCCGGCGGAACGCAACGCTTGCCAGTCGGACTTCACCTTTTCGACCTCGCGGTCAATTTCGCTCGTTGGATTCCGTGTTCCTGGAAATCACATTTTTCTTTTTAATCCCAATGCGATCCGAAGGAAAACGAGATTATTTATATTTAAAGTTTAATCGATATCAAGAGAAATTAATTTTGACACACTATACTATTTGGTATCTAAACATTGTTGCTTTATGAAAGAGAAATGTACATAATACATAACTGATGAATATACCATTTGAGGAATTTTTAATATTAGTACAAAATATTTAATAAATAGATATTTCAACAAGCTTTGGCTTTGAGTAAATATTTTATTTTTTTATAAGAATTCATTAGCTATTTTTAATACGTAACAAATTACTAGCATATTATAATGATTGATACAGAATACGAAAATATACATTTCTTGTTTTATCGTGTACTTAATTTTCGGAACAACTATGTGTCAATTACATGAAAGCCTGTAAACTATAAAATGAAGAATAATTGAAGTTGTATGGGAGCGATATTGTAAATGGAAATAGTACAATGTTGTTTAATAAATTGTAATCTTGCTGTTTATTATTATTGCAACGTAACAATATGATTCTAATATTTAAGAGCTCAGGTAAGATATTAGACCAATAAAGGACGAAAAGCAATAATCTTCAAGCTATTTAACTGTTTCTTTGCTGCACGAACTATTGAACGATTAAGAATAATGCTCATAAGAAAACTTACGCCTTTCATTGCGACTTTTAACGGTACGTCCGACGCTAATCTGATTTCTCTTTATGTTGGGTAAAGTGTCGCTTCTATCATAGCTTGTTACGTTTTCCTGCCTATTCAAATTGGTCTCTAATGTAGTCTCGCTACGTGGGTGCAACTGCGGCAGGGCAGCTGCTGTGCGCGATTGAATAGTGCTAGAATTTTGTTCACTACTTGCCGATTTCAATGGTGAATCTGCGAAAACGAAAGGTGCATCATCGAGTGAAAAGTAAGGCACATTTGTTGGACGCCTAATGGAAAGAGCTCTTTCTGCACCGTCAAGTTTAATTATATCAAATTATGAATAATTAAATTTCTTCTTATTTTTGAATTGAAAGTATACATTTACATATACCTCCTTGCCCGATATTAGTTAAATTTCGAAGCCCCTTTGTTGTCGCTGTATTACCGCTACCAGATGTAGGCTTCCCAAACGGATTGAACTCGTACACGAAATTGTGAGTCGCTGGAATTCTCTTCGGGATCCTCCTGGTTTTTCGTGGCGCACTTTCTGTGGACTATTTATTTTTTATATATTATGAACATCATCATTTTAATACCGTTACGATTATATAAGATCAGTTTTCCGAACTATCCTTTAAAACAAAGTACAAATACGATACCAGGTACATAATTAACTAATGTCGATAAGATTGATTGCTAATTTTGCAATGGTAATACAATTTATCAGAATACAGTAATAATCTTACCTTCTTCAACCTCCATCCAGATATCTTTCCCTCGACAGTATTCGCATTGTTCGTTCGCGTCCTCTCGTTTTTAGTTCTACTACGACGAGGATTCACGTCCTGAGGAATCGCCAATTCGCGCAGACTCGGCGACGATTTCGGCGATTCTTTCTTCTCGATCTTGACCAGACGCGGCCTGCGAAATTCCAGAAATCAGACTTTTCGAAAAATCCAGCACCGTTTCGCGCAATGCCTCTCATTCGTGTCCATCGTTCTCGGTACTAACATCGTAGACGTCTTGGTCATTCGCTTAACGCTTGATCAGCATCGCAAAGAAAACGTTCGATTACTTTCCATCTTGTTTTAATTACAGCGGAAGGAACGCTTACTTGTTGTAAATGTAGGCACGCGTGTACTCCTCGACGATCCTCTCCGGCCTCACGAAGTGTTGAAATTTGAACAAAACCCTCTCTCCCCGCTTGTAGAAGATCGGCCCCGAGCGAACGCGTTTCCTCTTCGTCGAGCTCCAAATTGATTTGCACCAACTTCTACAATCGCTGGAACATTAAGGGGGCTGACAAGCCGGTTCGATGACACGCGAACCGTGTTATCGAATGTCGTCCGAATATTATTTATATTAATAATATTAATAATAATCACATTGGATAATCATGCTGATTGAATCAATTTTTGGAATCTCAGATATCTCGAAGGAATCGGTTTTCTTCGATTTAAAAAAGAGTAGAATTTGTTTGCACCCTGAGGTGTTAATATCCTTCAATTTGTAGGATCAGGAAGTTATATTTCGATATACATTTTAAATAATGAGTGAAGAAGGTTATATTAGATAATAGTTCCTACATGTTCACGTCATCACTGTGTTTTCAATATTTATATTAATCGCATTGAATAATCATGTTGACTGAATCAATTTTTGGAATCTTAGATATCTCGAAGGAAATCAGTTTTCTTCGATTTAAAAAGGAGTAGAATTTGTTTGCACCCTGAGGTGTTGATATCCTTCAATTTATAGGATCAGAAAGTTATATTTCGATATACATTTTAAACAATAAGCGAAGAAGGTTATATTAGATAATAGTTCCTACATGTTCACGTCATTATTGTGCTTTCAATATTCTTTAAACAACGATTCTTGGCATGGAAGGAAATACCGCAGCAAATCTGAAGAATATTTCACGTTTCATTATCTTTTTATTGTCATTCTTTTTATTATCTCTTATCATCTATTCTTTCCATTATCATTTTGCCCATACTATCAATTAGAGTAAGTTCTCTAGAAAAATATCCTTTCCTCTCTTGCCCCCCCTAAATAGAATTTGACTTGCACTTTCTCTACCTGAATTTATCAGACTTTCGCGAGGCTTCTTTACTTTCTGTTCGCTGTTCTACGTCTCCGACGAACACAGACAGACCATTGATACGTTTGATCTCGCGATTATTATTATTGTCCTTTAACGTTTCAGGGTACAACGGTAGAAAGGTTGGGGCCGAATGCGACTTGGAGCAGCTTGGAAACCCTTCGGGAACCCTCGCCAGTTCCGGGCACGGTTATTGCGAGCTGTTTATTCTTCAAACGGAGATGCTTGCTTTCCCGTGTATTCGTAATCAGGATTTCAAATATTTTGCCGAAAGTGGCGTCTGTAAGAAAACAAAATAAAATTCGCCTCGCAACGATGCCGCCTCGAAGCTTCGTTTGCAGACAATTTCTGTATTCAACGACAGATTTTTGACATAATGTACATTATGTATATATACATAATGTTTAAGCTGCAAGTGTTTGGCACATAATGTTACCAGATATCGAATTAAATTATGCATGATTTTAAACAATAAAATACATTGGAACTCGATTCGTCCTAACAACTTACAAGTGGGCACCGGTTCATAAATTACATACCTAAATCTATGCCGTCGTTTCAGCCTGCAATTAGTTTTAGTTTAGTTTTAGTTTTATTTCTCTCTTATTACAGAAACAAAGACAATGTAATTTAAATAAGAGATGGCGTTTTGCAGGCACACGCGTACCTATTATGCCCAGCGAAAACTGGCGAATATAGTACTTATCTTTAACACTTTCTTAGCTTTTTACATTAAGGTAAACATCATATAAACTATCAAACTTTGTGAAAATGTTTTGCTATCACAAGGGGCGATTGCAAGTTACGTCTTTAAATATATCGCAATTATATCTATCTACGTTTGTAATCTTTACATTCTTTGGTATCTTCTTACTATATAATTTGTACTATCATTCTATCAAGTTATGATTATGAATAAAAATTTATATCTAAGTATACACTTATATTTCCTTTCTTATTTTTAGCAATAATGCCGATGTAAGTCTTGCCGTGCATGAATCATTTCCACTGATTAGTAGCTTTGCGTTCCTATACTCCTGCACATTTCTTTTTCTGAGTTTATCTATTAGGTCTCTCCTTTCGACTGTATATGTATAAGGGACTACCAGACTAAGTGGTCAAAGTCTTCTTTCAAGGCTCCGCACTCGCACGCAGGTGAGCTTACGATGCCTTTTCTATGTAGGGACTCCGCTCAATTGTAGTGATTAGCTCTGATTCTGTTAAGCATCACCAAAGCTTTACGACTGATGCTTTTAATTTTGTTGAACCAAGGATGTCTATTATTTAAATTATTATCGTCTCTATTGAAATATTCAGTACCCTTGTGGGTGCCTTGGGAGGACATTTTCCTTTTCATATCTTCCCATATTTTTTCTTTTATAAATACTGTGAAGTCACATCGTGGGATTTTGATGTCTTCTCTCGCCTGATAAGTCAAGGCCTCTTTCGCCGTTCTGTCTGCTATTTCATTGCCTTTTATGCCCACACGCGCAAGAATCCAGATTATGGCCATTTTCTTTCCAGTGGTATTTTTACTCGTCTTAGAGATTTCTGTTCCTAAGTACTTTGATAGATGATATGTTTTGATAATCCATAGGTTTGTCCTCTCATTTGTTCCATATTCTATAACATTTAAGATATTATTAATTACATTTATGGAGTACGAAAAGGCAGCTACCTAGTGAGTTTGGGTGAGTTCTTTGGCTTTCAAAAGCGCGTAATAGCTATCGCTTCAATGGTGAATATACTAGCTTTATTATTAATACTTATCTGGTCTTTTGACCATGAATCTTCTAGTTGAATTATAATGCTTGCTCCATTGGAGCGATCGTTTTGGATCCATTCGTATATATCTTGATGGTATTACCTGTTTCAAGTCCATTGATTGACACTAGGCTATTCATGAGAGCAGTTTCTTCTATGTTAGTACCTTTACGTACCTTAGCCCTCTTACCGTCTATTGATACGTAATCGAAGAGATCATCTCTTTTTCTCTCGTTGTTCTAAATACTCCTCGGCCCAGTTAGAGATCTCCGTGGAACGAAGTATTTCACAGCCTTGCAAAGATTGGTGAATACATAGCTAACTGGATCTCAGGAAGAAAGATCAAAATAATGAGAGATTATGATGACCCGGTAGAGGGACCGATCTGTAAAGGGCTTCCACAAGAAGCGATATTTAGCCCAATATTATACAACATCTACACCTCAGGTATAGTAAACAAATTATCGGAGTCTAGACAAAAGGTATATGCGCTCCAATATGCAGACGATATAGTAATTTATACAAAAAGCAATTCAGTGCATCTAGCAAAAATGGCAATAGAAAAAGCTTTAATCAAATTATCAGGGAATCTTAAAAATTTGAACCTACAAATGGCAGAGGAAAAGACCTGCATTGTAAGATTCTCATCCAGGGAGAGGAATACAAAACTGGACAGGAACCCCTACTATAAAGTAGGCGATTCCGTAATTAAAGAAACAAGCGAAACCAAATTCCTGGGGATTAGGCTGGACAAACACCTACACATGACCAAACACTGCGAAGAAATCGCTGCTAAGGCAGAAAAGAAGATTAGATATCCTGAGATACGTAGCTCGCATCAGAAAAGGCACCAATGTTCAAACGACGATCCTCTTATACAACACATTAATAAGATCGATATTAGAATATGGCATCTTCCTATTCTATGATAGTTCCAAAAAAAAAAATAAATGTATAATTGAGAAAGTGCATCAAGCAGGAATTAGAACGGCTATGGGGTACAAAATAACCACACCCACCAATATAATGAACGTTGAGGCAGGTGCCTTGGATATGCAAATGAGATCAGAGCTGCCAGCGAAAAACTTCATGATTCAGCACATAGATAGGAACAATATAAATATTCTCAAATGTCTAGAAGAATTCGACACAGAGCCCACCGATTTTAGGGAAACACATCCAGATGGCCTGGCCAATGCCTGGACGGAAATAAAGGACTGGCCCAGTGAAATATTTATATATCCATCTACCGCGGGCGAAGTTCACACCTGTCTCGCGAATAGTTCTCAACTTCAGCGAGCCCGGAGAACATTTGAGGGTACACGTGATGATGACGTTCCAAAATTCCTACTAACCTGCACATATTTTCCGAGTCCTGTTCGCGACAATATAAGATCCGGCCCGATACACCGTGTCCCATCGCACGGTCCCGTTGCAACGTTGCATTTATTATCGTTCGAATGGATTCGATATGGACGAACGCTCCGCTCGCAACGTCGAACGGTAACAGTTTACTGACACACGAGCCATTTCCCTCTAGGTCGCACATAGTTCAAGAAATTCATCGGATAAACCGGCTGATGGAAGAATGTACCCGCTTGGGCGACAAGGACCTTCGCGGCAGCACGAAAAATTCTTCGTTAGATCGGATTAACGATAGAAGAGATCCTGCGGATCGGAAGAATCCGAAGAGGCAGAGACTCGATGGTCGGGAAATGCATTTCCCTCTGACGACCAGGAGTTACTCTCACCTGCAAAGGAGGACCCTCTCTTCGAGCAGTACCACGCTCAAAATACGCTCGAAGACTGTTTTGAAGAAAACGGAGTCGGGGAGTAGCAAGTTTTCCGATACCGAAACGTCCACGGAAAGGATCGGAACGCTTTCCGAACGGTCTCTAAGTGAGAGGAGCCGACCATGCGATGAAAACGTTCACGCGGGTAATAAGTCGAGTAACTTTGCTCCGAGGACGGCGCAATGGTGGACGTCGTCTTCCTGCGAAAGCGGGGACAAGAAGATTCCGCTGAAAGAGACTCAGAATGTGGAGGATCAGACTGTCGGCGAGGCTGCTGTTAATTGTCCGCTCGAATTAGTGGAAATCTACTCGAGTCGAAAGGGGAAGAATGTCGGGGGTAAGTGTACGACAGGATTCAGTGGCGTGGCTAAAGACGCGGACTCTGTGAGGACTTGTGGAAGAGAAGAGAACGATCCAAGCGATTCGAGACGTACAATGGAGAATAGTAAGTTCGATGGAGATTTTGGGAAAGGCATTTTGGAGGGTGATCTTGGCAAAACGACGCAATATCAAAACAGTGGGAATGCGAATGAAATTTACATTAAGAAGTATATAGAGGAAACGTTGGACGCGATTGATGGGAAAGTTTGTTCGGAGGAAATTGTAGAGCCTGGCGATTTATATATCGAACAGCAATGCAACAGAGAAGAAGCGGAAAGTCCGTCTGGTTATAGAAATGATAAAAGCATAGAGATCACTGATTGCAAGAACTCCGAGAACTATCTGAAGGAAAGTGCAGGCGACGATGGTTCAACGATAAGAGGGAGGGAGGATTTAGTTGAGAAAGAAGAAGCAATTAAAAAAGAAGATCTGGGAGTGCTATCTATAATGGACGAAGGAAATTTCAAAGAGAAATGTGATAAAAACAATTTAAGTTCTGATGAATGTAAATCAGAAATTCGTGGTGAGAACGTACTCGATGCAACTAATAATAAGTTATCGGATGAAAGCAAAGTATCCAAAGTGCTGTCAATGGATGAGTTATTATCGATAGAAAATAGCGCTGGGTCAAAAGAAACAGAGTTAAGTTCTACTAGGCGAAATTCGGATTTAAAATCGACGGAAGAGGACAGTGTGAAGATAATTATTGAGACGCGCGAAAATGGGATAAAGAACATGAGCAAGCAGTGCAATGAGAATACTCGATCGTCGATGATTAATCAGAGAAGGGAAAGACAGCAAGAATGTCGAAAGGTATTGACAAAGGGCGAGATCGAAGATTGCAAACATGGTGTAAACGTACACGAAACGAGAAGACTAAACATTAATTACGACGATATGAATATATGTAAAACGTTAGTGAAGATCCATGAAATATTGGTGATCGATTGGCAACGGATGGATCGACTCCGAGCGAAATTGCAAAACGTGCCTTCGACGGATCCAGATAATTCCCTAGCGATATTGCAGTTACTGGATAAAACTATAGCGAGGTACATAGACAGAGCGTCGTCAGAATTATTCTTTAAATATTAAAACTCTCGATTTTGAATTAAAATAATATAACAGTATCATAGAATAGTTTTCTAAAATTGTTTTCTAACTTCAGTCAACTTTGTGATATATATATATTCCTTTCATAATAGTTTATTTAAAAACACAAAACAATAGTGTTAATCATTTTGCTGTTTTATTTATTGTGGAATTCTAACTTTACATTTACTTAAATTGATGCTAACTTTAACTTAAGTTCATTTCAATTGTCACGTTTGGTTAATTTTCAACGCGTGATTGGAAATGCATAAGAATGCATAAATCAAAGTTCGAATAGCAAAAATGGTAGAGTGTCATTAATTAAAAGTAGATTTGTGAACAGTAGAAAAATTAATTGAAGAGAATTCCACTCAAGCCAGCTTCGTTTCCCAAATTGTTTTAAACACCACTGTTAATAGATGCAAGAGTTACATTCACGGTGCAAGCGATAGCAGCCAAGCTGAATGGAGGGTTGAAAAATTGCTATCGAAATACATTGTCGAACTGGTGAGGATCGTAAACGAAAATAAAGTTACTTTACAGAATCAAGGTTCGTAAATTTGTTTGCCAAGAAATTATTGGATGCATCGATAAGTTAGATCGGTATAAAGAGTACAAGGCAAATTCTGTTCCAGAACGACGCGTAAATCAAATGAATTTGGATACAGTTCCAGGACAATGCAGTGCACGAAAAGTGGGTTTGAAATGGTTAATAATGGTTTTATCGCCGATTCTAATCGCGACTAATTATACATTTGCGAACCAATTCAGAGAAGCATTCTGAACGAAATTATTTCGACGTCGAATTATTGGACGGAGAACATATCCTGCGTAATCGAAGTCATATCACGTTTGGTAAAAAATGCGATGGCTGAGAACGAAGAAAAGGAAAATGCGAAGGGTCCACGAAGATTGAAGGTAGCGCAGCGTCACCCGACGAGTGCTGTACCTGCTAATGATACCAAGTAATTTTTATCGCACATACACTTAAATAGACCATAAGAGTGTTACAATATTTTTCGTTTCATTGACGAACTATGTTTTGATGATGGAAAGAGAAAGCAAATGAAAGAAGAATATTTTCGGTAATTCAAATAATTACTTAATTATTATTAATGAAACACCTGTATTCGCATGTACTAGTTCATAGATGTGAATATTTGGTAAATCGATGCGTATCACATGTCATTTAGTTAATTAGGTATTTGGTAATTATTGGAATCTTCTTAATTCTCAATTATAGACATGAATTCCAGAATTCGTACACATAGCTTCACGTGTTTCCATTTTATTGACTGATCCCAACAAAATCAAATGCAAAAGATGTTTATAATGTAGCATTACATATAAACAAGAAACTCTACATTGAGTATAAATATATATTTCAGACAGAAACCTCCAACTCCCCGATCAAGAAGTGCGAAGGCGGCCATTTCGAAAAAGGAAAGCGTGATCGGCACTCAAATGTCCGTCGCTTTGAATTCTGCTAATCCTTTGAAGCAACCCAAATCCAACACCTTCGTGATGCATTCCCCGAGAATCAAGGAGCATCAAGACAACGCGCACACGAACGTCGTTGACAAGAAAGCGGTCGACAGCGGTCGAAATTCGGAGAAGACGAAATCAGCGAAAAAAGCAGTACCGAGTACAAGTGGTAACCAATCTAAGCAATCGGTGTCTCGTCAGAAATATCGCGCCCCGAGCACTCCGCTACCAGCTTGGAGACCCGGCGGTTCGGTGAGGCTTCCTTCGTCGAGCAGTGCGACTGCGTTGAATCAAAAAATTCGCTCGTCGACGCACAGTAAAGAAAAATCGTATTTGGAGCATGTAAAGTATGTGTTTATCATAAAACGTTTTTATTATAAAATAATCGGGAATACAATTGCGTGGATTAGTGGCCACGATGACGCGTGGTGGAAAGAATTGTCATTTGCTGGCAAGACGCGTCAGACTTTTCTTTTTGTAATAATTATAACGTGTCTTGGGATTGATTATTTAGAGACGAAACTTTTTGCTGGCTCAGTGAATTGATATTCGTAGCATATTTTAGAATTTCTTGGCCACCGAGATTTATTTATATGATATTGTTATATTATGCTGTACGATACTGCTTTGTGTTAATGCAATTGATCTAATATATTAATTTAATAGAACGTCTGCGCACAAACGTGGAAGCTCAATGGATCACATTATTGTAAAGAAGAATCTGATGTATGTCGAGAAAATTCCGGAGGACAGTGAAAGGCGAATAGCAAAGGTCCACCATGTCGTGTAAGATTTTACCGAATAGTTTATATTCTTACATTAACTCCCTTTAGATTTAACTTCGTCAATTTAAAAACTGACCTGCTGCAGATTGAATCACTAAATTTATCGACTACTAATTACAGTAATTGAAAATATGTTTGGGCAGAGATATGTACGTAAAGTCTCACACGCTCTATAGAATTATATAATATTATAATATGTACAAAGTGTGTCTGAAAGAGCAAAGCAAACTGCAGGGTAGTGATTTATTAATTTTAAAAATCAAAGGAAGCCACTCTAGCAGCAGATTTTCCTTTCCTAAGCATAAACCTTTTCGTTATTAAAACAGACGTTAAAATTATATACAACGCCGTATTTGGACTAACAAATTCTCTGCTTAAAAAGGTCAATTAGCATCCACGATACTATCTAATAAAATTACGATAATATTAAATAAAGCATACTGATTCAGCGACGAAAAGTCTGGCCGTATGACGAGCGAACCGAAGAAGCTTTCCACTGATGTTCGCCCGACGAAAAGCATCGTTCCCGTTTTGGACATCGAGACAACTAGAACGATAACAGAGAGAAGCAGTGCCATTTTAAATAGCGGCCGCGGAATCAAGCAAAAATCAAAAGCTTTGCAGCTCCCTTCAAGTAACAGCGGCGAATCCGGTCAGCATAGTCCAGACAACGCAAAAGCAAAAAGTTGCGGAGGCGCGTCATCGTGCGGTTTCATCGATCAAAAGATGTTCAATGATTCGAGAGCTTTTCGCGAGCTGCAAGGAATAATTAAAAGCATCGCGGATGACGAGGGTGAGAGAGATATTAAAAATTCGACGCTCTGCTATCAACTTCACGCTGAAAATCCTATCCAGAAGCCGGACGAATCAACCTTGATCGGTGAAGGAATTACGATCGGCGAGGAGGTACCTACGAGGGACGTGGATTCCAAACAGTACAACGAATTCCGATTAAAGAATAACGAAGGGTTGCAGGAGAAACTAGCAGAGAAGTTTCCAGAGAAATCATTCCTTCCGGATGTAGAAAATGTTGGGACAAATGCGCGGCTGGAAAGCCCGCGGCCAAAGTGCTCGTCGAATTTTCGTTCGAATTCGGATCGCTTGCTTGGCCCGGAAACACCGAAACGCCGTGGAACTCCTTTCGATTCCATTCCCTCGCCCGTTGCAATGCTTCAGGGGCGGAAAGAAGAAAACGCCTCCGAATTGTATTCAGTCGGCTCCATCGAAAAGAGAGAAAATTGCAACGAGAGGAAGTCGGCTATACTAAACAATACTTCAAATATTAAGAAAGAGCAAACAAGCGCGAACTGCCATGCTGCGCCATTGAACAAGATAAAGGAACTTCTTTACGATCAGGGGATCGATGTTGATCTGGTGAACCGAGCTGAAAGGTGCGTAAAGGAGAAACGGAGAACTAGGAAATCTCTAAAAAAGAAGTCTATCAGTTTCGCGAACGTGGCGTCGTGCGTGGAGAACAATCGACGATCGGAGTTGACATTAAAACACGAATCGAACGCGGAGGGAAGTGTCGAAGGATGCGAGGAGAAACACGACGAACACGATTCGAGCGCGATCCTTTCGTCGAAAAAGAAGAGCGCGACGCGCGCACTGAAGAGTAGCAATAACGCTTATTGTCAAACCGTTCGATACTGCAAAATGTCGAGAGGTTTGCAGACTATCCCTGAGAACGGTTCCTTGGCATCGTGTCTGCACACTTTGGAGACGCAAACGGAAGCGACGGAAGTGAAACACGCGGCTAGCGAGTGTCGCGAGAGACGTTCGGCAAACAGGGGAGTGAATGTATCATCCATGACGGAGTCACTTCCGCTTTGCGATGGTTCCACGGAGACTGCCAATGTTCCTCGCGTTTGCAAGTCTGTCTTTACTGAGCGTGCGAGGGATTCCGATAGGGACCGAGGAAGAACGTTTTGCGCGGATAGTATTCCTGCGAAACGCAATTTCGAGGAGGGTTCAACGGACGCCAAATGTTCGAGGAAGACAATCGAAGAATATAAGAGATCGTCAAGGGAGTATTCCACTCTTTTCAGGGAGTTGTTGAGTCAGATGCGAGATGAGTGCAGTGAACCCCCGACGGGTTTTCCGAAAAATGACGAGACACCTTTGCCCGAGTCGAACGAGTCAGCGTCGTCCACTTGTACAAGCTCGTCCTCTAAACCGTCGGAAGTTTACCATTGCAACGAGAACGAGGTTGAGAAAGAGATAAACACTCCTATCAGAGTTGTTTCCAGCGAGATATTAGCTGCCCTGCAAGTGGCGGCGATCAGAGCTCGCAACGTGTACAGAGCCATCGACATATACAAGCGCAAGTTGAAGGACAAGTTAAGGAAATCGCAGAAAAATGCGAGACGAGGGAGAAGAGGGAGAACGTTTAAAGAGAAGTCGCGTAGCGTGTCGAGGGTCAACAGTACGGTGAGAATAATTATGCAGCGTAAGAACAGAAGCGGCCTGATCGAAATGTCGAGGACTCTCAGGCAAGAGGAAATCGCGTCAACGTTCAGCGAAATGTCGTTCCACGATAACGGGTCCGGGGATGAGACGTTCGAATCCGCGCAGACGTCGTCGGCGACCGTGTCTTCGAGCGACGCCGCCGAGGCGAAACTGCCGAGGGCGAAGTCGAGCAGCAGCGTTGCGGTGGAGTCTTTGATGAAATTTTTGGTGGACGAATGTGACAACGTTACGCTCGAGACAATCGAACGCGTTCGAACGGTGTCGGAGAGCGAGACGCGTTTGAAATTTGAAAAGAACAAGGGGGGAAAAATTGCCGGGCGATTTTCGTTGTTCTCTAGGGAGCATGTGTTACCGCTGGTGTACGGTGTCGTATGCACCGTCGTCTTCTGGTGTTTGCAGTTTACGATTAGCTGCGATGTCCTCCCGTGATCCGTGCCGTATTTTATTGTACGTTTGTAGTTTTTTGTTGTGGCGTTTCCGAAGTTTGTATTGTTAGTCTTTTGCATTGTGATTTCTGCTCATTTTCAAATAAACAGGAGAATCTTCTCTGTTTCGTTGAATTATTGGCTCGTACACTTGTGCTATTGTCGATATTGCTTGTACACCGTTGGTGTTATTCATTTTGAGTCGCAATTGAATTAAGGAAATGTTGCATTACGCTATGTAATTAGACAGTGCAAATTGATGCAGGCGAGTTAATTAATACACGCGTCCAGTTTATATATGGAAGCTTTCTCTTCTTAATATTATTTGCCTGTTTAATGTCTCGCAAATTTATCACTGGTTTCGTATTGTCGAAGGCATGGAGGTAAATCTATTTAACAAAATATCGTTTCTCTTCCAGGGGAAGATTGATTGATCTATATCATTTATTAGTGTTCTCAAGTATACAAAATAACTTGCGTACAACTGTAGTGTAATGTATGAGACTCGTACTATGATATACACACTTAAAAAAAAAATGAACAGAAACGCAGAAAATTGATAAATGATAATACTTCATTTCATAGAAAGTTGTTCCATCGACTTGCAGACAATATGAAAGAGTTAAAGAGGAAACTGATCGGACTTTTCACGCTGTGCAACATCTTCGTTCGCGGCACGTACGAATGACAGGACTTGTTAGCATAAAGCATTAAAGTCCATTCCTTTTTCACGGCATTTACGTCCCCGCTATTTCTGTCCATTACATAATCTTCCTTCACGTGTGATCTCAAGTGTTTTCCTTTCAAAAAAGAATCACGTAATCGCGGTGGCTACACGCTCCATCAACGTATCATCGAGGCGAACGCTCTCCTCAGCAATTAACCTTGTATACCTACCCCGATTTCTTTTCACGGTTACAAAAAGTAGGGACAGTTTATCGTAAGACAAAATTCGTTATTCTCCATTCGCGGTAAATCACGGTTATACGAAATAGGTACATTAGTTGCAATTGAATAAGACAATTGCAAAAGGCTGCAGTAAATTATTTGAACAACTGAAATAATTCAATCTGTTTTAACACTAGGCTTACGGAATGCGTCAGTTTGACGTGCTTTAGATTTCATGTTTAAAGTTGTGCATATCATAAACATTATTTTCAAGCAGCTCATATTAATATAAAGTTAATTAACTTTGATTGATGTAAGAATATCTGCATGTTTCTCCCCGAGGCTTTATAATCTAACTTGTACATGATATACCTGCTTTTCAAGAAAATTCCCATGAATAGGTACACAAGAAGGTCCGTAAGCCCAGTGTTAAATCTTTAGATTTAGAAAACCATTAAACGCCAAGTATGTGACATCAGAGTTACATCGAAGCAACTATGATTGCAATGATCCAATGAAGGGCACACTATGGTTGTATTAAATCGAGTTACAATGAGGATGACAGGATGAATCCTTAATGTTTGATGAATTTTACTCGTCCTCGTCGAGAACGTCAACGGCGGCAGATCCTGTGATGTCCAGTAGCTCCTTTGAGGTGAACGTCGCGATGATCTTTTGCGAACCAGCTTTTTGTGGGACCAATTGATGCTCTACGTAGATGTCTTCTTCCGGTTCAACGTCTCTGAACGCTAGAGTCTTATTTTTTGATAAGCCTGGGCCAGCGTAGTTGAACTTGCAGTCCGTTAACGGTCTCTTCAAGGGATTCTTGAAGTGGAGGGAGATGGTCGATGGTCTTCCCACCACTGGTTCACCGTCGATCTATGAAATTTTTCATAAAAAATTTACGTGTTTCGTAATAACTAATAATTTTATGAATTATTAACGTGCGCCAAGTGAAGCCTTCATTCAACTTCTTGGTATTCATCAGTTAAAGCTTGTATCATCCAGACATAAACAAACTTTATGAAATAATTCGATTAATACTTAATCTTAATAACTAATTATTTATTTAATAATTTTATTAGCCTTAACAGCGATTTATGTTGTTTGATAATTAAATAAAATTGTTTAAATTCACGAATTACTCTTCCTGACATAATTAATTGCATTTGCTTCATCAGAAAGTATCGTATTCTTTCGACATTCTTATCCGATCATTTTACCTTGACCACAATGCTCGGTTTCAACACCTGGAAGTCATCCTCGTCAGCCCACGTTTGTCTTGTCTCCTTGACCGTGGCAATGCAGTAGAGTTTCATAATACAGTACTCCACCAACTTGTCCAAATAATCGTCCACCGTCACTGTGAGCCTTAACTGTTCGCCTAGAAATAAATTGGACGCAGCAGAAATGAATTATTAGGAACATGGAAAACACAATTTCTAAAATAATTCGTACCACATCACTTGAAACTTTGCACAAAAATAATTAATGTCTAACTAATTAATGCGGAACCATTAGAAATATCAGAATTGACGAAATTATTTATCGCTATCAATGACGCAGTTTACGTTGAAATTGGTCATTAAGGAAACCATATAATTATTATACTGTGGAAATATTTTTGTGTAAAGTGGACGGTGAAGAAGAGAAGAAGAGAAGAAATAGATTCACAATAAATAGTTTACGTTGAAATTGTTCATTAAGGAAACCATATAATTATTATATTGTGGAAATATTTTTGTATAAAGTCGACGGCGAAGAAGAGAAGAAGAGAAGAAATAGATTCACAATAAATAGTTTACGTTGAAATTGTTCATTAAGGAAACCATATAATTATTATATTGTGGAAATATTTTTGTATAATGTCGACGGCGAAAAAGAGAAGAAGATAACAAATAGATTCACAATAAACAGTTTACCTTGAAATTGTTCATCAAGGAAACCATATAATTATTATACTGTGGAAATATTTTTGTGTAAAGTGGATGGCGAAGAAGAGAAGAAGATAACAAATAGATTCACAATAAACAGTTTACCTTGAAATTGTTCATTAAGGAAACCATATAATTATTATATTGTGGAAATATTTTTGTATAAAGTCGACGGCGAAGAAGAGTAGAAGATAACAAATAGACTCATAATAAGCTAACAATAAACTCACTGGCATGTGGTTGAAGAACGAAGTCGCCGGATGCTCTTTTCACCAGGTTCGCCTTGACTCCGGTGTAGTAAACGCTGCCAGCAGATAGAATGGCTTGAATGGTCCTCTGTTCGTTCGATTTGTTCTTCATGTTCACGGTGACCGAGAACGGCTGACCGATATTGACGCGTTCAAGATCGACAAGATCGAATTCGACATCTTCCTTGGCTGGCGAGGGCAGGGAGTAGAATCTCTTCGCGACTTCTGTGCTACGCACTGCTCTGTATAACGTCAGTCGTTCGACTTCCGTTCCTGGATGAATAAGGGACGATATTAAATAATATTTATTAATCACGGGATGTAATTGGAAGCTTGATTAATGTTCAATGACACTGGCTGGCTTTCGGATCGGAGCTGTTTAAGAATGAATGATAGAGAATTAAATATTGCAGAAATGTAAGACGATTAATTATGTACTGGATAGTAAATAGATAATTTGATTAGTAAACGAATAAATCAATGGAAACTATAGATATACATAGCATTATAATCTGTGAGTTGCAAAAAGGTAAAGTAAGCGTGGATGATTAAAACATTGTTAAAGATGAGCAAGTAAAAATAAACGGTTCCGTCTGCTTGCAAATGGGTCAGGTAATTTGCAAAGCAGACAAATATTAATATGAAATCAATTGATATTTACCTTCCTTGGGTTTGTACAATGATGTAATGTCCTCTCTGTCCCTATCTCCATTCGGATCGAAGATCCAAGGTGCTTTTGTCAGAATCACACGACCTATGCTGTCGTCAGATCATTAATTAATACTTTCTGCGTTGCAATGTACTTGATAGAATAATTAAAAAACTGGTTGAAAACCATTTGGTAACTAATCAAAACTGTTCCTATTGTTAGCAGTCAACAAACCAATTCCAAATCACGGTCTGCCGGGAATAAAATTATGCAAATCCAAACGTTAAATCCTTTTACTGTAAATCTTGCATAATTACTCAATTGTTGCTTGCGTGTTAGAATTATGCAAATTAATAATGTACGGTAGCGTTCGTCTTACAGCAGAGTCAAGGTTGAGATTACCATTGCAATCCTGAATTTTAACGAGTCGATGACTACAGAAAGAAAATCGAAGACATCGAAGCGTATACGGTGTTTATTTTGTAATTAACGCTTCATACGACATTGGTAATGGTCTCGCGTAATGAGATAGCGATGTATTCTCTGTCGATAATTTGTGAACCTTTGAATGCCACGTATGTTCAGTAAAGAATGTACAGAGAAGCTGATTGTTCAATTATTAAGCATCCTACACATACATAGTTATTTCTAAACTATGAAGATAATCATCCAAGCTAGTAGCTGCCGTAGGGAAATTGTAAGTAAGTACTTCCTTGAACATTTATAGAACCGGACATACGGAAAATGAAAGATATTTAATAATGTCTTTTAAAGGTACTTCTATAAGAACAGGTTTTTATCATATTGTCAATTTTGAATAATTCACAATGGGTGTGTATATACACTTATTATATTTTCTGTTACCGACAGTTTATTTAGAATATTCTTTATTTATAATTAGAATAGAATAACAAAGATTTGGCTAGCAAGAGAAGCAAAAATTATGGTTAAACCAAAATTCCAATATTGCGAACTTACGTGCATTCTACAAGTTATGAAGTACTCCCCATTAGATATCAACGTTCTCAATAAATATCAATAATTCCTCAGCATTAAAAATGCTGAAAAATTTCAATCTCCTTCCTCCGCCACGTGGAAGTTCATCCTCATTCTACTTGGTCTACGTCTGTTGAAGAATATCGAGAGTACTCACTGATATTTGTTGCAATCGATCTTGGAGTATCCCAGCTCGCTTTCCGGGTCCTCCTTCCACCTCATCAGATCGGCGTTCACCGAGGCCAACATAAACGTCACGTCGTAATTGTAACCAACAGCACCCTCCCTAATCGCCTCCACGGAGGCCGGTCCGCATTGATAGATACCCCCCGAGCGTTCTTGGGGAGTCGCGTCGATCGCCTGCCAACCCCCGTAGCCTTTCGGCAGATCCGGCCTGGCCATCCAGGCATCGTTCCAAACGTGATAATTCCAGATAGAGTCCTCCCCCTCCAAATTGTTAGGATCGTATTCCAGTTCCTCGTTGTCCTTGTTGTAATAACGATCGACGGACAGCGAGGCGTTGGCGTCATGGGCCGACACCAGGTTCGACACCACTCTGGACGGTATTCCGAGGGCCCGACACACCGTGGTCACGGTGCCGGCGAATACCCAGCATTGGCCGTACCTTACGGGATCGCCGGTCTCTAAGAATTGCTCGAGGATCGGCACGCTTCCGGTCCACGCGGCTGGAGCGGTACCATCGGCGTATTCACCGTCCCAGCGACCGGTAATCACTCCCCTGTCATCGTTGGAGTTCACCTAGAGAAAATTGTTTGAGGCGATTCAAGTTAATCCGGTTTTTTTGGTAAAACTCGTTTTGAGTGACAATAGGAATGGAATAATTGATTATTTCATTGTGTAGCCCTCGTTGGCTGATGTTTGGGTGAAACATATGTCACGGTACCCGAAATGAAGTGGGTCGTGTAAATAGTTAGTCAGGGGATTGAAGAGATGTTAATTGTCAAAATAAAATCGTAGCTGCACTGCTTGCAACTATTACAATTTATCGAACATGTCCGACAAGAAATTCATTACAATTTGCTTTTTATGTAGAGTCTTAAACATTGAGGATGAATGAAATATCGCACGATCTGTACAACGAACGTAACAAATTAGTTCTGATCGCTTACAATTGTACAGTGTCTACGGCTCTAGTCGTGTTCAATTTATTACAATTGCATTTAATTCCAATATTCTTTTGGTTCCTGTAACTGTTTTAATATTAATCGAAGCAATGTACTCACGATTCTCGAAATGGCACGACACATCTTAATTGGGTCTCCCCTGGAAGCAGCTTTGATGCCGGACCTCTCCAACAATAACTGACAAGCCGGAAGTACGCTCGCATCGAACTGACCGAATACCCATTCTCTACCACGCGAACTACCCCATGGTCCCACCCATATTTTTCCAACATCGTTCAAGATATACTCATCCAGAAGTGTCTCATCCTCCATGAATACTAAATCCTCTGGAAAAGACGAGAGATGTTATCGTAATTAATTTAATTGCGAGTCGAATGTTGATAATACGAATAATTAAATACCGGTAATAGATCACTTAAGTGATTTAAATAACCGTGGAATGAATTCTCAATCAATATGCAATGAACGGTTAATGATCACCTAATTAATAACTACATAAATAAACTTTTACATTGCTCATCCTATAAACCTCGTGTAACTTCGAAGTCCCATACTCGACACCCATGTTTTCCATCCAATTTCTTTTTCAAAAACAACTTATCGTAGTACTTTAGTTTGTTCCATTATATTGCAATCGATACGCGTTTTGTACTTCGTACCCCATCAATAAATGTACATTCAGAGTCCAAACAATGGTCCCCTTACAACAAACTGCATTTTTCCCAAACATGAAGGAGATTAATGCTCATATGGTTGACCGAGAAAATATAACAAACTTAATGATCAACCCTAATTACCTTTCATCCACGGATTAAACAGCAGATAAATATCCGTGTCATAACTAAAAGTATTCGGAGCTTTCTTCCTTCCCACGGTGGTAGTTTCCACGTTCAATTGCCATACACCAACAGGGCTGTCTATGGGGCTCCTCACTTCCACAGATAAATCCTCCCCGCTTGCGCCTAACATTCGTACACCCCATGCTTCCAAATCGGTCAGATAGCTGTCCCTGTTGGTGACGGTGTTAACGCCTCTGGTGCCCCTAAGAATATTCGGGTTTGGCCCGAAGCTGAACAGCAATCTGACGATATCAGACTCGTCCACGTATGGTCGATTGAATCTCAAACCGAGGGTGAACACTTGACCCCTTCTAAGAACTGGCGTTGGCGGATCGAGGTGTACCGATTCGTAATTAATCGTCCGATGGGCTGTTGCATTCTCCTTTTCGTAAAAGAACACCGTTTCGACGACCAGTGGCTCTTCGGAGGACATGTTGAAGTTCGGTTTAACTGCGGCGATTGGCTGTAACAGAATTGTTGAATCGATTTGTGAATTATTTCATCATTCTAATTTCGTTGATGTCGAGGGTCTGTAATGAAAATTACTTTGTGACGTGGCAATTGGAAATTCGAAATCTCTTTGCATTGTTAAGCAGTGGTTTGTAAACTGTTACCAAGTGTAATCGAATTCAATAGTGTATAGAACTACCTATTATTTTTATAATTTAAATTGTTTAATCTTCAGGCAACGCGATGAGTCCCTCAGACGGCAGTCCTTGTGTCGCGAAACGCCAGGCGAACTGCGAAGGGATCATAAGGGAACGTTACCGTTTCAACGAACCAACTTAGTCGATGTATTACAAGTAATTATGATTGAATGAAAATCACAGTGATTCATTCCATTTCCATCCGGCAGCGATAGACAAAGAAACGTAATACGCAATGTACAGTTATTCTTCGTGCGGGGAATCCGGCATTACTAGAGTGACCAGGAATAACTGTGCACTCATTCGTGATATACCGATGATTTGATATATATCACATTCATTTCTCCCGCGACACCAAGTTAATTAAAGTCTGCAGGAATGAAAAGTATTTTTTACACCGCATTCCTTGAATCCTTATGCATTTCATAATCGATGTTTCATGGGAACAGGACGACGGCATTGAGTTTTACGTTAAAACAAACGTTCCTTTTTGCAATGTACGAATGCGAGAGTCTTGTTTTAAAGACACCGCGCCATAAACGTTTGAAATGGCTTCGCAAGAATTCTCACCTTGTATAGTAATTTGCGGTCGCAGAATGTGTGCTTGCTTGCTGCGAGGAGGCTACACATCCTAATCTTAGCATGCAGTGAATAGCAATGAATACTTTTTAACGTAAAATCAGTTAAAGTTTATAAGGAGGTTACTAGGATCTTAATCAATGCTATGAATAATCGGGATGTTAATACAATTTGCGGACGAGTCTAAGTTTTGGTAAAGAACAAAAAGAGCTATTGAGAATATTAATACACTGTTTTCAAAGAATTATGCAAATGTTCGAGAGTCCAAAAATCTAGGAAAAGGTAAGATTGTAAAATGTCATTATTGAGAATATTTTAATACAGACTGATGAAGCTTAAAGCAGATGGACTCTTTAAATTGAAATGTATCATTGTAACATTTTTGGTGCTGGGTCTAGAAAGAATTAAAGGGATACCAAAGTTTGGGTAAAAATGCTGGTGCACAAGGTTTTATAGATATACATTTTCCAATTACTGGATAAAGGACCAGTTTTGGGGGGATAAAGCTGTGAAGGCAATATGCAGCGTACAATAATAACATTCGTTAATTAATGAAACAAGTGCATAAAAGCTTGTAAAAATAATTTCAGATAAATAAGCTGCGGTTTGATTCAATTATGCCTGTAAGTACGTGCATTAAAAAATTTTATTTTGGAAGTGATATATTTCGTATTGACCAATGTAATAGTCTTCTTTTCAAATATTGGACAATTATTATTGATCGTTTAGTTGAATATTTACACAATATTTCGTGGATCGTCGCATCTCGCGGCCGACTATGGGTTTGAGAATTTTCAGAAATGCTCGGTAATCGTGATCGCGAGGTCTCGATCATGACGGATGGCGCGTACCCAAATACCAGACGCGTTTTCAATTGCAAGGCGACTTGGTATTTAACTTTGATTCATCCAACGGTTGCGTAAATATCCGGGAGTAATCCCAGAACGTGAGCTGCGTTACAACGGGTGCGTTTCACCCCTGGATCGAATAAGTAGGTGACTGTCGGAGATGATTCATCGGTTTCTTCGATGAAATTCCGGTTTTTAAATATCATCGCTCAAGAAGTACAACTGACCTACTTGTTGTTTGTATTGTTTATGTTTACTGATATTATATTTTACAATTTACTTCTTTCTACTTTTCTCACGTAGATTGTATGTAGCAGTTTGTATCAGTGGTCATGCCTACGTATGTACATACATGTTTAGTGTACACTGATTTCGTGAAGTATCCGATTAAAAGAAGGAATGTTCGGAGAGATAGTATCTTAACGCAAAACCGGTACTATTAAGCTTTGAGCCTAATTTCCATAGTCATTAGTTACGTAAGATTAAATTATCTCTGGGACATTTTTAAGAGATATTGTTGTTTTTCAATAAATATATTTATCTCGATCATCACCAATTACCAAAATAATGATTATTGTGAATAAGTGCACAATTAGTGTCTCTCTTCAATGCTACAGTACCATGGAATATGAATTACTTTTTATTGAAAGAATATAAAAAGAATGTATTCTTCAAACTTTTCTATTTTTGATGTGTAGCAAATATTTATGTTTCTGTCGAATTTGCAAAGAAGCAACATTGTAAAGTCAGTAATCACATAAAAAGCTTCTACATCATAATAAGTGAGGGAATTAGATGTGTATATTTATAAATTGTTTCAGTCTTTTGACAAAAGTGAAAAACAAACTTTTATATAGAGAGCAACCAAATAAACAAGATATAAAATTTATAATTTGACTTACATTGGGCTGTTTCTTGCTGTTGTACCTCTTGATCACGTTTCAGTTTAGCTGACTGGAAAATGATAGAAGTCAGTGAAATAAAATTCTCGTCCTTCAGATACTTAAAAAACAAAGTAGAATATAAATTTTCCCAATTTTACTATTAAGTAATAAAATTGCAAACATGAAAGAAGATGAAGAAACGATTTATAATTAATTTACTTCACGTGTACTGAATGGAACATGTACAAACACTACTTTGATCCCCAGATAGAATCCCCGTCGAACCGGTCACGATTAACAATCAACTTGTACACTCACGATACTGACGCTCACAGAGTGTTACAGCCTTTTTATACGAGTCACACTTCTTCCTTCTGGCTAACCGCAGCCCCCCCACTACTACCCGTGTAAGGACTTCAATCTTTCGAATACAAATTACTGAAAACGATCGACGAAAAGTGGTCCCATCCGATTTGTAAAACGTTCGAATCAAAGCCCACGTTAGAAATTCCAAATCTATTCGCATAATATATTATGCAATTAATTAACACCATAAACCAGTGAAAGAAAAAAAAAGGAAATGTTCGAGATAAATAATTTCCGATCATCAATCTAAAGGAAACATTCAAGAAACATGTACTATCTTATCGTTTCGCCATGTATCGCTAATTAGTCCGGGGTGTGCGCATTAACGTAGGTGGATGTTGCGGTTCTACTTATCGTTGGATTAAAATCAAAGTGGGAGAGAAAAAGACTGAGAGAGAAAGATAAATAAACATGTTGGACTTTTAATACATTCATTTGCATTCTATTTCGTGGAATTATAGCAATTATTTAGTAAATTATGTGGCTATCATAATTTTTAATAACTCACAGTTTTTTAATGTATCTTCCCTGTCGTTCTTTCTTTGTCTCGCAAAAATTAATTGTACGTATAAACTGTACATTCTAAAAATCTGATTGATTCAATTATTAACAGTTAGTTTAGAAGTTATTACAAATTTTAGTAAGTTACAATTTTTATAAGTAAAACTGGTGGATAGAAATAGGTAAATAGGATGATTTCTATTCGCTAACAAGTAAAACAATATCGGATGTTTCCTTGAATAAATAAACAGTTGATTTAATCGAAGAATACAAGTATTTACAATTGGGAAAAGTCAATTGAACAATGCCTAATATGTTTGAAAACACTCAATTCTGATTATTATTGGTATACATATAGGATTCGATTGAACTTAACAACGTCGGATACTAAAAAAGTACATCCACAAATTCAATCATCATCGTCAGAACAGCTCACAAGCGTTCAACAAGTACAAATTAAGAGGTTCTCCGTATGGATATATTTCCCAGGAATAATGTACCGTATATTGAGCATCCATCTAAAGTCTGAAGCATTTAGAAATGTTACGATTAAGGCAAACGGTATTCGAACGAGAACGGAAAGAGAAAATCGTCGTCTATTTACGGTCGCATTTCCCCTTAGAATCTTACGAAACAAGAACGGATCAGCTGGACAATCATGGCCACCACTGGTACTATGAACAAATTTTTTCTTACTTAAACACTTTCTTAGAGTCCTCTGTATAGATTATGACAACCCTTACAATAAATTAAAGTTGCGTATTAAAGTCCGGACAAGAGATCCGTGATTCGGAAATTTAGCAGAAATACTGTAAATCTTTCTCAAGTTGTGTCTTTCGTTTTCTTCTTGTATTATTTATGAAACCTGTGCAAATTATTAGCAACTATATCATACTATTGGTTTTATTTATCGTACCCTTATCTGTGGTTCTACAACCGCTTGGCGGACACAGAACACGAGATGTCGCCACGTACATGATTCCTTGAAACTTTCAAGAATAATAATTATACCTCTTCGTTCAAAATCTTCCAGCCCAACTCGACACCTCCAGAGTTCATTCGATAACCGATTCCCTTCAAACTATTCTGCCGCATTATGATTTTCCTTCCCTCCCTCGGGGAATACTTTATCCCACAGTACATGGGGAGGCATTTTCGCGAGGAGCAAGTCTCTTCATCTCCTTTTCTGCTGGTCGCCCAAAGCATCATTTCCTCGGTACTTTGAGACGAAGCTACGAAAGCCCTACTTGGATAGAGTCAAAAGAGATACACGTCTCGCGAGCTGCAAGGCAAAATCCGTACTTGACTTCATAGTCCACCCTTCGAACGAGGGAAACTCGATAATAGTTTCCTGGGCCAATTTGATGGTGAATCGGATGTCATCGGCAAGGATTGCTTGCCAGCTACTGAATTCAGCTCGGCCTAGGCTTATTTCTTCCTTGCTGAACGTGGCAGAGTGGCATTAAATGTTGTAGCTAAAAGGGATGTTATTGGAAGAAGTAAAAAATGCTTGACCAATCATAAATAGTTAATCGATCTTTTTAGTATAAAATACTTTATAGTTTTCTTCCTCTTCCTTCTTAATGCATTGGATTTTATGTATTCAATTTGTTTAATGTGTCGCATGTTTATTGTAGCCTTTTTACTACAGTTAGTAAAATATTACCAATTATAGAACAAAAAATGTTGTTATAGAATCAAATACATAAGTATATAGAATATTTCAATGTTTCAGCGTTTCACACAATGTTTTCGTAACTCTTCGTGTGAAACAAATTGACAATTAATTACACATATTCTTTTTTAACACGAGCTATGTTAAAATTTGCTATTGTTGCTCGGCATCTTCAGATAACACGTGTGCATATACAGACGTAGATTATTATGCACACGTGTATTTGCTCGGATAAATGCATCTCAGTGCACGTGTGCACATGTATAAATTGGAGCTCGAGTTAATGAAAGATTGTTAATCACGCTTTTTTATAAGCTTTGTGTTTGCAGTTTGAAAAGTGGTGATTTGTGCGGTGTACTTTTCTTAAATTAGGTAACTGCTGTATTAAATTTGGTAATTAATGTGTAAAATCAAGATTCTACGGCTGACAAACCTTTGTACAATTTACTATTTATTCTTTTTCTTGGGATGAAATCATTTTGTATACCTAACGATACTGTAAGACATTAAATTGTAGAAATATGAAACGTAGGAACTCATATTCGTTCAAGATACTTTCCTCTATATACAACCGGAGACACATTCGTGTTGCAGACATTCCAGATTTCAATTTATATTTTAACTCTACTACCCGAGAATTTAAAACATCTACGATGATGAGTTTAATGAGTTTAATTTCGATAATCAACCCGCTCATAACTCTTATATTTTATTTCTCTTCTATTTATATTTCATTTGTATCATCCTACAATACCTCATAAAGTTCCCCGCAAGTCTATGTATGTATGTATACATACCATTGCATCCTTCTAACATGTAAAAGCTATTTTCCTTGATTAAACTGCCGAGGCAATTAACACGATTTTCATCCGTCCATCAATAACAAGCCTCTTCCGCGCGAATTCTCAATCTCGCCCGAACAAAGCAGAACCGAAACGGACCGCGGGCAGAAGCCACAACCTCCGGCGTTGAATATTCACGAACCCCTCCAACGTAAACTACCCTGGGCGAATCAAACTAGCTGCAACCATTTACCCATCGTCAGCCGCAACGTCTCATCGGAATCGATGCCCACCACACCGCGGGTGAACCTTAGGAGGCTGTTCGCTTCCCTCCGATGACCGGTGCGCGTTCGTCGGTCTCCGGGCGAAGCGCGGAAGCCATCGGGGTGGCAACGTGGCGAACGGCGAGAGAGGAGACGTCAAGCCATTCTTAAAATAGGGCTCGAGTGAACGAAGCGAATGAACGAGAGAAGCCGATATACACGCGCGGCGGGAAGGGCGAAGCGCGGGCGTTTCGTTAACCAGAGGAAGACGGGGAAGCGTGGTCGAAAGAGGAGCGCGTAGAGGAGCCGCGAGGACGGCGGAAAGAGAGGGAAACGTTGCGTGCCTCGCGGGTCGCTGGCACTTCTTCAGGGTCCGGGCTTCATCCGAAACGAAGCGCCTCCGTAGCGCTCTTCTTCCTCTCTTATGAGACCGTGCCGTCGGGTACGACGTTTCGCCGAACCGTTCGATCGGTTCACCACGCTTCACCTCGCGCGGCTCTTTTCATCCCCGTCCGTTCTATCGTCTACCTCTCTGCCGCCTTCGTTGCACCTTTCTCTTCCACGCTCGCGTATTCTTCTACTCTCGCGTTTCAACGGTGTCGTGGTAAAACGGACGTGGTGGACCGCTTGTGGTGGTGTTGGTGCTCGGTGTGTCGGTGGTCGTGCTGGTGCTCCGGGTTCTTTGGTGTCATGTCCACGGTGTCGGTGGTTGGTGATCCGTGAATCTGCCTCCACAGAGCAGGTACCCTCGCTGACGGCGTCCTTCCGCGTGCTGTCCGCCTGAAGAGGGGTGGGCGCGAACATGGCGTCCTACAGGAGCTTTGTAAGTGGTGCAACTCGTGCTTCGAGCAAAGTTACTTCTTAGATTTACATATTTTATATTGCTTTCGAATTTCTAGTATTTGCAATATTTATTATTATATCGTTTTATTATTAGATCAATTTTCTATCGAGAACAATGACGGGAAAGTGAGCTGGTCTCACCCGATATGACATGAATTCTTACGTTTCCTATCATTTAGCCAGATCTTGTTAGATGCGCCAGACAATTCTTGCTACAAAAATTCTGCTAATCGAACTCTTTATTCGAGAACAGCAAAAATTATTCAAGCACGATGAAACAGCCACAGAATTCGCAAGATCCTCTCTGATCACCGAATTTGACATCAAAAAATATATACAGTTCAAAATGATTTGCATCATACAGTTTCTTAATTGTGATACAAAAATCATTTGCATCATACAGTTATTTAATTGTGATACAAAAATCATTTGCATCATACAGTTATTTAATTGTGACACAAAAATCATTTGCATCATACAGTTTGTTAACTGTGATAGAAACTGATCTACCTCATGCAGCTTGTAATTACGATACAAATAGATTTGCATCTTGTCAAAATTACTCTCCGAACAATGAAGAGAAGACGACGGCTTAAAGACAGTTCCGCGTCTCAGCGCAAATCCATGGATATACAATGTCTATCTACTCCATATCTGAAGGAGCGATGTTTCCTCATTCACCCAAAATCTGTTCCCACCGGCGCGCGTTGAGATCTTCGCGAGCCATGAGTATGAGGTTGATCAACGGTCCGGCGTCTGAGATCCATGGAAACGTAATTTTACCGCCGGCTGATTGGGAGGCCCGCTTCGAACCGAGAGGAACGTTTACGCGGCACGGTGTCTTCATTAAATCGACGCGCCCCTCGCAAAACGACGCGAAGTTATAATTGGCGTTTCCACGGTGTCATCGCGCGGGATGAAGTGTCGGTGCGCGTCCTCCCTGGCGTTGTTGAACATTCCGGGGACCAGAGAGCGGAGAACGACGGATTTCCCGAACTCTACAAGGCGCGTTTCAGGGCGGTTCTTATAGGGCGATTGCTGAGGCGATTCTGAGCAACTTTTTCGGATGGACTTGGTCGCTTGAAGTAGTATTAATCATCCGATGGCATATGTGACCTGGCCACATCCCCGGTCCACCACTATGATTATGCAATGCAAATCAATCAATTAACATTATCGTCCGAGGAAGATGGACGCACGCTGGCCCTCGTTTCTGCAGATCAATTTATTTCGTATCAACACTCTACTGCAGTCGTTCGCCAACCGCGACGCAGACGCCGCTTCCTTCTCTTCCCTCTGATTCCCTTAGTATTTCGCCAGTGATCGTTTGCACGTGTTGCCCGTACTTGTGTGCTTGAAAGCTGCAGCACACTGGTCTCTTTTGTATCGCACTGCAACAGTTTTTTCTACATCTCACTTGCGCGGCAGAATGATTTTTCTGCCTAGTATTTTCTCTCCGATAGTTGACGAAGAACATTGATATAGAAAAACGCGCAAACGTTAGATGTACATAAGTACTGATTTTGAGCAACTTTTTCATTCTGTTCTTGTTGAGTTCGTAGCGTTCGCATATTTTCGATGCGAGAACTTGCAGAATGATTTTATTTACAAGAGAAGAATTGCTAGCCAAACAGTCTGCTCTGTCGCACTTTTGCTATTTTATTTAACTATTTGATGTGGGGATTAATCTTTTGTATCTAATAAATAAACGAATTCAAGTATTCTCAAACAATTTTATATCTTTCTATCGCCCCCCCCCCCCCACCCCGTGCTCCATACACCCAACCATAAAAGCAACCCTAGTTTCATAAACATCACCACCGATCCCAAATCCGTCAGACAAACCTTGAGGCTAAATTCTGCCCGAAACTCATCAACGCCGTAAACCGTCGAAGACGATCAGGAAATTCAGTAATAGATAGGGGGGTTGGTCCGGCGCTCGGGCAGCGTCGAGCAGCAGCAGCGAGCGATCGTGGCCCGATAATAATACACGTGGATCGTTTGGTAGCGGACGCAGAGGTAAACATTTACCAAGAGAGCTCTCGGACCGCCCCGGCCACGGAGCACGAATTCCCGGTGTGCACCTCTCAGAAACGCGTCCATACGTCGGCCTCGGGTCGCCCGCGCCGCAAAATTAGCTGGGCCTTTCCCAGACGATGTCTGCCCGGCGGCGGTGTGCGTCGCGCAAACCTTTGCACTGGCTGCCGCCACGAATATGCGTGCGCCCGCGTTCAACGCGGGCCGCGATATACACGGCGTCCCGTTTGGCCAATTAACGGCGAGGGAAGCATCGAAGTGGTTGCCATTAGATTCACTTTTCCTTTGCGAACTTACCGGGGAAGGGTAGACGGGTGTTTTCAACCTTGCATCCCCTTCGCGTAGGTGAATATCGAATAGGGAGAGATTTGGAATCGTGGTTTTTATTGGTTTGGCAGCATTACACAATTTTGGTGTAGTTTTATGATACGTATCGAACAATAACAATGATTCGCCAGTAATAAAAACTGTGGAAACGTGTTTAGCACGATGAACACTGCGAGCTCGTTTCGCGAGAAGTGAAATACGTTTGCACGGAGCAGTATATTGTGAAAAAAAAGAGTTTACGAAAATGAAAGGTTTGAAATAATAGGTTTCGTGTTCGTAGGAATTAGTAAATCGAATGCCAAAATAGAATACGCATTATTAAAGATATTTACAATATTAATAAAAACATAGTCATTTTCCAAGAGTAATGCTATTTTAACGAACAAAAAAGAGTAATACATTTGTTCATTCGTATTGTCACAGGCTTCTCCTAATTAAAAACGATGCCAAAGAAATATGCTAATCTAATTGTCGCGAAATTATTATTATTTAGTCTTTATATCAAGCGTGAAGTTTTAAAAATGCTGATGAAGCACTTGATCGACATTTCCTTTTAGGTTCCCACCGCAAAGTGCGATGAGAAATATCTTTGGTTCCATCGAGCGACAGCTTTAAGAAAACTATCGAAGGAACGAATAGTTTTGCACCGGCCACTGGAGTTCTTTAAGCACGGTTGCACCGAGGAACGAGCAAGGGGCGTTGCGATATCTTTTCCTTTTCGAACCTCTCAGAGTGAGATCCGGTCGATACGGATTTCCGTGGATGGATAAATCTTAAGGTCTGCAACGTGCTAGAATTTACTCTGCCACTGAATCGCAGACAAACTGTTGATATCGAACTTTATTAGACAGACATCCTTTTCTCTTTTACATATTTTGAACTGCTTTCTTAGTGCTAGTATAGAAGGTTCAGCTCCTATATTCTACTCTCTTCTTCAGCTCCTATATTCTGCTCCTATATTCAACAGTAATTTGTCTTTTCTACCACTATTGTACCTATGCACAAGTGATGGATGCACATTTCAAGCCAGCCACTTGGAACACCTTTGCGTCATTACATAAAACAGTATGCTCAAAATACGAATAGTAAAGAATCACAAGAATTTCTTCACTGACACACGATTTTTAAATCATCAGCGTGAGCCATTTGCGTTTCATCGTGACCATCCAATCGACATAAATTGATATCCAATTTATTTCATAGCGCATCGATTATCCAATCGTGATTTGAACCGCCATCGCCAAACATTAATTTTAGTGTGCCCAATTTCTCGCGCTTGTCCGCAGAGTCAAAATTGAATGCATAACCCATAAAAGAAAATGCAGAAAGTTATTCATAAAACGTGCATTTCCACGGTCGTCGTTTCTATTTTTCGGGCCTGTACATACTTGGTTGCAACGCGACCCGTTCGTCAACTTTCTTATTTAAAGGCTGACATTTGAACGCGGCCGGTGACTTCAATGGAATTATTTTACGTAATAACGACAATTTCGTCGATCGGCGAGCATCCCTGTAACGACGTAAGTAAACGATGCGAGGTACGTCAACGACGGAACGGACGATAAATTTAGCTGGGGCGCAACGTGTTTGCGTTCCACTTCCTAGACGCGAAATCGAACAAGTTGGTCTTTAAGCTTCAGCGACAGCTCGCAGGAAGCGGACGGGGAACATATTCAATACTGCCTCTAAGTAAATCGTAAACATGCGAATCGATTCCGATCGTTGTGGTTCATAATTTTGACTTGGCTGCATTAAATTGCTTCGCGTGTTTAATTCACCTTGCTGTGGATTAAAGGATAAGGTGGCTTAGGTAACTGGCGTAACTCCTGCAAATTCGTAAACGATGGAAACGGATGTTTAGATCGATGGATGTTTAAGCTGTTCGCGAAGCCCAAAGTGATTAATCCTACTTGTTGAACTCTTTTTAAACTTGAATGTCAAAGCACTTGATCGATGCTCGACTTTCGAATCGATCTGGCGAATTGCAAATAAATCTACATCATTCGCAGAGAGATAATGCGTGATGGATCGTTCAACGTTTTGCTCTCGCTTACGCTTTGCAAGATCTCAAGATGATCTTCAGCCCTATAAATCTAAACAATAAATCATCGCAGATAAGGTTAAAAAAAAACTACTAAAATCCAAGAGTCCAAAAACCAGTTACACAAAGCACGATAAATTTCACAACACGCAACTTCGACCTGTACCTTAGCCACGACACTATTATTTTCAGTCGTGAAAACATCGACAAATTACGATAATACGTTTTAACTGCGCTTCTATTAAAAGAACAAATTTTAAAAAGCTTCAGCGGTATCGGGACGCATCTCGCGACGTTCTCCCCAAGCGTCCCCCTGTCGCCGATAAATCTCGTGCAGCCCCTGCGGAGGGAAAAGCGTCTCACGGGGAAGGGAGGCGACAAATAGCGTCGCGTTCGAACGCGAAAACCCCCATAATATCGCATCAAAGTCGGCAGGGTGGTTTAAAAATAATGCGTTCGAGGCGCGGCCGTTTATTTCCGGGCCGGCTCGAGTATCGTTGCCGACGGGAGGGAATCGACCGTTAAATGAAAAGGGAGAGCGGAAAATGGGGTGGTTGGAGTGCCCGGTGTTAAGAAAGGCGAGAAATCGCCGTGTAATATCGTTCGTTAATAAATTTCGCTGAAAAGACAGGCGGGCGCGCTCGGAACGACTTGAACGCGATTAAACGTTACGAGGAGGATCCGGCGAGGATGAGGGGCGCGTTGAAGGGACGGGAAGCGCGGCGGCTCGCGGGGCGAAGGGAGTGAAGTGGCTCCAGCTGAAGATAGAAAAAAACGATTTGGCGCTGCTTTTGGATATTTTGAGACGAGTCGCAGTGAAACGTTGCTGCGGAACGATTTTAATTGAGCGCGCTTTTTTTTCACCCTCTTGGTTGTGCTCGGCGCACAACCCTTTCGGAGGAACGTTGACTGGAAATGCGTGTGGACGTGTGGCTCGTATGCCATCGCTATGCGACCAGTGCTACGAAGAGTGGAAAGATACATGCGTGATTCACTGATTCCTGAAAAATTTTACAAAGTGCGACGGGACAGGACGAGGAATCTCGAAAGGCAACAATACGAGGAAGACAATTCGAAAGACGAAACAAGAAACCATCGCGAAAGAGATAATTAAGCAAGGCGAAGCGATAAAGGCTGTCGAAAAACAAGGTGTCATCGACCAAGGGTATGTAAACGAATCCGATTACTACGGCGGATGATCTAAGACGTAAGACCCAAGATCAAAGATCTGTGCTTCAATACTCCGATCCAGGTTCAGTGTATTGTACTTCCCGGTGTAAAATAAAGTGAATTTTTTTGAGAACAAAACTGAATTGTCTGGCGTCACAAGTCTATTCGTACTACTAATTAAATACACTTGGGTCTCTTTCCAAATGTTCCTGAAGAAAGTAGTATATTCTCATTATAGTTTACCTTTGAAACAGTGAGCGATATATATGGTAAAACGTTCACACCATCTATAAAACACTTTTGGCACAGTGTAACAAAAATTATTGATAAGTCCACAGGTGCTTTACTAACCATCCCATCGTTAACCAATACAATTAATTTATTCAATTGATAATTCTATCCTCTAAAACCGCATTACGGCACGACGAAAAAAATACACGTATGATTGACCTGCACTACTTGCACCGAGAAATTCATAATTCTTTTTTTTTTTTAATATCCAGGTTCCCTAACTTCGTCACGCATTGTATGCATACGAACTCACCTCGGGCAGTCCCGGTGTCGAACAAGTGAATCCCGTTAGACGGAACGAATCATCCCCTTCCGCGGCCTGTCACCCCTTAATGTCGTAAGCGCGGGCTCGTTTACCGGTTTAAACAGTTAGCGGCAAATTGCGCGTTAATACTGGGAGAGGGTCTGCTGATAAAAGCCGCATCGTGATAATGCCCGGGCTTTTCATTGCGCCATACCGTGGTGGTAATAAATAATGTTCGCCGCGGGGCTAGCCAGTATTCGGCCGCGTGGCGTTTCGTGCTCTCGCGTCGAGCGTCGACGATGCATGGACCGACTAACGAGTCGGCGCCGCATCCACGTTTGATGCCCCGATGCCATCGGGTACAGGTGCGACCGATAGCCGCATGGTTGCGATCCGAATGCGCGCATTTCATCCTGTGGAATTTACGGGAAAACGTGTACACGCTAATGCGCGGCTGCATGGAAACTATTTCGGCCTGATAATGGCGGAGTAGATTCTCACCGGGTCTTATTTTAATAGCGCTGTACCACCGGATCGAATGTTTAGCGTGGACCAATGAAACTGTACAGCTTTGATCGACTTCAATATGTACGAGTATCATCTCGAAGCTATATTAAACAATCACGGGCATCTGTACATTTGCTTATTATTAGTAATAATATGCAGTACCATTAACAAGTGAAATATATGGACAGGTTTATGATAATGCGAGTTTCGTCTTTTTAAGTCAGGTCAATTTTATAATTTACTTCGACCAAGAGCATAGATTCGTCAAGGACATCCTTTCTTCATCTTCCTTGTTTTTCGTTTTACGATATTAATGTTTCATCAATTTCAACATAAGAAAACATGCAAAACGCGAAACAGCAATATTCTTCTACGATAATCCACATTCTAATGAGTAAAATGTAATCATACTAATTATTTTCATTCGCAAACAGACGGGAAATGTATCGTATTTATAATGAATCTAGAAACATTGCTTTACTCAGTTCAAACGTTTGGACAAGACCCTCTAGAATCATGGAAACGTAAAACTCGATGATGTTCTTCTTGGCACAAAACAGAGAATAGCAAAAGTACGTTAAACCAAGTGCTGTGCCGCGTAGTTATTTTTACGCCCGATAGAGAAAACGTATATTTGAGAGGCCTGCACCTTGTGTTCGACAAATATCGGTTCAGTCTCCATTTAACAAGGAAGCGTCCGTTTGATTTGTCAATGTTTCCCAGCCGAGGAAGCACGCTGCCCTCAGGAAGAAGCAGTGGTTCAAATCCGTAGACACACGCTGTATTGTCGAGGCGAGCGCGTGTTACTGTTCTCGGTGGTATTCTAGAAAATATCCTTTCGTTTGCTCGTCGTGTATCTCTCTATGTGTCCCTTCTATTTCTCTGTCGACGTACATACGTACGTGTACAAAGTCGAGGAGGGAATACGTCTCGGCGGATGCTCCAGAAGGAGCATGGACGGAGACCTCGCGGCTATATTTAAACGGACTCGTAGACATCGTCCCGGCTTTCCTGTTTCTTTTTTTTTTTTCACTCGGCATGCCACGGTGAAGCATCCGCCGCTGGGTTTGGAAAAACTGTACAGCTTCGACTGCTCTCTGTAGATCGCGGGAAAGCCGCGAAAAGCGTGACGCGATTTCCTCTGTGCTTCGACCAGGTCTCGGTCAGTGGCTTCGAGGGTCGTTGCAATTCATTCGCTTATAGGTCGTCTTGTTTGTTTGTCTATAAATGCCTGGATTGCAGCCGGACTGAAGATATTTGTAGACGAATGATGGCCACTAAATTTGTTTCTCAATGTTTCTTCCTTTGGTGCATCAGAGAATTATAGGTTTTTAAGCTGTGCTCAGAAGATAAGTATTCTTGTATTAATATGACCCGTGGTGACAATATTCATTTCTTAATGAGATTCAATTAATAATTGCCTGCTTAATATGATGAATATCGAACAAATGAAAAACCAATGAGAAAGATTAAGGTGCACCTATTTCATTAAACGTTCATTCTTCTTCTACTTTTTTCACATAATTCTACATACAATAATAAAAGATATAAAATTTACGCTTAGAAAAATCTTCGAAGATTAGCAAATTGATGTAAATCCTCGTGTTCAATGACAAATATATCAGTTTAGATGTGCACGATTCAGTAAACGAGTTGCCAACAGTATTTAGTACACCTGAAAAGCATAAAGAATTACAACTTACGTGTTAAACTGAATCGCTATGTCTCCGAAACGGCGGCAAGTGATTTATTGGTCCGCGCAGGCATCGGGAGGATCGACGTCTTTGATATCGGTGCACCGTTGGAAGTCTTGGGCCAGCAACTTCCGGCAACTTATAGGGTACCGGAAGTTTTCCAATTACGCAGAGAAGCCGCCGCTGTTTCTCCATCGAAGCGTTCAGTTCTTGACATTCTCTCCTCGTCACTTTCGTGGCGGGGAAAGCTTTTCATTGAAAGACTTTTGCGCCAGCCCATGGACCTCCATGGGAAACCTCATTAAATATCCTCAGCCCCCGATTACTTACCGTGCCGCGCAACTAGCGACAGAAATTAAGTGGATACACGACACGTGCCTGTTCTATTCGGTTTGCTGTAAATCAGTCATGGGACGGCGGAACGTTTAGTGATTCGAAGAACTTTTAATTGTGCATATTAATCTTTATTATGTTAATTACTTATCGATTTATTTAATGCTTGTCTTATTCTTGGCGCGCTTATATTAGCTCTTCTGTTTGGTGTTGTCTTACAATGAATAAAAGACTGCTTTTAATAATGTTAACTATTGATAATATTGTTTCGTCCTTCAATGAATTGTCGTAGTTCATTCCAAGTTTATTCGAAGGAAGGATATCAAACGTATACCCCATTACTGTAGAAAGTAATTAAAAAAGAAGAAAGGAAAACGCTTACCAGATACGATTAATAAATCATCCTACCGTCACAGCATATTTTCATTAGTTACGAAGTCGAACCAGAAAGTGGAATCGAAGGTGTGAATGATACTTGCCAAAAATTCGGCGGGCAAACGTCGCGCGGATCTCATTTCTAACGCGCACGTGTCGCGCGAACAACCACGGAGGCCGAAATCGTTACCTTGATTTACACATCGGAATACTGAAAAACTTGGCTGCTGCCCAACGCGTGAAACGTGAAATAACAGCTGGTAGAAATGGTTCGCTGAACCGCACCGATCGACGTTTCGCAGGATAAACATGAACCAATGCGATCGCTTTCTTCGTGCTATTTTCTGAACTTTTTCCGGGCGAAACAAAAATGCAAACGCCGGAGCTGGAATCACTATTTTATTTCTGCGTTCGGTGCTTCTCGTAGAACGTTCGCTTTGGCTGGGGCGATTTGCTAGAACCGAACACCTTTTATGGAAGTAGCAATGTAATGAATTTTTAAATGTTGCCACATCGTTAGAATAGTTTTAAAAGCAAAGGTGTTGAACGATGCGTTTAGTGAAAGAAAATGATAATATTGATAATGTTAGATGTAACTTCTACTTCTTCAATTACAAGTTATTAATTGAAGAAACGTAGCTGCTGTAAAGTAAAAAGGAACAAAAATGATAAACTAAATCAAGCTAAACGATTGATTCATACTTAATATTGCAGGGGATACTAACGATGGAACTTTGCTTCGATATAATTTTAATTTTGATAAAACTTTAATAGAACTTGAAACACTCGGTGGTCCTAGAACTCCGATTGAAATTTCTGAAAGAATTTTCCTGCTGATCCAGCTTAAAAATAAAATAGAACTGCACAATTTCTTCGAATGAATGTACCGAGGAAAATGAAATTTCCTGCTTCTCGTATCCCATTTTCTCAGGATTTGCTCGCTCGTAAAGTATTACATTCATTTTAATCCACGCGCGATCTGCAGCTGAAAATGGCATCTTCAAGCGAAATCATTTTCACAGCCTTTTATCAAACCTCAGCGAATCATTCCCATGGGGCGAAACGAGGAAAAGCGTGCAGGAGTGGTTCGTTAACTTTAATGAAATGTGAGGCGGTCGCCGCTTAAGGGGGTGCAGAAAGCCGTAAAGGATATCGCCTTTTATTTCCATATTCAATGAATCTTTTCGCGTGCGGCTGTCACGTGGCACTCGCGGCATTCATTTTACCAGCGCAGAGAATGGAACTATTTGATGCTCGACGAGGGGTTCGATAGGCGTTCGTAACAGTTCGATTCATCCCTTCTTCTCGTTCGCGATGAATTTAGTCTGTCGTTCGACAAAAATCCTTCCCCTTCGGACAAAAGGATGCGCAAAGGGTATGGAATTTCTCCTTGTCGCGATATTTCATCGAAATTCAACTTTATGATGGAATACGTAATGCAATTTCGTAGAGACAGGCCGAAGGTGGCGTCGGTTGATGAATTACATACGGGCCGGTTGCACGGGAGAGACAGTTTCAATATTTCCTTCGCATGTTCCTCCGGGGAAATGGGGAAATAAATACACGAAGGTAGACTAACGCCAAGAAACGCGACGGCTCGCTACAGGAGAAAGCATGTCTGTCCAAGATAGAAGATTGATTTTTCTACGTATGCACATGTATGCACCACGAAGAGTGCACGTGCCATTTGAACGAAAGCGAGTGTATTATACGTTAATAACGCTTTCAACTGTGTAGTACTTTACACACATGCATAGTGTCACAGTGTTATTTATATTGTTCCTATTGTAACGGGAAATTTGCGATTTCTGTGGCATGTTTACTGTGGTTACAGCTTGATTAAACTATTCATATATATTGTATATATGCAGGTCCGTGATACTGATTAATTTGGTAAAACAGAAATGTTTAATAAATCGTGCTATTGTACAAAGGAATTGGTACAATTACATTTCCTGTAGAATAAAACAGTTAGCCAGAACACGACAAATTTTGCTGGGTGCATTACAAATGGTTAATTTTGTTGTAAAATCATTCTCCATGAACGAAAACCGACTTCGATACTTACATTTTAATGCCCTTGTTGTAACGTGGAACATTCTATGTAATAATAAGTACACATATCAAATTATTTTTCACTGATTCTTGAAAAGCTTGCAAGGATTGTATTTGCAAGGGAAGAGCGTGGTACAGATACGTGTACCGTTATAAAATTAACAATGCCTATGCATTTTTTAAAGAATCAAAATGTTGTACCAATCATAACAATGATATAGTAAAAGATTTTTAAGTACAGAACATATTAGTGAAAACGATTTAGTGACTGGCTTAAGTAAATAAAGTCTGCCATGCTCAACCAACAGAAAGTGGTGTTAATAAATTAATACATTACATCATTTTGTATAAATCATCGCGTCATACTGTTTCAACGCGTAGTACAAAAGAATTGACATTACAGCTAATTTCAGTGTCACGGTCGTATGTTTAAAAGTCACATTCTAAACGTTCTTTTCATCATCGTTATTCTTACGCAAATGATTTTATCCTTGTCTAGTATCATCGTTCATTTTAGCCCCCAATGTCTTTTATGAAACGTTGCGTATCGACGCTTTTGTACCGAAGAAGAAGACGGAGGTAGTGTCTTCGTGGAGCGAAACTCGTGACAACTGTTGGCACGTCGTAAATTATAATAATGCGACCAGTCAACGGAGGTTAAATCAGGCTGACACTCTTCAATTATTCAGCCTCCCTTCGAGGCTATCACGTCGCATCAGGCGCCCACATCCTCATCAGTAACAAGAGAGTTATACGTGTATCCGATATAAACACAATTCTCGCCTGTTAACGTTTAAATACTTGTTTCTAGAACATAACTCTTGCACACAAAGGGGTAGATAGAAATGTTCTTCTTTTCCTAAAAGTGTTCATAGACGAAAAATATTATTAATGATCCTGACAGCGTTTTTGGACACTCACAATAATTGGCTACTGGAAAGGGTTGCATTGTATGAGGTTTCAACTGCAGGCAAAATTTTCAACATTTGTAGTTATGATACTAAGTATTTATATCGTTGCTAACGTTATTTTTCTTCAATTTTCTTGGAAACATTCGATTATTTCAATCAATTTATCAGAAAGAAAAATGTTTCCATGGACGAAAAGTGTTCATAGACGAGAAATATTATTAATGATCCTGACAGCGTTTTTGGACACTCACAATAATTGGCTACTGGAAAGGGTTGCATTGTATGAGGTTTCAACTGCAGGCAAAATTTTCAACATTTGTAGTTATGATACTGAGTATTTACATCGTTGCTAACGTTATTTTTCTTCAATTTTGTTGGAAACATTCGATTATTCCAATCAATTTATCAGAACGAAAAATGTTTAAGCAGTTCAATAATATTTTTTTCAAGGCGATCCAAAAGTGGGGACAACGCCAAACTAGCGTTTTAAAATTTGTCGTTAATTACTGTTAGAACTACGAATAATATATACAATTTATTTAAGAAATTCGCACTTCCCTTCATCTTTGCAAGCTCAATATTGTATTTATAATATTATGATAATGAATATCATTACCTTCAAATAGGAAGCAGATATTGCGGTACCAAAAATTTAACTTCGAATAATTCGAGAATCATTAGGGATAGAAAATGTAACGCTTCGTCTATTCCGAGTATCTGTAATTGTAATTCTTGCGCTTCTCTTTCATTGCGGAATATCCCTGACCGAAAACTCAGACGTAACTTCAAGCCGCGAAACAAAAGCTTAGTCGCGGCTCGGCTGCACGATACATCTATCGATAAAAGCGAGATCAAGGGTGGTGAACCGGTGCGCAAAGGGCTGGAATGGCCAAGCAGCAAACAGCCATTTTTATGGACGATAAAGCAATATCGAAAGATTTCCCGGTCGAGCTGCTTTCAATTCGACGGCTGCGATAGAAAGGTTTTCGCCGCACCGTCGAAACATCGAGAAGCCTAGGCTAAATCGACGATGGAAACCTTCGGGCTTCCGTTTCCCGAGAGGGATGGAGAACGATACAGGACTGACGGATTAATCCTGGGGGCCGTTGAGCATCGTTGGATCTTTTATCGATGTCGGATAAATTGGACGGCAGGCGCGATCGTTCCTTTCGATCGTTGTCGTTCGGCCAGCGAAAATCCTGATCAAGACTGTTCGTATCAATTTTTTATATTCCTTTTATTTTCTTCGTATAATCACGATTCTCCCCTTTGGCTCTCGCGATCGGTCAGCAAACTACTGGGAAAGCCGATAATGGACGTCGTAACAGGTTCTCGTTCGACTTCTTGGCAAGCGTTTGCTTTCTGAATTTAGGCAAGGATCGTCGAGGCTGTCTGCCAAAATGTTTATGGAGATTTTCTTGAACTAATATCGAAGCTCAACCCATCCTGGCACGACCCAAAAATTTACTCTCGATGCGTCTTATAATATAATGTCGCTAATGCATCTTTGATTGCTCAGAAACTGATGTCCTATCCCGGAAGATCCATTTAATAATAGCTTCCGATTAAAAAGAATGTGTTACTGCTTATTTCCGAAAATCCATGAAGGTTTGTATAATCTTTTATGATGTTGAATATTTTGCACAATCGCTCGATTTTGTCACTACTTTTATTATTGTTCTGTAATCGGAGGGGAATTATGTCCGCTTTTACGATTTCTTCACTGTCGCTCATAAATGAGTACATTCGCATTCTTTTTCTCAGGCCAGTAGTTTTTAAATATCGCCTCCTTGTTATGTAATAAACAATAAGTAAATAGACCTTGCATTAAACGACAAGTAAAGTATTTAACAATACGTTTGTTCAACATTTCAAGGAAATCGGTAAATGAAAAGAGAACAATCGACAAACTATGCACCTTTCAAATTGCAGTGCATTCTTTATCGCACCAAGCAGAACACGCATACTTTTCATCGTCAAAGCGATGCATCATCATTTATCAAGGGAGAAAATCCACGGTGCGTGACTCCAGCCCTATTTATACGTACATGCGGCCTAAAGGACTCCACGTCATTCTCAAGGGCCCGCTTTTTTTTCGCGAATGAAAAGGTTTGGGCTGCGATAATAGGCCGGACGTAAATGAGTCTAAAGGATCGTTATCATTTCCGGGCGGTTCCGTTGAGAAGAATCGCTTTAGCGGTCGTAAGAAGCGTCCGTCGTAATTCCATTAGCATCCCCGAATGGCATTTGCATAATAACGAACGGGCTACTTTTTAAAAGTTCCAGCACGAAAACTTCTGCCCACCCCTTTCTTATTCCCTTCCACGCGAGGGATCTCGTCTTAACGCGATAACGCAAGATGCTGAGGGTTTAGGATGTAATTGAATTTAAATTGGAATTATGGTGGCACTGTTGGCGTCGCTTAGGCTTGCTTCGACCGAGGGAGATAGATCCTCGATTGCGCTGTCGCAATGGGACCGAGGCGAAGATATGAATTTTCTGAGCTGTGTGAAAAGTAAATGATACAATATGGTGCGTAGAGAATTATTGTACGGGCAATTGATGATAGGGATGAAGTAAAAAATATGTCGCATATGATTGGAAAACATCTGCAAGCAGTTCGATTCTTATTTATCGCGCCTCGAATTGTTCATGACAATCGACACGTCATTAGTTAATTAGCAATGTCTCAGACATTGAATGTAGGGGGATGTGGGGTAAAACCGGGTACTTAATGTATACTCTGCCGACTTCTTTGCATTTATAGAAAATCCAAAGGTGCGAAATCGCACAGGATGCACTTCATGGGAAGAAATATACAAATTATGCGAATTAGCAGGTGAAATAATTCCCTACCAAAGTTCCGCTTTTTTATTATGTATTATCAAAAATTTGAATTTGCATAACAATCCACAGTCCACTAATGTATTCTGCCTGCTAGCAAAGGATTGAATGGCAAAAATACATTTAGACACGGACAGAAATCTTGATTGTATCGTACCGAATCAGAAAATGAGAGTCGTTTTTCGAAGAAATTGTTCGGCCGATAGATACGTAAGATTTCCCGGAAGTGTGCAACTTATTAAATTAGATACTTATTGAAAAAATACCTAAACTATAATATAACGACGAAACCTTTGTTTCTATTATGTCGAAATTAGAGAAGAGAGTTATTTTAAATGATAGTCACAAATATTAACTTGCCTTAAATTATTCTACGTAGTTTTATTTATTTCAATTATACAAAAACGTTTCATCAACAGTTTTAGCTCGTTCAGTTTATCGGTTTACTTCAGCTCCCGCACAAATTTATTTTACTATATTTACTAACGAAAAATTGCAAGTAAACGCCTCGTTGCCCTCATCGGCGCATAAGTCAGGCGCATGTACCCAGTTTCGCCTCAAATGAGGTAATTTATTAGACATGAAATATCTGCACTTCAACGTGTAATAAAAAAAAAACGGACCCAACGTCAGAATACCGTGCAAAGACTGCAGAATGCAGCTCGGTAATGATCATAAGAGATTCTTTTAAGTTCAACTGGTAAAAGGAAGCCAGTTCACTGACACAACCCTGAAACTTTTCAACGCGAGATTTGTCAACTCCTCTGGAGGAAAAACTGCGACATTCTCTGCTCTGCAATTGATTTCATATCGTTGCGAGGCCCACCCGAATGCAACCCTATACGTGAAATGCATATTGCAGCTTTTATTTTTTAGAAACAACGGTTCCACCCGCGTGCCCAGTTTTTACCCCCCTCCCCTCCATTCTCCTACAATAGAATGGAAAATGCGTAATTTTATCGCCCCACCCGTTACAGGAGACCGAAACAGGAAGGTTGTTACTCTCGGTCAGGTCGGGCCGTCTATTTCGATATCGGGGCAATCCGCCAAACTTATGTTAATTGTATGAACTATCATTTCTGGACCTCAGCCGACCGCGTATAATATTCCCGTCCGTATCATACAAAAATAACGCTGCTTTCCTCTCTGAATCATTTCACTCCATCTTAATTAGCCGTTTTTCTTCCGTGAAATAGAATGTCGCGCTTCTAGTAGCAGAATGAGTGTCGCTCTCTGAACGGTGCACGTTTGTTTTGTCGTCCGTTCCAAAGCTCCGGTAATACGCAATTGAAACTCGTCCAAGAGAAATTTGATGGAACTTCGCGTGCGATCGCTGCCTCGCTGAAATTATACATAAAAAAAGTACGCGGTTCTATAGACATTAAAGCCGTGCATAGAATATGCTCCGATTTTTCCTGAAATATTTGCACCTTTAAACATCGACAGCTTTTCATTTTTATTTCCACTAATTTGATACATAAAATTGCGACAATATTCTCACATTTTGCGCATGCCACAACAAATGTTCACAGCGACCTTCCAATGCTGCGATGAATGACTCACCACATGAAGACGCACAAGCGTTTCACTTTTCGTTTCATCTGAAAAGTTACAACAAAAGCGTTACAGAAATTTCCGGTAGCCCCCAGTATAAGCATATTCTATGGTAAAAACGGGCGAATCTAAATAAAGTTAGCCCAGTGCACTTAAAAACGTAACGCGATTCTGTGAGGTTGAAGGAGTGTGCGTGTTGCGGTAAACAGCGGCGCATAAATCTCTCTCTCTCTCTCTCTCTCTGCGAAAGGAAAGAAGTCGCCTCCCAGGCCGATCTTGATCGGTGATTTTTATTTCGGGAACTCCTCGAGCCTCGTCGCCGCTGTTCGATTGTTTCGCGAACCGTGCAGCACAGGCGAACGGGCGGACGACGTTTCCGGCACACGGTACCCCGCCCTTCGATACGCGTTCGACGTTCGCGCGTAACGGTGCCGCGGATAAATGCACGTTTGATCTCCGCGCGAATCGAGGGAGAATTGATCAGCCGGGTTTCACCGATTTGCAGAGTGACACCGGCGCCTACCGATCCAGGGGCAACGTTGGCATCGCCCCCGTTACTTTCGGGAGAACTGTCTCGGCCGCCGGAAGCAGCGGTCTTCAGAGTAGCAGAAACAACTATTCGCCGTCCATCGGTTCCGCCTCCAATCGAGTCTCTGCCAAGAACAGAATTTCCGGCTTGGGTAGCTCGTTCCTGAAGAAAGACAAGCCCGAGGAGAAATCTAGCTTTAAGTATTCCAGTAAGTTTCTTTGCGGTTAGTTGCCTGTTCAGTTTTCTTTCTTTTATTTTTTTAGTTGTATGATTCAGAGTATAATCTTGTTGCTCTTCTGTTGTTAATCCGTTGAAGTCATGGTGCTTTTTTACTTTAAATATATCTTTCGTTGCTGTGTTTAATATTGTCTGTAATACGTGGCACTTTATGAAAAGGTATAAATGGATATAGCTACTAACAAGTACCTTGCTTTTGCTTTTTGATTATTTAAAAATAACACGAGCAGGAGAATGTGATTAAACGTTAAAATAGGATTAATTTGGGCAAAAGGTGAATGCAGAGCAAGTCTTTTGAATAAAATTGTTCTACTTCGTTTGAGATTATCCAATTGCCGAATAACAACGATAAACTAATATTATTACATATTCCGTACAGTTGGCCACGAAAGCATTTAGTAAATTCCACACAAAATGATACGATGTCTTAATATGATTATAAAACATATTATTCTATAAATGAATAACAAGTACCTAAATGAAGTTCTTATAAATTTGCAATAGCCCGATACATATGCGGCCAACAGTACATTTACACCGTGTAAACAAATTACATCACAGTTTTAATATCGAGAATACTCGAAGGGTAGAAAAAGATGGCCAGATGTCACGTTTTCAGGTACCAAAGATTCCGACAAGGGTAGACTGCACCCCGGCAGATCGTCGACGGAGGACTTGGGGGCGAAGAGCCCATTGTCGAGCAGCCGATCATCCCTGTTGGAGAAATACTCGTTTCCAGCCGCTAAAACCTCGGAGAGACCCGCCTCCGTGTTGGACAGATATAACCGCGCCGCTACCCGCGAGAAGAGCAGAGAGCCGGACGGGGTGCCGCGGTACGGGTCCAACACGTATCCCGGCTCCGGCCTGCCACGGACTTATGGAAACGAAAATAGAATGGAGAAGAAAGAGCGGGCCGGCGATCATCCGCCGGTCTCGTATCGTGGACTACGGCCAAACTCCGGAAGGAGTTCCCGCGAGCCCAGCCCGGAAGTTAGCGTCGGGAAGTCGAACTCCTACAGAATGTACTCCAGAGCCCCTTCTTACGGGAGATCCAGTGTCACTTCTAGTAAGTGAAATTTCTGTTGATACAATGCAGGCTTCGGAAGTAGGATTTTATTGTGTAAAGAAAAAGGAAGGAACACGAGGGGGATCGTTACGTTTTATGTGATGCTCCTTATATTTGATATTGTATAAGAAATTAATTATATGAGAGGCATGGATATTATATTAACATATATGTAGACATTCGAATTTTTTTAGCAATTACCCTTTTACAATTGTCGATTGTGTGCTTTCCGCAATGCGGTGAGATTGACAAATGCATTTTACATTAAATAGAACAAGCATATTAAAATAAAAATACAATAAAAGTATTACCACAGATATTGCTACAAAGTAATCATCGGTAAAATTTTGATTGGTATCTATCTATAAAAAGAGTGGTGCCAGAGGAGTATCGAAATAAGACAATGAATTTAAAGTGATTAGCCATGCAGTTCCTTCGCATTTTATTCGGGAGAAATATTTCTTTGGGATACCTGTGAGTTCATATAAAGCACCGGGAAGAATGTGATAGTAGGGAATAGTTTCTTTATACTCCAGGGGGTCGTAAAACAGTGCGGGAAGCTATCCACACAATATTTACAGCCATAAATTTTCGCACTTATAAGCAAGGCGTCCCGAGGGAAGCGTAGTTTGTTCAGAAACAATTTGATCGCGCAAGATCACAGTCGGGAATAACTTTCACTGTCGCAACTCTCCATTCAACAAATTCGACCTGTTCATTCAGAGAAGAATACAAACCATATTGCAGATTTTTATATCAAACTCGTTCGAACAATTTATTAAACGACGTCATGTGTATTAGTGTATATCTGGGAATATACTTTTGGAATTTTATTATGAATGTAGGCAAACTTTATTAACGTATCTTCACATGTATCTTGTAAAGTAAACATTTCTTAAAAATCGAAGCTAAACGTTGCTGTTATGATACCAATATGATTTACCATTAATTTCTTCAGTGTTTACAGTAGAAAATATTGAATTGTTACGGTCAAGGGGAGATTGAACGCGTTTCTAAAAACACCAACTTTATTTACACGCGAACGATAGCGGATGAATGTTCGTAGAGTTCTTGTCTCTTCCTTCTCTCTTCTCTTTCTCTTTTTCCTTCTTTCTTGTATTCTCTCTTCGTAGGGGTAGTTCCGTCCTTATATAGGGTTTCTTATCTCTGCTGTATGGTGGGGTTAGACGTTTCCGGACGCGACTGTTGCACATTATTACGACACTTCGATTTCGTCGTAAGAGAATAAATAAGCCACGTATCATACTTCAGTCAGATATAATATTTAACTAATTCATTTAATAACGTGGAAAAGTGAAGTCTGACCAGTGTCTTCCCACTATTTTCAGGTGCCTCCGAATCGAGCTCGGCGCCAATCTCCTCGAGATTCGCTTCGACAGCCGGTAGCAGGTTCCTTTCGTCGAGAAGCAGCACCGATCGCGTCCCGACAGCCATAAGCTACTCCGGGTCGGACAGGTTCCGAGCGTCGGGCAGTAAGTCCACGCCGGCGAACTCGAAGGGCGAGGATGTCGCGAAATGTAGTTCGGAAAGGGAAACGACAACCGCGAAACCGGAGGAAACCGAGGTCGACGACAGACTTCAAGAGGGCGAGACCGTCACGTTGATCACCAGAGGCACGTCCCCGACTCCGCCGGCCTCTTCGTCCTTCGTGAGGAGCAGAAGAGCCGACGTAGGCATCGCGAGTCAAAGGGAAGTGCCGCGAGTTCGGAAGAGATCGGAGACCAGGAGCCAGGAGGTGCAATGCGATAGAGCGGACGATGGTTCGAGGTATTCGAGGTTCGCTGGCGGTGGAAGAATTTCAGGCTCGCCGTGGTCGTCGTACCTGGACAAGTTCTCCACGAGTGCCAGCGGAAGCGGCGTGTACTCGAGGGGCTACGGCGGAAGCAGCGCGGCGAACTCCAGGGTGAATAGTTTCGCGTACACCAGACCCGGCGACGCTTCGAGGAGCGACAGCAAAGTGTCGCCTGCATCTTCTAGTCAAGAGATTCACACGAGTAGAAATCAGAACGAGCAGAGTGTGAAAGCGTTTAGCGGCGTGGGCATGGCTAAAGCCACTGCGGATTTCAAGGCGTCCGAGAACGGACAGGGTGGTTCCAATAGGGAGCAGATAGAAGCTGCGCGTCAGAATGGAGATACCGTCGACAAGGTTGACAGAAGGAACGATCGTTTGACAAGCCCGTCGTGTCGGAAGAGGGATAGCTCGACGCAGCAGCCAGGGCCTGTAGCCAAGTCGCAGGGTAAGAACGAGGAGCAGCAGAACGGTGGAGAAAGTTCCGTGTCCAAAAGCGAGGGAAGCAGTCAGAGGAGGCCGTCTATACCGAGACTAGATCGTGTCGCGGGGAAAAATGAGAGCAAGATCCTAAAATCTTCTTCCTCCGGCTCGTCTACCAAATCTGACTCGTTACGGGAGAGGAGAGGCTCGACTCCTAAGTCTGATACCAGTTCAAGTTCCAAGTTGGATGAATCGTTCAGGATCGTCGAGGGCCGCTGTCGGGAGCACAATGAAGAGGTCTCGTCGTCGAAAAGCGATCACGCTTTGCCTGCCAAGGACCCTCTGCAAAGGTAGCTGTTGAAGAAGTTTCAGAGAGTATAAGTTAGTTTAATAACTCTGGTCTAATGCCTTTTCGAATCACTTGTTCCAATTAATTAAATGATGATGTTGTTTTGTAATATATTGTAATGCGGGGTCGTATAGTAAGGATTAATTAATTTTTAGCTCTTGTTTATAATAGAGACATTTTATATAATCAACATAACGTAAAATTCTGTGTTGTTTTGAAAATTATATTTCAGTGTTTACTAAATTTAGAAACCAAAGAAAGGTTCAATTAATTGAACCCCTAATCCGTTGAAAAAATTACAATTTGCGAAAGGATCTGATTTGGTAATTAAGATTACTTTTTATTGTACTTATGATTTAACAACGTAATGCTTCGATGTAGACTATTTTTTATAACAGACTCCAATTGCAACAAAACAGAATATCGCCACATCAGAATGACAAAATAATAATAACCGACGCAATAGATTCGTCTTCTCTTAAACAACGAATACGACACACAAATTGCAATTCAATTTCTTTAACAACTATCTTGCACTATCGTCAATACACTTTCTCACCCATGTTTTCTTGTTTCACCCTTTGGAAATAGCGGCTCATCGAATAGCCGATCGACAACGCCCCAGTCGCGAAGCGGTTCCGGGAAGAGTCTCGGCCGTCAAGTGACGCGGACAGACTCGTCGGACGGATCCGCCGCGAACGTGCCAATTGGCAGATCGAAATCGTCGTCAGCCAGTTCGGTGACGAGTCAGGGTGCGAAAATAAAGGGGACGCCTCCGCCGTCGGCAGGGAAATCGTCCGCTGGCACGTCCGCTGCTTTCTCAGTGAATCAGAGGCAGAGCGGATCACCGGATGCTCGCGGCAAGCCACCTGTGCCGAAGGGCGACCCGGTGTCGACCGTCACGTCGAAGGGCATCGTGCCGGTCAAGTACGTGAACAAGGACTTCCGGAAGTCGACGCTGAACATGGAGAACGGCGATCCGTCGCAGTCCAGTTATCCCAGGAAGAAGAAGATCCAGCGGAGTCTGTCCGTCAGTTCTCAGGATTCGCAGTCCGAATCGAACGCGAGATCGAGCGTCCCGCCTCGCCCGTCCGTTCTATCCGAGTCGAGTTCCGGTTCCAGTTTGAAGTCCGGCGGATCGAGGCTCAGGATTCCGTCCGGCTCATCCTCCAAGAGTGTTACCAAGAAGAACGAGTCCAGTGGTTTCTCGAAGTTAGGGAAAACGAGAAGCAGCTCGAAATCGCCGTCCGGCGAGAGGGATAAAGACGACGATGGATCGTCGAGTTCCAGTGCGAACAGCGAGTCAAACTCCTCGAGCTCGTCCAGCAGCGGGGAAGAGGAGGACGACGGCAAGCAAACGCGGGCAGGTTCGCGACGTCGCAAGAGAAGCGCGTCCGGTTCACCGTATCGCGAGAAGAAGGGCAAGACGAGCACCGGCTCGTCCAGGACGAGCGTGTTAGCCTCGTCGGCCGACGAGATATCCTTGACCACCGATAAACCACCCAGGCCACCGTCCAGCCCGCGAACGAGAAGCGACCGTTCGGGTAAAACGGAGGAGGCGAAGTCTTTTCTAATGAGAGCTCTCGCGCCGGTGACGAATCTGTTTAAGAATAAACATCAGGACTCCAGCGAGTCCGGTAAATCAGGTGGTTGGCCGGATTCCAACGAGGAGTGCCCCGACGCGAAGCTGTCGGAACGGAACGTGACAGCGTCTCCGCCGCGGAGTCTCTCGAAGAACATCGCGAGTCAAGAGAGGAGCGACGAGTGGAGACAGAGCGGTACGAGGATCAAGCGAAACTATTCCGGCGAACAGCCATGGTGGATGGATCCCAACTCAGATAACGTTCCCGAGGGCGTCGAGAGCGTGTGCAACGATGATATCAGTCAGGAGACGACTGTCAGCGGGACTTTGCCTGACGATGGTGAGTCAGGGATTGAATTTCTCTTTCTTTTTTATTAAGTTAAATTTGCGTTGGCTCGAATTGGCGATGGTATGATAAACTCTTTGAGATGTTTGATGGAATTCGTTATCATATGTTAACTGTGGTATTACGGTGAACGATGATTACGGTGCGCCCTTCGGTTCTGTATTTCGGCTAGGGGAGGGAGAATCGAAAGAGGTGAATATACTGGGTCGTCTCTTTTTGTTAGGGAGTAGGATTACGCTGACAATTTCCATGATAGTCTACCTGTTATAATTGGCTGAATATTAGTTACATACTATCCAGTCTGAGAAGGAGAAATGTGGGATACATATCATTATTATATTAGCAATGGGGCATTATAAAATGTCATTGCTGTTGAACGATTATTTTCATAAATCGTAGCTACGAGTATTGTTTGTCAATACGCATCGAAACATACAAATGAATAATTTCAACCACCAGACAGTCCTTAATAAAATTGATATCGAGTGTAAAGGGTTAATATAATTGTAAATGTTATCTTCTAATATTTCATATTTTCATAACTTTGGGAATGTTTAAATATTGCTAAGTTGCACACCGATATGTATCATGCTTAGACTCTTATTACAACGCGCTGTCCGCATTGTCTTCTTTCCACTACTTTCTTCATCCATGTCGTCGGTGAACTTCATAAATCATCAACGGCACTCGCAGTACGGAACAACTTAATTAACCATCCTAAATCACCTGTCTCGCGCAGTTTTCACGGTCCCATTCAGCGTTGAAAGCACAAAGGGAACGTAAATTACCGCGATAAATAGCTTCCCCTAATTGTATGTTCCCAGGCAAATTTAAATACAAAGTGTGGCGACAAGAATCGGAGGAACGGGGCGGGCGGTTGGACGCGAACGATGGCGCAGCGCCGGAGGACGCGAGGAAGCAATCGGCGACGATTGAAGAACCGGCGGAGAAGCCTTGGTGGATGGACTCCAACGACAGTGCGCCGTCGGAGGAAACGAGGAAACGATCCTTCCCGACCGCTTCCGGACACGATTCCGGGGACAGAGGCCGCTGGCTGGAGGGAAACGACAGCATCGCCTCGGAGGAATCGAAGAGATCCTCGGCGAAGAAATCGCCGCCGGTGTGGCGGAAGGATTCGGAAGAGCGAGCCTGGTGGTTGGATGCGAGCGACAATGTTTCGTCGGAGGAGTCGAGGAAGAAACCGTCCGCGGCGTCCTCGAGACGGGAATCGAGCCGTTCCAGTATTAGGTCTAGCGACCGGAGGAATCGAATTAGGCATCAGCAGTCCGGGGAACGCGCTTGGTGGATGAGCGACAATCCTGAAAACGTGCCCGAGGGTGTCGAGGTCATTCCCATCGGCAGAACTCGCGTTCAAGATGCGCACGAATACGGCGATGAAGTTGACGACAGCCAGACGTACGGTAGACCGGTGAATAAAGTCAGGCACGTCGAGTCGGGCGAGGCGGCTTGGTGGATGGACGGCGCGTCGAACGTTCCTGACGGCGTAGTCGTCAACGTTCCCGGGGAATCGTCGAACAGCGCATCCGACTCGTCCGAGTCATTCGAGAAGATCGATATCGGCGTTAACCCTGAACCTGAGATGTATGCGAAGAGAAGCCTCTCTAGGTTCCCTATCGAGTTTCCGCCACCGCCGCCCCACGAGCTACTCGGGGATCGCGCCAGTCCAGAAGGGGTAAACTGATCATGTATCGCGCATTCATTTAACGGTCCCTACCAGACGTCGACGATGCTCTAAGCCCTAAACGCGTGGCACGCGATGTCATTAAACTTGAACCTTGTATGCTTAGCCTTCTGCGAGGGAATAAAATTGCTTCCGTGGTTAATCCTTTGACCCCTAATTGCGAAATCGAGAAGTCGCTGCTAATGATTTGGATTGCTGATTAATTTTCATTTCATATCACGCTACTACTGCTTTTTCTTCTGAACATTCAATTATTGCAATAGTTTTTTTTTTTTAATGAAATGATATACAATACATGTCTTTACGTATGGATATTACAGATTCGAATCCAATTATTTTGCAGAGAGTTTGGAAAGTTTGCATTGTTAGCAGACTGCGGATTTTTATGCATTTATAGGAAATTCGAAGATGCTAAATTGCACAAAATGTACAGAATATGGGAAAATATACAAAGTATCAAAATTATAGTGCTTTTCATAATACCTGATAGGTGAAATAATTTTCCAGCGAAGTTCTACTGTCTTTACTATATTCTGAAACATATGAATTTGCATAAATATCCGCAGTGTAGTTATTAGCAACCTTGTTGAGTAGAAATTGATTTCATTGTTTATTTAAAACGCGTTTGATTCGATGATCTACCGCAAAACTTGACAATTTCTTCACTCAGACTTCTTTCACTGATTACGACTACTTTTGTCTCTTTCTTAATTCTTTCCTATTTATGCAACAAACTCACAGTACAATATTCAGTATCATTGTTCATTTTCTACTGCGTCCAATCCCGTTCGTGTAAATCTCTCACATCGTGAATAACCGCGAAAAGAAAATAACTTGACAATTAACTAAGCAACCGTACTAGCTGGCAGAAATAAAATCGTCACCTCAACCGAGACTGCCCTGACAGAAATATCGAAGGCACCTTCCGCACTAGATTGCAGTTTATTTCGTTACAAGCAAGTCCGTGCGTTTCGCAGGTGGAGAACCCGCCGGATCCACCGGACAATTACGGTGGACGCGACTCGCCTTACGACAACGTGCAACCAACACCCCGACGATCGTCGCCAAGGAAACGACCCTCGACGTTACCGCTGTTCATCGGCCAGCACACTAACATCGACGATCTATTAGGCGACACGGCCACCCTTTGCCCCAGCCCCGGCCTGTCTCGAATACGTAAACGCGCGCCCATCGACGAGGGTGAGTTGTAAGAACGAATTGAATCGCGATCGGGAATGGATTGCCTACGCATCGGGACACGACTAGCCGCCGGGGTTTGGTACAGTTGGAAAGCCCGTTAACGAGCGAGCACGTGGTGTCCCTTTGAAGAGAATCAATGGTACCGTTCGTTTCGGGAATCGCGGCGCGCTCGATTGCACGGGCGTTGAATCGTGGCCACGGCCGCACACGTACGTACGCGCATTAGAAAAGGGAGCTGATCGGATTAGGCGCGGTAGTTCGTACGAACAGATTTTGACGATTGTAGCTCTCCGGACGAATGGGGATTCGGGTTAGCGGGCGCGGAGAAATAATTGCTGGGCGTCTGTGGGGAAAAATTGCAGCCGAAGTTGTGGCGTTTCAAATGTGCCGGGTGCTCCTGGACAGTTGCGCTCAACTGTAATATAGTATTTATTAAAATAGAAAAAGATTGTCGATAAAGACTAGTGAAATATTTTCCGTTTCAAAATGCTAAGAGTTTATTATTTACTTACATATTTAGTGACCATGGCGAACGATCAACCCTTCCATTATTTATTTTAATGCTCCAGATCTATTTTATATAAACAGGTATTGATTTTACATATAAGACTTTCGTACTAATAGATTAATAATTAGACTGCGGATTTTTATGCATTTATAGGAAACTTGAAGATGCTAAATTGCACAAAATGCAGGTAATACGATTAAATATACAAAATATCAAAATTAAAGCGTTCTTCAAAATACGTGATAGGTGAACTAATTTTCTACTGAAGTTCTACTGTTTTTGCTATATTCCGAACAATATGAATCTGCATAAAAATCCGCAGTCTATTAATAATTCTAGTATTTAGTATTCATTAATGGCAATGTTTCAAATGATTAAGGGGCAACGTAACACAAGTACACGAACATTAATATCAAGCCCGTATAATCTGTTTACAATTAATATCAATGCCATTGTTCCGGTAGATTCGGAAGAGGAGAGTTCGGAATGCGAAGAAATCGACGCAACTCAAGTGATCATCCACGATAGCACGCCGCAGACGCCGGTGATACAACGAAGGCATCGGTACGTTCCATATCGGTAATCGATCTTGAATTCAAAATCTCCGGGATTGCTTGTTTGTAATTAAGCAATTTGCTTCAGGGAGAACGAGAGACCGCAACCCGACGGCTACATCCCGGTAAGTGGACCAACAATTTTCAACAAAATGAAAGTACCAATTCTATAAACTAACGCGACTCCTTTCCATGTTGTTTTGCTCGAAAACGATTTTTCTTATTGCAAACACAATTTATAATACGGAGGTGTAGATGATGTTCTATTTGACCGTCGAGAACGGTTTTAAATAATGTTACTGCTTAATACGCAATGAAATAAAGTGAAGCTGTCGGAATTTATGAGCGCCTAAAACTCATCACGTTCCTTCTTTTTTTAGTATCGTTTACTCGCGCTACGAATTTAACACGAGAGGTGCTTCTACTGAATAATTTTGCGTTTTGTGATGACTAACATATGTATAATGTTAAACTTTGGGAAACGTGTATGTCCGGAAGCATTTGAAGGATTTCGCATCTACAAATTTCGAAAATACTCCGTAATGTGGAAACTTGTTTTCAGAAGCCAAAAGTAAATTGAAAACACTTTTCATTCGTAAAATCTTCTACATCGGATTGACAATTGCTAAACATTTTACGTACGTTCTGAAAAGCGAGCAGAATAATCTGTTACACGCCTGGAAGTTTCATTACTTCACCGTTCCCTGCGAAAGAGCGGCGGGGACAGGGAACGCGAGACAAGCAACAAAACTTCCAATTCTTTCGTTCCTTCAACAGCCTCGCAGACGCGCTTCTTCGCGCTCGCCGTTCGCGTGCACTTCTTTTCATGATCAGTAGCTGAAGGAGAGTAGTGTGTAGGCGGACGTGGATAGAAGGCCGCGTGCACTCGAAAGAAGCCAGACGAACAAAGCTGAGAAGAGGGTAGACATCGGGGAAGAGTGGTGGTGCGCGCGACATTATTGTTACTCATGAGGGATGTGCGAAAGCAGAGACCCTCCTTTACTCCAGACTCCCTTCTCTCGTTTTCTTCCCCATTTTGTACGCAAAGTGCTGGGCAACAAAGGGGTCTTCTAGAGCCACCACCCTTCTTCTCGCGATATTCCCGCGCACCAGAGACCAGACCGAATTCTCAGTTATACCGCTGCAAACATATAGCTACTAATTAAAATATAGTCGCTAAAGATTTAAACATTAAAGGAATAGGGCAATAGCACTTATTGTTAGCTTGGTTTAGAATAGGTGATATACCTGGGCCTTTTGCATGGTTACTTCTATAGAATAGTAGAATAGAATTATTAACATGCACCTATTAGTTGAATTAATTAATAGAGTAAAATATGCATGAGTTTGCTTGATTTTATACATAAAATTATATAGCTTATATCTCGCATCTCAAGGTACTCCCTAAACAAAAAAGAAAATTGACACTGACATGCAGGGGTGTAAGGCCATATTGCATCTAAGATAGAAACTGCTAATAATTGATTTCAAAGGACTCAATTGAGTAAATAATTGATTTAGCTCGCAACAGCTATAATGTGGACAACGAGTTCATCGTCTCTCCGGTTCCCAGCCGACATCGTCGAGTCGCTCATATTTTCCGGTCGCACTTTAGGACTTCATTGCAGTAGCACCCTCCCCACACGAGTTACCACCCATCACGTCTCTATCGGACCGGCAGCCCCTTTTGTGAGCCTGTCACCCCTCGTGGGGTCTCGTAGTAGCGGGACAACAATGAGCGCAGCAGCACTTACGGTTACGTTCTACGTGCTGCGCCAGCTGATTATTTTTTCACCGCGCAATTACCACCCTGCCGTTTCATTTGGCTCCTTGCACTCCACGCGACGGTTTCCCTCCCCGCCTCCTGAAACCTTTACCTTTGAAAACAGTGAACGGGACCGCGTTGTCAGGCTATCTCTGCGGAAAATCAAAAAGAAGAAAGAGGAATATGCAGTTCGCACGGACTCCAGGGAAAACAGGTCGCTCTGACCGCCCGAGTAATGTTTGCTCGACGACAATATTGCTGGTTTTTGGTCAATCACGAAACGGGTCCGCGTGCCCGTGGGTTTGTTCAGGACGTCGCAGTAAAAAGGGATCACGGGTCCTGATTCCCGTTTCTTTTCCAGACCACAGTGGTCGCTTGATGTTTCTTTGCGAAATTCATTCGCTTCGGGGTGTACGGCTTTTCTTTCTTTGGCCCGCCCTTAAATTGGTCCTGTTGAAGTTTCTTTACAAAATTCATTTACCTTTGGGGTGTATGGTGTTTCTTTTCTGGCCTGCTCTTAAATTGGTCCCGTTTGGGGAGGGAGGAATAACTGTGCGAGGGGAGTTAGGATGATAGTTAGGATGAAATTAATGTTTTGCAGATGATTTCATATATATCAGGATCTCGAGTATTCTTAAAAAGTGTGTTGTGTAAATTTTACCTGAATGTGATTAGGTAAGAGAAGAATTGATATTAAAAATTAAATATGTCTCGGCCCTAACTATCATTATCATTTTTATTATACAATCGAGCTATACCTTTTTCTATAAATCTTCACTCGTACTAACTGTTTTCGTCTGAGCTATATAGTTGTTAATACTAAATAGATTAGAACGCTGCGCTGCATTAACAGTACATTCCTTTACCAAAAGAAACAATATAAAACTCCCCTACAGTAATTGCATTTTTAATTTAACGATACTAAATTGGTCCATCAAAACAAATAGATTTTGAACAATTGTTTGCCGACAAGTAATTCAATTGAATTCAACAATAAAGAAATGGTATTAGCAATTAATAAAACAAAGGAGTTCTCGCAGCATTTTTACTTTCAGCTCCTAAAACGTAATTTCAAATATATAATTTTTCCTATATTGCTAATCCCATTCCTATTGCTAATATCGAATACCAATAACGTACTTCTAATAGAATTCATAATATCAGATTAGTTTGAACCGGTTCAGCCCATTGCATGTCATTTTCAGTACATAATTTCATCCGCACTGATGGCAAATAGCAATTCCGGCAATAAAGAAAGCAAATATTGTCTTGTATGCTTATGGTATCATCCTGGGGTGCTCTTTGTACACCGGACGGTGTAGGGAGGGGGTTGATCGTTTGGCGGCGCCACGGTCGCCTGAGCGGCGACAGGTGTCCGCGGCGTTCAGTGTCGCGGCAGCCGCTCGCGAGGTAAGGCACGTTGTTGGTGTTGTGTTTCTTTGTTCTCTTCTTTCCTTTTCCCGTTCACGATTCAACGACTTCCGGCCGCGCAGCATCGATTAATGTGTACTTCCTAATCAGTGCTGAACGCGGCCTTGGACAAAGGTGACGCGCGTTTCCGGTGCGCGGGAAGCACGCGTGTCGCTCGCGCTCACTTGCTCCGAGTTTTTGTCGCGCAGACTCCGATTCGTTCGCTGCATGTACGCGCCTTCCGTCCACCGTCTCTTGACTCCGGGCGCCGCCGAAAATCGAACAGCGTTGAAACCGGTTGATCCCGACGAGCGATGTCGGTCGACAGCTGACCGGTCGGTTTAACAGGTAACGTGAAACTTTATATATCAACGGGATGTACCTTTGAAAGTGACATTAGAGGAACTGTGCTGTGTCTTGGCATAGCAAACGGGGATCCATCGTTTAACGCAGGGACACTCGTGGCCGATAATTTCGTGGCATGACGAATGTCGCGACAAGTTTGAACAGCCTACCGTTGCTGTCGAACCGTGTTATTTATTTTAGAGCTTAGGTTAGTTATACACCGGATAGGAGGTCCGGCTCACCGGTCCGTCTGCTCTTTTTTCCTCTGCCACTCACCTTCGGCTCCAGCTTTCTGTGATGTCATTCTTGTCCACACGAAATTCCTTACAAAAACTGCCAGTCCCGATGATTCATGTACGAGGAACAAGTGTGCGTGCAAAATTCTCCAAACGCAGTCGGCGTAAAGATCGGGAAGTTAATAGTAACACCGTTGTTGCAAATCTATCGTTAATCGCGCTTACTCGAGTTACTCGGGAGGTATGTACTCCGAGCGAAATCGTATTGTTTACTTCTTGGAACGCTCTCCGGAAGCAACGTGAACTTCCTCGGGCATTCCAGGAAAAAGAGCGTTGCGTATAAAGTGCATATGAAGCGTCTCTATTGAAATTTTTACATAGCAACACGCCGGGGAGGAGTAGCGAAGAAGGTGGCCATCGGGTTGCTGCCGCGTTCGCGCGGAAGCGTTGGACCATAGCCGGGTTCGTTGATTCAGTTCGGAAGTGTCCCCCTGTGATCTTACGATCGCATCTTGACCGTGAATCTTAACGCTGACTACGCGATTACATTGGCGGCATGGCGCAGACTCGTTTTCCCTTCTATCTCCCACCCCCTCGTATTCCTTCTTCCTCTTTACAGTTATCTCTTTCCCTTTCTGTACCTTCACCCTCTCCGTCTACCGCCATCTTTCTTTTCCCTGCCGCCGCGTGCTCCATCCTGCCGGTTCGCAGAAGAGCTAGCCCGTGCAACGGGCCCAGAACAATGCGAATACGAGAGGTGGACAAGGGCTGACGTGCACGGGTAATTGACAGATCGTAAATTAATTCCGCCGCTTTTCTCGCGGAAAACGGCAACACGAAGTTATCGACTGCCTGTCTCTAATCTTGGAACCTGAAGGAATAATAGGGTTTATGGGACGTGATACCAATTTGCTCTGGCAGCCTCGATATATTGTAATTAAATTATTACCGCAGGAGCATCGCATAAATTGGAGTTAGATTAATCTGTTTTTATGGATCCGCTTTAGTGGAAAATAGTATTGGGTAATTAATTTGCATCGTTTTGCTAACGTTTAAATTACAATTTAGTTCATTCCTTTACTGTATTTCAAACACTAATTGTTATTTGAATTAACTGAGCGAAAATGGTACTTATCTATTCGTTTAATGAAGAACAAGCCTGAATAATTCATTTGTATAATTTTCCTGAAGTTTAAAGTGCAATTTATTTAATTCGTGTACTATACTTCAAATTTTAATTGCTCTTTGAATTAACTGAGCGAAAATGGTACTTAACTATTTGTTTAATGAAAAACAAGACTGAATAATTCATTTGTATAATTTTTCTGAAGCTTCCATTGCGATTTATTTAATTCGTGTACTATACTTCAAATTTTAATTGCTCTTTGAATTAACTGAACGAAAATGGTACTTATCTATTTGTTTAATGAAAAACAAGGCTGGATAATTATCCTATATCATTTTCCTGAAGTTTCAAGTGCAATTTATTTAATTCGTGTACTTTGCTTCAAATTTTAATTGTTATTTGAATGAACTGAGCGAAAATGCTACTTAACAGTTTTTTTAATGAAAAACAAAGTTGAATAATTCATTTGTACAATTTTCCTGAAGTTTAAAGTGCAATTTATTTAATTCGTGGACTATATACTTCAAATACTAATTGTTATTTGAAGTAACTGATCAAAAATGGTACTTATCTACTTGTTTAATGAAAAACAAGGCTGGACAATTCATTTGTATCATTTTCCTGAAGTTTCAATTGCAATTTATTTAATTCGTGTACTATACTTCAAATTTTAATTGTTATTTGAATTAACTGCACAAAAATGGTACTTATCTACTTGTTTAGCGAAAAACAAGGCTGAATAATTAATTTTCATCATTTTCGTGAAGTTTCAATTGCAATTTAGTTAATTGTTTTACTGTATTTCAAACACTAATTGTTATTTAAAGTAATTGATCGAAAATGATATTTATCCACTTGTTTAACGAAGAATAAGGCTGGATAATTAATTTGTATCATTTTCCGAACGTTTAAATTGCAATTTATTTAATTCGTGCACTTTATTCCAAACACTAATCGTTATTCGAATTAACTGATAAAAAGAATACATCACTAATACAAAGTATGAGTTGACTTCGGTTTTCTTGCAAGAAATGCTATTTTCGTAGTACATTTCATCGGCAAGCATTTTCTTCAAGCATTATTCCTTCAGCTTTAAGATGTAGGTCAAACAACGTTCCGACTCAACCTGTACATGTATATTTTACTTAGATCCTGTGTATTTTTGCACATGCCCACGAGAACTCGTAATGTCTAGTTCTTCCCTCGATGCCCCGTTCGAACGTTACCAAGACAAATGATCGTGATAAGCGGTACATGCATTGATCAACAAACGTTTTACAATATTGTCGTTTGTTGAGCAAGATAAAACGATACGCGGTCATACGAGCGTTGCTAACCTTGGAGGTAAAATGAAAATTACCTCTTCCGATCTTTCCACTTTCGGCCGGCGAAGCCGACGCGCGAGTGAAAGGAAAATCTGAAGGGTCGTCGACCGGCTTAAAGCGACGCGGTTTCTTATTCACCTGGTACGTTGCGGAGTCAAAGGTTGCGTTACAGTTCCGATATTGTCACTTCCACAGGTACGCGCGGAATAAAAACATCGAGTACCGATAAACAAGTACATACATGTTCTTTTTTTTTTCGTGTACCGTTACATAGAAATATTGTTGGAAACCGTTAGAAATAAATGTAAACTGAATAAAAGAAGCTACCTCTGTTCGTAGCTTCCGTTTGAATTTCGAACGGCATTCACGTTACCATTGTTCACCGAATTTCCAGATAGCCGAATCGAACGTTCGATGGAAGAGCGTGAAAAGCGGCGAAGAGAGAATAGCGTCGCTTTCTTTTCCCGTCACGAATCTCCGTCTCCGTTCCGCCCGAAAATAAATCGGCAGCTTTCCACGGTCGCCTCCCGGTGGCGAACGCCTCTTGCTCCGAACCCCATAAAACAAACGGCGGGGCCGAGAAGCGCACGAAGAGCGGCGTAGAGTGTGTATCGGCGCGCGGCGATCAAGGTATTCACGTGAGCCTCCGTTTCGTCGTCGGGGACCGGTAGGACGCGAATGGAACGCGAGGAGGAGGAAAGAGACACGGGGTGAAACGGAACAGCGCGCCGGGTGCGAACGGCGGTGGTGACAGGGCGAAGAGGACAGAGAAGGAGGAAAGGGAGAGCAGGATTCGTTTTCTCTCTCGGTCGGTCGTGCAGCCGGGCGCTCTGCGACTCGAATGAAAATAAATCGGCGGCACGACGAACTGGTTCGTGCGTCGCGTAAAGGCGGTCGTGTGTTCCGGGTGGAACGGCGGGGACGGTAAGGAATAAGAGACGGGGTGCGGTGTGCGCGAGACGAAGAGAGGAACAGACGAAGGTCCGGAGAGACGCGAACAGAGGCCTGTGCGTCGCCTTCTTTGGATCGGGAAGGGAAAAAGAAAGGGCCCCGCGGTATCGGACAGCGCGATCGGGCCCGAGAAACAGAGGGCCCGCGAGATGTCTCTCACGTGCCGAGTGCAGTACCTGAACGACGTCGATCCGTTCGCCTATGCGAGCTCCTATCCGGAGCCGCCTAGGCCACCGGTGCACACCTTCAGCGCGACCTTGCCACTAATTAACCAGCTCGCGGCGGTGCATCGGCTTCTGCGGGCGCCGCACAGGGTGAGTTGATCTTTCTCTCTCTCTCTCTCTCTCTACGGGACGACCGTGTCTCTCCCTCTTGATTCATCGTTTATCTGGATGGATCGGGGGCGAGTACGATGCCCCCTTAGCGGCCCACGGCGCCGCGTGCGCGATCTACCGCGAAAGTATAATTCATAGGATTTTTCCCGCCTTGCTAACGATGCGTTTGATCGCTTAAAAGGGCCGATTAATGCGTCGCCCTCTTCCTTTCGTTCATTTTTACAATCGAACGCTTCGAGGTATTATGCGTTGCCGAGGAGAAGTCCAACGGAATGACGATTCTCCAGGGGACTCGAAAGAACATTGAAACCAATATGCTGTTAAAAGAAAGTATGCGAATTGTTGATAAGACACCGGTATCGCTGATTGGACGTCTTGTACCTATGCATTAGGCAACATTCAGTCTTTAGGCGGATTCATTCCGAACCCCCTGGCAGGAGGATCAGCCAGTTGGAGAAAGGACAGTAACAAGTACGCAGCCACCTAAAGCTGGTGAATGAATTTTAGTAGTTTGTCCGGAAATCGGTAAATGTCTACATTATTCCAGTCTTCGTCGATCTTCTTCTTCATTGTATTGAGCAGTTTAGAATGATTCCAATAACGTTTGGATGTCGCATTTTCCATGGTGCAATGAAATTGTGTCAATTAAATAATAATAAGAATGAAGAGGTAGACTCCCGACCCAGTCGTTGGATTGGAATAGCAGCGCTTTACTGGAATGAAAGCAATGTTTACATTATTCCAGTTCAAATCCAGTGCTGGACTGGAGCATTACTGGACTAATACATATAAGCCTAGCTTAAAACCGTTAAAATACTCCCTAAACCATTAGCTATATCGAAAAACGATTCGGACAAAAGTTAAATGGCATCGTGAGACTCGCAAAGCGCCACAATTAGCATAGCCTGCAGCAAATATGCGCCGAATTAGCACAGCGTAGTTCCTGAAGAAGTTCGTACGCGGCACAACGAAAGTGTTAAGCACCTTCATCCCGAACGAAGTGGAAAAGAATACCGCGGTGGATTGTTTTTTTTTTTTTTTAAACAAACCTTTCACATTAGTGGAAAAATATAGCGCGGCTGGTACGGTAATGCGCGCCGATCCGTCTGTAACGGAACATCCCCGAGGGCAGGGGGGCGGCAGAAATATTTCTCATCGTCGGACAAGATTGTCGTTTAATGCAGCCATTTACCGCGTCAAGGATTCGCGAGTCGGAGAGAGATTTTCCGCTCGGGACGAGTTTCTCTTTTACACGGTCCGTTCTTAACGCACGTTCCACGGCGGTAATACGCGCACGCGGAAATATATCCCCGGACGAAACCGCGTTGAAGCTGCGGCCGGCGTGGTATGAATTTTCTTTGGGACCCGTATTAAATATTTATGAATCCTCCCCGATACGAGGTCGCAATAATTTATGCGTAGAAAATTTCAAGCGCACGCGAAGTTACTCCACTGCGGGGCTGTTCTGAGGGAGTATTCAAATTACGTCTTTTGCTTTTCTTGCCGGGGGACACTGATGGCGATAGAATGTCTGCGCTGGTGTCATTTTTTTTTTTTAATGGCTACTAGAAGTCGTACCGAGAATATTAATTGTCGAATTTTAGCAGAGGAGGGATATCAGTGAACATTAATTCTATTCTTGTTATTGCAATATCATTTATTCACTTGATATTTCTGAAGCTCGCTACACTTTTCGAACTGTATGATTTCTCTCTACAGCCGCAGTGAAATCACTTTCGGGGAATCTTTACTTCCCAGTTGCCCCCCAGAGGGCCGATTAGATTAACTTCCAATCAGCGGCCCATTAACCGAACCGTGGCCGCGTCTTCAAAACTTTTCTCGTAACCGCGTCTCCAGCATCGCGACGGAGTTCCCTAATGGTTCAAGACGACTGGCGTAATTATGTACCTTGGCAATCGATAAGACAAGGGGGGCGGAGGTGTACGGGACGATAAATTATTCGCGGATGGGAAAAGTGAACGGAAATAGCGGCCGGATCGCTCGCCTCGCGTCCGGTTGCAACTCTCGCAGCGTTTGCCGAACCCCACCTTGGAGCTGAGTAATTCTTCAAAATTTATTATCGGTCGTCCGTCGATATCGATGCAGCGGCCGCCTGCGCGCCCCTCAAACTCTGCTAACTATTATAAATCGCCGTTATTAAGCGCCCAGCCAGCGGAGAGATATATACTATATACGTATCGCAACAGCGGTGGCAGGGGACAGGGAGGCGGAGAACATAAATTCCGCGGGCGTAACTATATTCATTAATGGCCGGAGGATCTTATGGGATCCCCGATGTTTCCTCCGCTGCCGGTTCTCTGTTGCTGTCGAGTTCGAACGCGATCGCGTGTACAGCTGGGTACGGTGTTCACCGGTACGCCACGGCCTCCTGGCACGGTTTACGCGTTTCATTCATCGGATCGCGCCGAGCGTGCTTTGCGTAAACTCGAACAGCACGTACGAACCGGGCTCTCGGGATCCCGCGGATATCTGTGGCTTTGCGCGCGTTCGCCACCGCCGCTTTATCTTTCGGTGATTGTTATTGTCGGCTGGTTTGCGGGCGCTGCGGTAATTAATATCGGTGTGGGCGGGTCGGCTGTTTAATCGATGCTGCATGATAATGCCAATGGAGTTTCGTCCCCGCGGTGCGCAGGAGGAATTTTAAATCGAGCTCTAGTTGCTCCGCAATATCGACCTCCGTTTTCGCGGGGAAACCTTTTCTCGATGAGACGTAGACGCGACGCGATTGTTTTAACAGAATTGTTAAACTTTGGTAGATGAGATTTGGAGGGATCGTATGTTGAAGGGTACATTCGACAGGGGAATCGCAATCGGAAATGGAAAAAATAACAGAGGAGTAAAAGCACACTGTGAGAAGCAAACGCGGTGGCCAGGTTTATTGTCGCGGAACCTAATTCCGGGAGAGATAACAGAGCTTGGTTTAACCGAATGAAAGAAGACTGAGAAAGTTTAACAGTGGGAGATAAAGGACGCATGAGAGGCTAGCAAGAACAATGGACCGGTTGGCGCTTTGCGAAGAGGGGTCGTAACGATCCTGCAACAGCGAGGACAAATATAAAATAGCAATGATATCCTTAGAAGAATAAAAGTACAATAGAAAGTAGAAAAACGTGCTGCAATCTCTGATGCGCTTTTATCGGATATTCTTGAGACGTTCATAGATTACATTGAATCACGAACAGACAACGAAAGGTAGCAAAGCCTTCGGTTTCTTTGCCCGTGCATTATGCCAAGAGGCGGTCATTAAGGGTAAACAGGTTTCCATTCCAATTTATCATCCGGCAAGCATTCCTCTCTTTCTCACAGAGAAGCTTTGCTCCCATAAAACGTTAACAAACTCCTCGAACGCAATAAAGTTTCCCTGCTCCACTGTTTGGCTTGTAATTCGCCTGCAACGCTCGGCAGTCCAACTGTTTCGTTCCTTTCTATTGCTTTTTATTCTTTCTTAACGCGAGGTGTTCCTGAATTGCGTGGCATTTATAAAGTACATTTAAAATGGGGGTAAAGTACTGTAAGATATGTTCGTCAATATTATGCCCAAAAAGTGCTGTAACATTCGAGTGTTGTAAAATTGATAAATTTGCATGCGTGTTACTTTTTTTTTTAGCAGAAATGGTATATTGTACAAGAGCAACACTTATTTGACACCATTTTGCTGGAACATTTGGTCTTTAGTCTCTTCTCTTCTACTAGCTAGCTTAAAGCGAGCAATGGTAGTTGCAATCTTTATCTGTATACATATAGAGATCATTGTATCGCTCACTGATTCACCAACGGCCAGCACAAACCGTTGAATCTAGAAACATGAAGCTTAGAGATTGTATTCCTTTTACGACGTAGGTGCTTGACAAAAAGGGACTTTTTGAAGTTCCATCCCTAAGGCGTTGAAAAGGGGCAAAATGTATTTTCTTGCATTCCTTAACGATCTGTTAGGCCCGATTGAATATCGACTTGGTTTTTGCGTAAATAAATAGCCACGTAAATGCCTAAAAACCAATCTATAAAAGTAATTCAAAGAACAGTAAGTTCAAAAGTACAGTAAATCCCGCAAAGAAAGAACCGTCTCGGGACCGACCAGTTCCTTGTAACGAAGGAGTCGACTATTCTGCATGACTTTGATTTCGAAGGGGCCGTGAGCGAACACGGTTCAAGAGCCAGGGGCTCGAGATAGCGGCCAACCATAAAAGCTGCCGTCGAGATGAAATGTTATACTTTGGAGGATAGAATATGGCATGCCCTCTCATTTGAACGCTAAGCGATTCCGGAGCAGGTAGAATCGTATGAATGAAGCACGCGCCTATTCACTAATTCCCCGTCACACACGCTCTTTGACAATTATCTTAATGATTAGGGAAATCGAGTTGCGAGGAAACAACCTGCGATACAACAGTTCTCACGTACATAACAGGGTGGGAAGTGAGGAAGCATTACATTTTCTATGCTTCCACTAAAAAAACGTCATTGTTCACTGGACCGTAAAGATTTACGACTTCATGCCTCTCTCTCTTTCTCTCTCTCTCCGATTTCTCATTCAGCCCGGCGACGTCAAATAAAGAAGTGGGGATAGCGATCTCCTTCTTTTGAAGACGAAACCAGTTCCTTCTTTGCGGGGCTTACTGTACTCTATATACAGTTCGAATAATCCTTCGCAGCGTGCTGAAGCTTGTGCGTGTAGTACCAAGTTTGAATCGTTTACAACCCAGTTCCCTGGAGTCCGAAGAACACCAAGGTCCCCCATGTAACTAGCTAACTCATTGTCACCGTGGAACTAGTCGGTCCCGCGTTTGTCGCACGGTTTGTCGCGATATCATTTTGACAGCGGCCAATGGAAGCGAGCTCATGAAAGGTCCGTATCGGTTGCGGGAGAGATCGGTTTTACGATCGTGTCCAGATAGCTTTGTTAACGTGACACCTTTGCGGTGCTTCGCTTCGACGCGTTTCATTCAGCTAATCTTGCACGCGCGCTTTGTGTAAACCGTCCGCGACGACAGTTACGCGCACGCATGTCCATCTGGTGCAACCAGAAACAGGGACACACGCCCAGGGAACGAACAATGGAACGGGATATAGTGTCGGAGAGGCGAAATGAGAAGGAGACTGCACTGGGGAATTATTCGAACTCATGGGAGTCAAAACAGGTTGGACAGCTGGCTCTGTGTCGTAGGAGTTCATCGATTTGTCTCGTAGAGATCATGGAAGTTAGGGAACAAGGGAAAAGTCTTGGCACTTTGTTCGTTAGATGGTGGAACAGGTCGACCATAACGCAGATCTATGTCGTGTTTCTGTCATAATACGGTTTTGCTACTGTAAATGTTGATTGCATTACTGAGATACTGATTATCAGTATCAGGAAAATAGTATTGCATGATACTTCAATTACAAATCCCAGTGTACCGGCTTTTTGTCTGACAGAAATTTAACGCCAATCTCAGTAATAGTGAATATCTTGCATTCTTGTACATTGTTCTGCACCGTACATCGATTTGTAAATGATGCAATGAATATTTCCAGTAGTGCATGCGGCAAAATCTCACCAAACGGTCAAGATCTCGCGTTCGAATGTGCACAACAGATAATTAACATTACCCTCGTCTACTCTTTCGCGTTATTCTACAGCTTATCTCCAACCTACTCTCCAATCACCTGGAAGTTTATGTACGATTCTGTGTCCTAGGCGGCTCGTATGACACCGACACAAAGATCAATGATTTAACCAAAATTTTCTCCCGACATCAATTCTACTGTGGCGAGACTTGGCCGGGGGCACGCGAAACGCATACGTCTAGAATAAAAGAGAATAGGGAGCGAACGGAGAGAGGTCATACGACACGTGGGCAAAGCGCAGCGAGCGTGCACGTGGTTCCTTTGTTCGTAACACCGTTTCTGGGACAGCCCTTCAGCTGCAACTATTCTCATGGAAGCCTGGCGTAGGTATACGGTTATATGTATGCACACGATTGCTGCAGTGTCGCTGAAACCTCGGCCAAGCCACCTTCGTGACTGCACCACTTTGACCCAATTGTGTCGTCGTGTCGCAACGTTGAGCCAACGCTGCTCCGCGTTGCTTCCAAGCCCGTTCGGCTGTGCGCTATTCCTTCCGCATTCAGCGGACCCACGACCTGTCCTGGGGCTTGCGATCCTAACTGACTGAAACGAGACGTGTCCTCTAAATTAACTCGCGTGAACCTTCACCGATCATATTCACCGCGTTTCGATTCACGCGATATATTCCTGCTTTTTTGCTCTCCTCGATTTTCTATAAGTAACAGTGGCAAAGTACAGCGGGCTCAAAATCGGGAGACAGAGAGATGGGATGAACTCGGGAAGAAATGATTGAAGTACCATTATTAATAAATTCGACGGTCCGGATAATCGGGACCGTGGATAATCACGGTAATCGAAATGATCAATTATTGACGCTGTTGCGCGTTCAATATATACCTCCGTCAGTATTACCAAGAAACCCTTTCTCCGTTTCACCTTTCTCCCTTTTGTTTCTTAATACGATCCGTCGAAAGCGTATTCTATGGGGAAGATATTACGGTGCGGTTAATTTTAAAGTCATTCCGGACGCGGCCCGGTGCTTCTGAAAGTATTCGAACGTTCCGTGAGGATGCTGCGCGGTTCTCTTTGGACCCATCGTTGGCGGACCGGCGGCATAACGGGACCGGGAAGCGTTACTCTCACGGAAAGGGAATAAAAAAAATACGTTTATGGTCCCCCGGCATTATACGCCTATAGGTTCCCGTGCGCCTGGTGTGTACCGGTTATCTCGCGAATGTTGCGCCGGGTTCTTTCCGTGTAACTCTTTTGCCTGTCCTTTGCTGCGGTTAAATTCGGTCTCGCCCTTTCTAAAGGCATCCTTGACGTAGCTCCTCGATGTTTAAAGCGGACCGGTTCGACCGCGGCAACAAGAAAAAAAATCGCCGATTCGACTGGAAGAAATTTCCTTGAAGGGATCGATGTCGAGAAAGCAGAGAATGCCGCGGATGAATTTGTCTTGCAAATAAATATTGTGTAAGATGTTTTTTTTTTCTAGTTGTTACAATAAGCTTCTTTCTGGATTAGAAATTCTAGAGTTTGCATTCTTTATAAGAGTAAGAATTGATTCATTCTTATGATTCTTAAAGTCGAGTTGAAAATTGTTAGGTGATCCTTCTGGGCAGATTCTGTTATTTGTACATTAGTCATAACTCGACGAAACTTGCGGTTACTTCTCTTCATAAAATATCTGCACTGAAACGAATTAATAAAATAAATAATAGTAATAACTATTTGCCATTCAAGGTTGCCCATTAAGGAAGCGGTGGTCCATCGACGCGTCCACCGAATAACAAACTATATGTACAGATCGAACGACGGTTCGTTTATCAAAGGGGTATTCGTTATTTAATGAAGTAGAGCGAGATGGCACTGTACAAAAAATATTTAGGAAACTGTCGTCCCTGCGAAGCAGCCGGTGCAACGTCGCGCACGTACGTCCCGCGGGAACCCCCTTTTATACCCCTTCATAAAAATCCTCATCACCCTCGCGCGTTCTGTCGCGCAATATGCTAAAGCAGTGCCATGCTTCGAATTTACGAGCGAAGCTGTGCCTACTCAGGGGCCGGAATTTATAGCTCGCCTCCTCTCGAATTTATCCTTCGGAAAATGTAACGAGACGCGGCGGTGAATTTACGCTTGTTCACGCGGCCGCGGGCACGATTTTCTTCCTTTTCTAACGCGAAACGATAAACATCTTGATCTACGGTCGTGCAGCTACTTGAAAAGCCGCTCAGTCATTTTGCTTTCACCGTGATCGACGCTTTTATACCTTTCGTCCGCGCATAATCATTCGATGCTCGGCCCGGGGACTGTAACAGCAATTCCACTCGAGGATTAATAAAGTATGCGGCTGGGGAACTCGGCTGTGATATCAATGTTAAGCATTCACAGCGCTTGATGATGGAGTGTTGCTTTACGTTTTATCTAATCTCTGAGAAAATCTTGTTGAGAAAGGTTTACTTCCCCCCCCCTTTTTTTTTTTAATAATTGAGGCGCTTGATGGAAAACATAGGCTTATGTGCTCTTTTTCTTTAAATCGTTTAAATCGATTCATCTATACATATGTACACAATGTACCACAGAGATGTTCAATCTTTGTTGTTTGTAGCAACTAGATACTGTTTCGTTCTGTTGTTCACGCGACGCTCACTGTCGCTCAGCAATCGCTCTATCGCGCGGCCGCGTCTTGTAATATCATTCTGTGTAAAGAAATATGGAAAGCGCTGGTTGATTCTGCAAGGAAGCAAGCAAATTTAGGAAAGAAGAAACTAATTTCGAATCGGCTTGCTGCAAGGAATCCAAGAAACTAAAACGCCTCAAGGGACAAAATTGTGTAACTTTGTCCTTGCTTGGAAAATCAAACTTTTTGTTCTTTTCGTTATTAATTCTATATTTTCTATCTAAATAATATATCAAAGTTTAGAACAGATTAAGTACAAAGAATGTCATTAAATAAACAAGAGGGCAAACCTTTTTTTTTACGATTTCACCTCATTTATTATATATCACCTCAAATTTATAAATAAAAGCGCATATCATCCTCAAATCATAACTGCTATCATCATAATGTATTAAGTACATGACTCTACGTCCTTTCAAAAAAATTCGATTTGATTGCACAGCTTTTTATTAAATAGCACCGCAATGAAAACTTTGAAGCTCATTTTCTCGAGATGGCATTTAGACGTATGTGCCCCTTTTCCATCAAACGCCTCTATTGTAATCGTATGGTTTGATAACGTTTGACGAGGTTTGATGTAGTTTTATGCCGTTTGACGGAGTTTGCAAGATTCGCAGAAACGCAAAGAAACTTGGACAAACATTTCGCAACGAATCGCGATATTTTCGAGATACCTGAATCATCTGAAAGTATCTGAAAGTCCTTAAACATTCGAAAGTACACAATTCATCGACGAAAGGTTCCCCATCGTCGACTCTAGTGGAACTTTGCAACTATTGGCGTATCCAAGTTACATAATGTTATAATTAGTTCTCGATCGCTTAAGCACGGTCAACGGCTCGTCCCAGCGGTTCGGTCCGCGCGTAACCCGACTACGCGATCCGGCCTCCTTGCCCCGGAGCCGTTCCCGATTTTCTGCCGAATAGAGAGCACGCTCGTCTTCGTCCCCGCGAAGATCAGTGCCGGCACACCGGACTCGAGCAACCCATTTTTTTTTCTTTCTCCCCCGCCACCCCGCATTCCTATTGAATGGTAATGGCGAGTTAGGATTGCGATTTACGGCGGCGTTATACTTGGGAGGCTGCGAAATTTCGGTTTTATGGCCGACCGGCTTATCGTGCCGCACGGCAATGGACTGCGAAGTGCACCGTTGCTGCCTTCGTGCCACCGAATAACGATACCAGAAAGAGACGTAAATCACCACCGGGGACGCCATCGGGAGGACGCGCCCGTCTCCGGGGATTCTCCACAGTTTTTCCTTCTCGCTTTGCCTCTCGTCGCTTTGCTTGGTAGAACTCGCGAGACGCAATTATTAAAAATGAGTTCGATGTAGGGGGGAAATGGAAACGATTCCACACTGACGAGCTCCACTGAAATGATTCATTGATTAATCGATATAAGAGGGTGCATAAGTTTATCAAATCAACGTTTATATGCTGGCATTTAGTGACGCGTAATCAGGATAATTTCGACGGAGTGAGAGTATTTTGAGGGGACGATCGAAATCATTCATTTGGTTTGTATCAATTCGTTTGATATCTGGATCTGTTGCGCGAGTTTTGAAGTTGCGGCTACTGGAACGAAGTCTTTCGGGCGTGGAACTTAATGGAGCGCTTTTTGGATGTCGTGTTGCATGTGGTGCACCCCGCGGCGGGGAGGGGAGCGAATAAGCGCAGCTAATGGATGGATGAGACTAATCAGGCTAGTAAAAATTGATTCGAAGCAGTGATTAGGTGTGACAGTAGAATTAATGGAGCCGACTGATGGATTTTTAACGCGCGTTAAGAGTGATGTTTCGAGGGAATTAATTGTTGTTGGATGGAGCTTCTGCTTGATACGATGGAATCAGCTGTTCCTGATTTTTTTTTTAAGTGGTTCAATTGTTGAATTCAATCTGTCAAATGCGTCTACTCATTAATCTCTATGCTTTCTGGGTCACTTTACGGACGTACGTCGATGCACAAGAATTATTTACATTTGATTTTATGCCGTAATAAAGGCTGACGAAGTAAATAGATTGTCCATATGTAATAAATGTTTGCTTTTTACTTTTACGATTATTAATCGAACGAAACTGTATGAATACTTAACATCAGTATGGCACAACAATGTTCGCCGTCTATTATTACTAATTGGAGAAAAGTGACGCCGATTGGAAGTGTTTAAAACCTAAAAATCAGTTACATGTTGAACATTATATTATATTTCATTCATGGTGAGGCTTGAGAATAATTTGAAGAAACACGTGCTTATTCGAAACTATCTATTCCACTCAAAGCGAAGCATCGAATAAAAGTTTTTGGTCACCATGATACTCCAGAGTACACGCTTCGCTGAGAAAGAAAGGGTAAATAAGAGGGAAGGGTGTAACATGGAAGAAAAGGACACAATTCTTGCTTCGGACCCCTTACACGAACGCGTGTTTGTGATTACTTGAGCAAAGAATGCGAATAACTTTCCAGAGGTTTTTCCCTGGATTCCCGGACTTTTCTCTTCTTTCGCGTCCCACTGTGCAAACCACGCGGATAACCGAAACTCTTCGACCGACAGAAGGAAAAGTTCGGCGAGCAACGTGGTCGAAGTTTTCGCTGTAACGAAGAAAAATAATCACGCGAAACCACGTTCCGACCCAGTCCTTCGTTGCGTCGAAATTAGAAATAATTCTCTCCTTTCCGGAAATTGGCTGAGCTTTGCTGAATCTCGCGTGTTACATTGGTTTATATTGATTTGCCCTGAGAATTCTTGTGATACGAGTTGAAACGCAAATCTGCTGCGTCTCGCGGCTGAGATCTCTTTCTCGCTGTGCATTCGCGGTTGATGTTTCTATTCTCGAGTTGCTTTTAGCGACTTGTTTTCGGGTATTCTTTGGATCATTCGAGAAGTTTGAGAAAGAAATTTGAATGAAAGTGAGAAAGCATGAGCGATTCTTTTTCTTTTTCTCTGTAGTTTTTTTAGAACTATGATTTATGTGGAACATTAAAATATGTTATAATTATTCGCAATCACTAAATATATTCTACGTCCACGATTCGTAATTTTTCGCTCTGAATCCCCACTTCAAAGATTGTTGTGATAAGTGTTCAGCGTGCCAAATTAACATCTAAACGTGGAATGATCATTAAGAGTTTAAACTGTCAATTCTAAACACGTCCCTGAAGATTTCATAGAATCGTTACTCCTCAAACATTTAAATCACCTTCGCGGCGCGTCATTAAAAAAAAATTGCACACCACTGTTTCATACTTGCATTCCAACTAATCGATTATTCATGACAAAAGTATAATAACTAAAAGTCAAAACGTTCTGCTGTTTCCGTGATGATTCAGAATCTCTCTCTCTCTCTCTTTTTCTCCCTATTTCTACATCCCACAGAGTGTCGTTATCGTTATTATTATAACGTTCCATCCTCGTTTCTAAGAATACAGTCCGAATTTCTACGAAAGCGAGAACGTTCGGTCGTGCGACACCTGTGACATCGTTCACGACTATTTTCGTGCTACCCCGTGGTGTTCAGCTTTTCTCGAATTTTGGATGCCTGACAATTCCGTGACATCGTCTGCGATGTTATTATTGTTACTATGACTTTGTTACGTGTAATTCAATACGTTTCAGGCAAAAAACAAGATTAAGGATTGTCGCAATTTGCAATGAGCAAGGCGTGACAATTGAACCACAAATTATTTCTATAAAAGGCTAATCAGAAAAATAGGAAATATAAATGTCTACAGGGCTGGTTAATAGAAGCTTTTTTATTACAAAGAAAGGGAGATTAGAAAAAGAAACGAAAATGGGAGAGTGTATAAAAGGATGTGAATAATAATAACAGTACTTTCCAGTCGATTTCATGAATTTGTAAGAGAAACGGAAACCTTTGGCTTTTATATTTTGTAAATGTTAGGAAACCGTAAATTAGAGAGACTTCAATGTTTAACGAGATTGTATTGCATTTCGTTCCCGAAGTACTGGTCAACGATCGATCAATTATTTGTACAAACGCATGGTTAGAAAAATAAAATAGGAAAGATAGAAGTATATAGGAATAATTATTGTAAACTTTTTATTAGAAAGAAAAGAAAATCGGAAAACATGCAAGTGGGAGAACATATTAAAAGATTTGAATAATAATAAAAGTACTTTCCAGTCGATTTCATGAATTTCTAAGAAAAACGGAATCCTTTGCCTTTTATATTTTATAAATTTAGGAAACCGTAAATTCTAGAAACTTCAATGTTTAACGAGATTGCATTGCATTTCGTTCCCGAAGTACTGGTCAACGATCGAGCAATTATTTGTACAAACGCATGGTTAGAAAAATAAAATAGGAAAGATAAAAGTATATAGTATTGCAAACTTTTTATTAGAAAGAAAAGAAAATCAGAAAACATGCAAGTGGTAGAATATATTAAAAGATTTGAATAATAATAAAAGTACTTTCCAGTCAGTTTCATGAATTTGTAAAAAAAAAATGGCAACTCTGGCTTTTATATTTAATAATTTTAAAAACCGTCGATTGGAGAAATTCCCATGTTTCAACGATATTGTATTGACTTTCGTTCCCGAAGTACTGATTCCTTCAGGCTTCTTGAAAATCGCTTCCACAGACCTTTTCCTATACCTACCAGTTTACCTGCTTACCTATCTCCGCCGGCCAAGGTCGACTCTTTTATAGTTACAACGAAGTGGTACCTACAGGCCTCCGTTGCATTTCTGCCAGGAATGACGCGGCTGCACGTGTGCACGTTCCACGGCACGGCTGGATGTCCAGTTTCATTCAGCAACGTGTTTCTTGACGCGACGGCGGAATTCGTTTCGGCGGACGTGTCTAGAATGGACTTTCGGTCAATTTGTCGCTTGCGGAGAGCCCTCGTTGCTCGATTCCGGAGCAAATCGAGTTAACCGATGTGGATCTTGCCGCGCCGGGAATTGGGATTTCGCTCGGATCGGATAAGGAAATGTTTGGAATTTCTGTGTCCTTGAGATGGAGCTTTGAAGTATCTACCAGTGAACTATTTTATTCTATGAAGGAGCATAGACTAATTTTCAAATGGAATTAATTATGGTGACATACATTCTTGTTCCCTCTGTATATTTATGATACGAGTAGTTCTTTTTTTTTTAGAAACGATATAAGAGACCAGTGAGCAGGGCATTTTGAGTTAAAATTATTTTACAGTGTTGTCTGTAGGAAAAATAAAAGGTTAGACAAATATCAAAAAGATTTTTATGTTAAATACGTAAAACAATGTAAATGTTATCAAACCTTGCACAGTTCATGGCAAGAAAAAATCACATAGAGTTTGTCTGACTTTTATGTGGCCTTTAAGTGGCTTGCATGCGTATGGTATCTTTCGTTTGCAACCTCCCTTTTATAATTTTAAGTACATTTGGATCAAGTTGTCCATTTTAATTTGTCAACTCCATATTGTATCTTCTATACAGTATTTCACAAATAGAAGTTACAAAGTATTATAACCATCCACATTGCATCCCAATAGTTTGGAAAACAAACACGACTTTCGTTCATTACAAAAGTGCAATCACATCGGTAATTATCGAATAAATAAATGAAATTTATTAAAAACCCTTAAAAATCAACATTTATAGTTTCACGTGCAATGGTGCACGTAATGAAATTCGTCGAAAGCAACGCGCATGCGCATCAACAAAATTTGTAATCAGTGTTTCAACATGCATACCGCATTCCGTCGCCAGTCGGCAATCGAAAAACTAGTCTCTCGCTGCAGCTGAAATTTTTACCCAGAAAAAGCGTTCTCCGAGTGACCTTACCTCGGGCCGTTCATAAATATTGATAAAATGCGCTTCCTGCCGAACGGCAGGAGGCGAAACGTAAGGGTGGGACAGGTTTGGGACGAGAAAAAGGTAGAGCCGAGGAAAAAGGGAAACGTAGTCGCGTGGAGTGCTACTCCAGGTGTGATGCCGTCGTCCGAGCGATAAAAGGCGTTACTTCCCTTTATATTTTTGGGAGCGTGGAATTAATATTCATGAAGAACCAGTGCTATGTTGGATTCAGAAGGTAGAGATACGACGCGCGGATTATGGGCGAGTAATACGGTCGAGGGAATCGTTGGTGAAATTATTGCAAATCATAGATTTTCACGGGCTTGCCAGTCCAGATCGATATTCAATCTAATTGAATTCTTGGAGCGGTTCTGTTGCAGTATCCGACACTTAGGGGAGTCTAGTTAGTGCTATATTTTGGAAATCCTGGATGCAAATTAATGTAAAATTAAGGGGGAATCTGGCTAATATTAAATGAATTTATTGTGAGAAACGTATTAAACCAATTGCTTTAAATCTTGGAGGACACTTTATCATACAACTACACTAAATAGACAAATTTTTGTTCCTGTGAAAAGTCGACAAATATCGCAGATTTGAGGACATGTGTGCAGTTCTATAATATTTATGCGCTAGTATCTATAATATTTATGGGCTTCTCACAGCAACAAAAGTTTGTTTAATTTAGTGTAATTGTAGAATGAAACGTCCCCCGAGTGTTAAAGAAATAGGTTTAATATTCCCTTCACAATAAATTCCTAAAGATCCATTCACTTTAAGTTTCAATAGTATTTTATTTATTATTTCCCTTCTAAGAACAGTTTTATGCAAATGTGGAAGGCAAATATTTTACAAGCGTTACAGTTCCACATTTCCCCCTAAAAGTATTGAAAGAAGTATGTCAGATATTCACAGGAAGTGGAACATCCAATATATTGGACCAACAGTATTTTTGGCTAGGTATCGTAGCAGTACTGTGTCAATATTTGGAAAAAAATCATCGGTAGCCAAGGGGTTGTTGGAGGAAAGAGCTCCAGTAGAAAAGGGAAGCACGAAGATCTACATTGGCTTTCTCTCTATCTCGCTCTTTTCAGAAAGATCAATCACGAATGTTTAAACTGCAGACGAAACAGGAGAGCATAAATACTGTACACATAAGAAACGTGTACAACTCAATTGTCTACACGCCTCCCATTCCCCCTTACTTTATTCCCCATTCGAAAGGAGCATTCCGCTAATAGAACACGCGCGCCATTCGCGAACTTGATACACAAGAGACACCACTTTTGTTTCATCCACGAGGGTGCATCGAAAAAGAAGGCGAACGTCGAGCGGCGGGGGGGAATCGATGTCACGGAAAGCTTTAAAAGCTTTCAGTAACGCCCTTTTATGTTTCCTCACGCTCCGAAAATCGTTTTATCGCTGTCAACGAACGCTGCCGCGAGACGGCACCGATCTCGGCCGAACTCGCCTGGCTCGGAACGAATATCTCTCCACCGGTCCATGAAATCTGTGCCCACCTTCTCCCGAGCCGACGAACGGCTATGCTTTTAATAGTGGTCACGAAACCGTCGCAAGGCCGTACGTTCCTTTGTACCGTGGACGTTCGCATCCGCTCCGCGGCTGGCCCGACGTGGGAATTCCCGTTGATCCGTGAATTTTCCAGAAATCAAGGTCGGGGCGGGATCGAAACGATTTTATTCCCGTAATAAACCAGCCGTGAGGTATTCTTACCCCGGAGCGTTTTCTACGCTCGGCCGATCGGCGAAACTACGGAGCAGTTTCGCTCGACATTTCACGCTGTTCGTCGATTTGCGCTCGATTGCTGATCGCTCCGCGAAAATGGTCTCGCTATTCGGGGACGCGATCGGTGCAGAAGACCAGGGCGCGTCGTCCGTTCTTAACTTGCAATCAGATCTAGCGCGTACTTGCTAGAGTGATTGCTCTCTTCACGAGCGATGTCTTAGCTTGTAGCAAGATGTAGGAAGAGTGCAACGATTGCGAATGGTATTATTTCATTGGCGTTCTGGGTTACAGTGGTCGCGCGCTTTGCTTGCAAAATGAACTACAATTATCGCGAGCACAGAATATTTTGGCGTGGTTGTCGAGTCGATTTGGGGAATCGTGCGGGCATCGATTGCTGGTTACTCGCAGCGTGCAATTAATGCCAGACTTAACTGGAGCTGTGGCGCGTATCGAAATTACTTGGAGCGTGAAATTTATCACGCGGACTAACGCAGAGTATCGTTATTTTCGCGCATGCTGCAAAGGGATGCGATTCGTTCAGTGTCAGAAAAAACAAAATGGGCGAAATAGCGACTCGAGCTGTAGTTTATGCTTTGGACGAGAATATAGCGATTTGTTTCTTGAAAAGTGGTTGCAGATTGTGAAATGGGTTAGACTTTAATATTCTTGTCATCAATCATATTTATGTAGGATTGACGGGATCGAATGCGAAGGAAAAATAGCGATTCGTACAAATTCAGATAGATTGATAGCAAATAGTAAATGATTACACTCTCGCTGGCAGCTCGCCATGCTCTCTATACAAAAATCAAACGCGATTCGGCAAAAACAGAATCCACCTACCAGATGGAAGCGAACTGCCCGCTACCGCAATTTCACTCCCCACATTTTATATGATTTCGGACATCTGAATATTTTGGAACAATTCGGTCCGCAAGAAGCTGTGATCTGTTCAGTTACAAAATTCACACTTGTCGGACGGCAGTACGTAAATCGGTCCGCGCGAGGTTAACAAGTTAACAGGAATTTCTAAATATAGCAACCTCGGGAAGGGCAATTGATGCAGCACCGATAACAAAGCCGTAACGCTGACGTCAGGACCAATAAAATCGCCATCCTATTAAATAATGGTCCAGCACCAGATGCACCGAGTTCCTCGGCGTTCGCCGTTTAGATGCACACGAGGTGATTGGGCATCAAGGTCGATTCATTAAGTTCTCGATTCGTGTCGTATCATGCACGGAAAACAATTATTGTTAACTATACTGTTTGCTCGATTGCTCAAGTTTTGTCTGTCGCGTTTGCGTTGGTAAATCGTATCACGATGATCGCATAGTAAGAAAAACGAGTGAGTAAAAGATTTCGATAATAGACTATGTAAATTTAGAATTTGAAGAACGGAGTACTGCAGGGTGAGGATAGATGGAAGAAGTGTTGCGTCTCATTTAGCTTCCTTATCGCACGCTGTTGCAATCTCTTTAACGATCATTAGCAATGGATACCGCATATTTTAGTGTCAGCGAAGGTATTTCTACAAGAACATCGTGTTCCCACGTCCCGCGTTAAAAAGTGCTCCGGAGTCCAAGACTGCGTCAATACAGCGACAAAAGTTTCGTGTACCGAACCCCCAAGCTTCAATAACCATTGCTACTCATTCCAACTCCGCAAACAGATCGTCCAGAAAATCGTGCAATAATGGTAGACAACTTTACGCGGAGTCCACTCACAATGGCCAGGGTGGCCGTTCTTTACAACGTGTAAGAAAGACCTCGTAAAATGGACGAGAACTTCCCGTTGGAATTTCTAATTTTCCCTTATCGCTGTTTCCTGGACAAAGTTTTACTCCTTCGAAGAAATCCCCATTCAAGCTACCTCCCACGTCGACCCGAGTCCTCTTCAGTCTCCTCGGTGGCTGCACTATTACTAGGACGTTGCGGTGTTTCTTTGGTAAAACTATGCCAGACTCGCCTTCGCAGTCTTGGAGATCCAATTTTCTTGATCCTCTACAGTAGCTTTCTCCCTAAACCAAGGAAAGTCAGTTCTGCGCGCGGATTGTCTAAGGGCTGCACACTTTGCGTGGTAAAACATTTTTCAATGTTAAGAACCCTCGGGGAGCCTGCATAGTATGCATCGTACTTTATGATAAAAATTGTGGATTTTTATGTATCTGTAGGAAATTGAGAGGCGCAGAATTGCATAAAACGCATTTAATATGAATAAATGTACAAAATATTTGGATTATAGTTATATTAGATATTTAGTTATATTCGAATTTTTATTATGTTATCAAAAACATGAATTCGCATAAAAATCCGCAGCTATATCAGCAAGGATGAGATTAATAGAATCAAAATTAATTAACAAAAGACAGTTTAGTGGAAAGGGGAAATGCCATTGACTAAGGACAATGCATGTAAAACGTTGACTTATTCTACCAACCATTTTCAGTAAATGATAAAATACTAAGTCACTAGGAACCTGGCTAAACAGACGAAAATGAGACTGGGATACAGGGATTCTTCCATAGTCATGAGAAATATTAATCATAAAGACATAATCTACTATTCTAAGCTGCAGAATCCATGTTTGCTTGGCATAATTCAGTATGGGTTAAAGTCTCCTCGACAGTGGAGTACGTCAAAAATGGCTCCGCTGCATTTTATAAAAAGAATCGTGGATCATCGGTGATGAGATTTACAGAACCTAAATTGATTAACAAAGACAGTTCGGTAGAAAGGAGAAATACTGCTGTCTAGGGTAAATAAGGCACGTCAGATATCGACTCGTCCTACGAACTACACTATTTTCAGCAAATGATAAGATCCTAAGGCAATAGAGTGCCGGTTAAACAGACAAGAATATATTAATGCAAAGCTTTGCTGGACGACCAAGATCTGAATCATCCATACGACTGAGACACAGCGATTCTTTTCAGAGTCACAAGAAATATTAATCATGAAGACCGAGCGTACCATTCTAAGGTTCATTCTAAGGTCTTCTCCACTGAATCTCGTCCTCTGTATACGGAAAAATCGCAAGGGAATTTAGAAGAAGAAGAGCATGTAGTCCCGATCCTGCCGAAGGTACATACATTAACTCTGGGTCCCGCGAGCATAGTGCCTCTCTGTACGTTTATACATACACAGTCTACCCGCTGGACATGTTCTAGAAGGAAAAAGAAGGAAGGTGCCGTAGAGTAACTTGTATCATCAATACAATCCTCAGAGTTATAAGTTCCTCGTCCAGAATCCAACGAATCGAATCCTCGAACCTGCTGTTTCCTCCGCACGGTCCTCGGGTATCGCGATCTCGCTGGAGCGCGGGTGCAAAGAAGGCGCACGGAGCAGCGTGTATACACGAGGCGGTACACGAGCGTCGCGCGGGGATAAAGCGGCGCACGGGTACACATTCTTCGGGTAGGTGCACGCATCGAGCAGGTTCATAATCACCTGGCCGCGCGCGTACATATCGAGCGACCCGAGTTAGGCCGTTTCTCTCTGCTTTATAACCAGTTTCGGTGTAACCACCAGGGGCGGTGTAAACCGTGGCCGGTGTTGCGCCACGGCGCGCGGCGAACTGTCCGGGGGGGGGGGGGGGCGAGCGGCGGACCCGCGGCGTTTGTATTCACGGCTACGAGAGCCGCGGCTCTTCGTTCTTAGACTCCGGAATATATTATACCGCGCGCTGTACATCGCCGGCACAATGCCTTCCGTACAATGGTATAATGCGCGTACGGAACGCGATACAATCGGCGGGCCCCTGCGTCCGGTATATTCAGCGTCATACTTCTACTTATATTGTTAATATAACGCGATGCGTATTTCTACCGCCGCGCTGTTCGTCGGTTCTCCTTTCTCTGGTGAACGAAAAAAAGCTGAATGACGACGCTGGACCGTGTGTATTTCAGAAGCGTCTCTTCAACCCTCCCCCGGGCACGGTGGTGTAGAATGTAACACCTTCGGCCTCGGCGTGAATGCTCGTGGAACGAGGCGGGTCTAAACGTGTGCCTGGCTATTTCTAGATCCTTACGCCGCGAGATCTGTGCAACGCGCTTTCGGATCCACGGATCGTTAGTATTGCGAGATAAAGGCGGTGATCCAGGGGACGATAATTGCCTCGAGTGCAATTCGAAGCCATCGAATACAGAACGGATAAGGAAGTTTGGAAAATCATGGGATTAGTTGTTTCTTATTGTTCTTATGAAAGGGGAGGGAGGCAGGACAAATAAGTTTAAGGGGGGCGCTGGGCAAAAGCAAAGCCAGGACTATTAGGCGGATCTCCTTCTAAGATGGTCCTCCAGGACTATACATTGCGAAATAAAAGCAATGGTTCAGAGGGCGATAGTAACCTCGGGTACAATTCGAAGCCATAGAATGAAAAACTGATAAGGAAATTTTGAAAACCATGGGATCACAGTTGTTCTTGTTGTTCTCTATGGAAAGGGGGTGGTAGAACAAATAAGTTTCTGGGCAGCTCTGGGCTCAAGCAAAGCCAGGACTATTAGGTGGATCTCCTTCTAGGACGGTCCTCCAGGACTATACCTACATTGCGAAATAAAGGCCATGGTTCAGAGGGCGATAGTAGCCTCGGGTACAATTCGAAGCCACTGAACAAAAAACAGATAAGGCAATTTGGAAAATCATGGGATCACAGTTGTTCTTGTTGTTCTCTATGAAAAGGGGGTGGTAGAACAAATAAGTTTCTGGCTAGCTCTGGGCTAAAGCAAAGCCAGGATTATTGGTCTCTTTCTAAGACTGTCCTTCAGGACTGCAACCTGTCCTAAGGCCAAAGGCAAAACGCATTGTTGATCAGCCACGTACGTGCATTTATTCAAATGTATCGGTTGCGAAGTGGACGGAGGAGCATCGCAGAAACATTGCACCGCGGAACGTCACAGGAAGCGGGTCGTTAATCTGCGGCCACGATCTCATTTCCACTAATTGGCTGATAGGGACGCCCGATACGGACGATACCGCGCTACGTAAGTGCACGGATACGCGGGCGCACGTGTGCGACCGCCGCAAAGGCTCCAGCACCGGGAAAGATCGCGGGGAAAAAGACGAGCGAAGAGGCCGCACTCTTATGCAGGCGCGCGTGCTGCACGAGATATTGAGAGGGCGAAAAGGAGAGAGAGAGAGAGGCCTTCCTCTCTCTCTCTCTCTCTCTCTCGTGCACCCTTGACCGTGCGAGAGTCCCTTCGAACCATCGTTCTATCGCTTACGTTTCCGTTTCTTCCCCCGTCGTTGCCGGGACCGGCTTTCGCACCGCGAATTTCAGCCCCTTCTGCGCGATATTCCTCGACCGTGAGACACTGCTAGGGCGAACGAATTGCGAACGGAAGTCGGAGGGTGTCGAGTGCGGCTGAGGGAGCGCGATAAAGAGCGTATTGACACAGAAGGGAAAGGGGAATCAATTTCAGACGTGTTTGATTACCAGCGCCACTTTTTACCTCCGTTTCGTGTTTGCGATGAGACGGGCTGGTAATTATTTTGTGGAGAGGATATAGATATGTTGACTTTGAATTAGCTTGGTACTCGTATTCTTATGATAAAATGGATATTGTTTACGTTGGCCAGAAAAAGAAAAGGCAAATATGCTTTTACATGCTCTATTTTATTAGTCCTTTAATTCTGAACATTGTATAACAAACGTCCTTAGACGTTTAGTTAAATGCTAAATCTAAGCTGTTTACTCAAAACGTGTATAAATGTACTTCAGAACGATGTTCGTTAATGTAATTATTTATATCAACTCTGTCTTAGTTAACTAAATACAGTATCAAGTGTTTATGCTTATTGTTCTCCTATAATAATAAGAACTGTCCTGCTTTAGTATGGAGAACTGGTTAAACGTTTGTAGGACGAAGAGAGCCAAACGGAATTATATATAATTTACAAAAACAATGGAAATCGATTACAGCATCAATGCAATGTTAATCAACCAAATGTGCCAACGTAAGAAAAATGTGCAAACGTAGGAGAACACCGATGATAAATTGAAAATTGCAACTGAATCCTTTTCCTTCATCCCTGTGGGTCATCATTTTATTCTCCTCAGCTGTGTCACCTTTCACACCCTGAAATCCAGACTATCCCACTAGATTCGCTATGTGAAAGGCCAGTGGCCGAAAGAGGAGCGCATAAAAAGGACACGGGAAGAGAAATAGCGGTGGAAAAGTGAATAGACGACAACCACAAAAAGCGAGGTAAAGGGAAAGTCTCTTCGTGACTGGACCGTCCTTAAAGGATAAGCTCGCGTTAATGCAAGAAGCCCAGTAAAGGGAATTGCACCTATGGACGAGGGGATTCTGAAGGTCTCTCTAGTGAATTTCGTGGAACGTCTCTAGAGATGGGAGTAGGGTCAGAGTGTGCCAGTGTTAAACAGTGGTTCAGGAGTTGAATGCAAGGCGAGCATCTAAAAGCCAGCTTGTAGGAGGAATTCGAGTAATTTTTGTGCAGAATCATTGGATAGTTCCAATTCGCATTAACGTTCACATGGTATGGTATGGAAGTATGATTCTAAAAATGATTGATTCGAAATATGATATGCTTAAACGAATGATTGCATATAGCAATTGTGTTAGGATAAATAATTTGCGTTCCAGGAACCACAAAACGTTACATACGAAAGTACAGTTCTGGACTTCCAATGAACCCATTCGCTTCGATACGAATATTATTCGATCAAAACTGCACTTGCGATACAACACTAATAAGATCGACTAACTCGCACGAGAATCTCTTTACATTGTTTAAACTCCCGCGATTCACGGTGAAATTTCAGAAATCGCGCGCGCGGAATGTCGGTGAAATCGTGTAACAACATAGCGACGGTCTGGTTACATTGTACCTAGAGTCTCCAATTACCGTTAATTGACTGTAATAATTCAGTGAAATCTTAATCGACTAAATACTTGTGTCCCCGAGTATCGCGATCAGGCGCCACGGATTCGTAGGATACCAAGGAAGAGCGCGTGCCTCGAATACTTTTCCCACCAAGTCACTCGGCTAAGGTCGATTTCTACGACGTGCAGCCGATTGATCTCGTCGCTCTCATTCGCATGCTGAGTTTTCCACGCGAGTTGCCTTTCCTGTTTTTCTTGCCTCGTGAAAGGTTAACCGCGTCCGTTTGCGGTAACTTTTGACTGAATCGCGGCCGATTGTTGCATTATACGCGACATCTATACTGTCGCTGGATGATCAAAGAACCTTGCTGAGTGTTACTCGCGACAAGTGGTAAATTAACACGTTCACTGTCCTTAATGTAACGCAATCGACGCTCGTACGGAAAACGCGAACAGTAATTTTATTTGTCATTTGTAAATGAGCACGATTCTTTTTTATCAATGAATTTTACTTTACAATAGATATACATATTTTAACAACTATTTTACAATGGATATAGTTGTGTGCTTAATATAATAATACAAGAATGCAACAAGAAAAAAACACTGTGCCTCACGAATCATCCATTTTCGGCAATGATGGCACAATTCCAAATTTAATAATGAATAATTGAAAATCTATTTTGCTAGCGACAAGTCTTTTTCACTGTCTAATGCAATTGCCACTCGTATGAGAAACGTAAAGAGTAGTTTATCTTGTTATTTGTAAATGAGCACGATTCTGTTTCATCAATGAATTTTAATTCGCAATAAATATACATATTTTACCAACTATCTTACACTGGATATAGTTGTGTACTAAATATAATAATACATGAATGCAACAAGAAGAAAAAACACTGTGCCTCACTAATCATTCATTTTCTGCAATGATGGCACAATTCCAAATTTAATAATGAATAATTGAAAGTATATTTTTCTAGCGACAAGTCCTTTTCACTGTCTTTAACTCTAATGCAATTGCCACTCGTATGAGAAACGTAAAAAGTAATCTATCTTGTTATTTGTAAACGAGCACGATTCTTTTTCATTAATGAATGTCAGTTTACATAAGTGTGCATATTTTAACAACTATTTTACATTGACTATAATTGTGTATTAAATGTAATAATGCACGAACGCAGTAAGAAAAAAGCATTGTGCATCACGTTTCGTTTATTTTCTACAATGATGGCATAACTCGAAATTCAATAATAAACGATTGAAAGTTTATTTTGTTGCCGACTAGTCTTCGCGAAATGTCTGACGGTCCGATAAACCCAGCCAAATGCTGTATTCATGAATGTTTCCTCATTAAATACCTATCAAGCGTATTCCAAGTAAAGTTTGAATGGCATTTGTTAGAAAAGTGTTCAAAATATTATCACGTTCCGCTCTCCGTGCTGTCGTAATTTCACTGAATTCGCTACTGCTTCAGGGATGCAAATCGGCGAGATATAACCGTGTTACGAGGCGAAGGGTCGGGGCAAAGGTTTGTGGAACGCGCTGTCAAGAAACAAGCTGACAGGGTAACTCAATTACGTAATGTCGAAAGTCAGTCGTAGGCAGGTGTAATTCGATTTTTTTCTTAAACTAATTTGCTTCAGCTGCGGATTAGTATTGTATATAAGTGCTCCAAAGAATAGAAGTTGTTTCGTATCCACCGTGGAAAACTCATCACAGTTCTACGTTCAGTACTTAATTGTTTCCATTATGAAGATTGTTATTCTCGTTTGATTAAAAATAGTTGTCATGCGATTTTTCAATTTCCGACTTATTGTACTAGTCCTCATTTATAAGTCCTCGAGCATATAATGAGTTTGGAATGAATAATTAGAACGAATTATTAAAGTTTACTGCGACACAAGACTATTTAATGTTGGGAAATTAATTAATAAAACAAACATTTTATTCCTTCGTTTCTTACGAAATTCAATAAATCTGTTAAAAGAGATAAAAACCAGCGTTCTTGTCGAGCCACGAGAATCAATTTCTGGTCCAATCTAATCTATTTAATTCCTGCAATGCACTTCTTGTCTATCAATGTGCACCGAAAGCGTTTCATTGAAGGCGACAAAAAGGAAGACGGACGCGATCACCAAGCCCGGGCCAGGTGTATACCTAAGTCAAACAACGGCGATGTTCACGAGATTCTCGTAAACCGTACGGAACATTGTAAGCGCATCGGGACGCGACGGGGTTGTCTCGAGAGCCGAACGTCTGCGATAGTCCTGTGGCGCTAGGCGTTCCGAGCGGACGGTCGCGTTTCAATTTGCCGATTTCCAAAGCTCCAACGGATCGAGTCGGTTGATCTCTGGAAAATTGGATACGTGATGGGACTTCCTTGAACTACGCGGAAAGTTTACGAGCGATCCCTGAATCTTTACTGCCTGGCTGCGGGCTTGCTTCGACCAGCACCATGAACGGTTATTCTTCTTCGTTCTTACGGGCCCCAGGATCGAGGGCCGAGAGAACGCAATCAGCCGAGGAACGTTCCTCGATCACTGGATGCAGTTCCGCGCTTCGATGATTAGTTTGGTCCCCTGGGAACGATTTTAGCTGGTAAATGATTCTTGGTAAATTGAGCACGTGATTTAAAATGGGGCAGATTTTGGAACTTGAGTGTGCACTTTTGGAGTGCTTTAGTGGATATAATAAATTAACTAGATTTTCGGGTGTAAGAATGAGAAGTTCTTTTCCTTTAGTCAAACAGCTTCTTTCATATCTCCGTTTCCGTCTTAGCTGGTAAATGATTTTTGGTAAATTAAGCGTGTGAACGAATGGCACGTGATTTAAAATGGGGCAGATTTTGGAACTTGAGTGTGCACTTTTGGAGTGCTTTAGTGGATATAATAAATTAACTAGATTTTCGGGTGTAAGAATGAGAAATTATTTTCCTTTAGTCAAACAGCTTCTTTCATATCTCCGCCTCAGCTTCTATCTCAACGAATAAGTAGCAGAATCAACCGATAAGTGTGAAAACATGTTACGAATAAAAACAACATGATATTTACATCTTAACTTGAAAGTCTGTCGCTCGATGCGAATATGTTATTGCGTGAAATTTTCGTAAAGCCAGTTGGATGATGAAATTTCTTATCAAAAATTCCACGACTACCTCAGAAACAAAAGAATAACTCGCAATACCTTTTCCTGCTTTCAATCCGACTGAATAAGAAAGTCGCTCTCGATCTCGCCCAATTTTTCGCGAGTCCTCTCGGATGGCCAGCGGACTCTAAACACCGGGTATGCAATTTCAGACTAATCTCTCCGCGCGTTTCCGAAACGTTTTTCAACCAGTCTAATCAGATTACCCCCGGTTTACAGTCAAGCCTACGCTTGTGCTCCTTTTAGAAGAGTTTCACTATGAAACCGGGCGGACACAGTTAAAAGATGAAATTGAAGGAAGGTTATTAATTGCCTCTCGTCCAGCTGCTCCTTCGCCGCTCGCGAATATTTAACGCCTCGGAGTAATTATATGGGCTTAGACCGGAAGGTTCTTAATGACTCTGCAGCGAGGCGCAGGGATCCGCGGGTTGGCTGGCGTTGCCCTCGTATTCGGGTCATTTAGTTGGCTTTCTCGCTTCGTCTATGCTCCGCGTGGCAAGCTCCAATATTTCTGGATCAAACCTTCATTTACTGGGTGGTAATTGTGTAAATGTCTTTTTATTTTCTTATATAATGTCCGCGCGCAACGATGTATGTAGTTTCCACGGCACATCATTCACGTTTCGATGTTCCCGTAGAAATGGGTTGCTGGAAGCGACTATTGCGACTGATCGAAATTGTGGCGATTTTTATTATTTGTAAAGGTGGTGAATAATTTTATGTTCGTACGCACAGAAACATCATTTTGTTCATTCTCAATGCCTACCTTTTTGCCTATGGCGCGGGACGAATTATTTGGGGAGAATAAGAAACGGAACTTTGCTCGGGAAACTAGTAAGTGTTGCGGCAGAGGTGCATCGTCGGTCCATCCCTTTCCCTTGCTACACCTTTTTAATATTAATCCCTTCGTTTCGGTCTGTTCGCTAAGCGGAATACATACCCACTTCCCTCGCCGTCTTTCGTTCGCTTCGCCCCGTCTCGTTCTATCCCCGATCGCGAGATTTATTCGCGACCCTGTGCAGCGGATATGTACGAGCAAAGGAAGTCCTTTATTTCTGTGGCATGACGAGTCGTGTGCGCGCACGTGAATGCGGCTTTAAACGTCCCTGTGGGACGCACGTTTGTGCTCCAGCGGACACGAGAGTATGCGGAGTACAATCGACTCACGGGAGCCTCACTTTCTTCCGTTCCATCGGATTTATTTAATCTTTCGCCCCTTTTAAGACCGCTTCCGCTTTATTTGCAAACGTGCGATCGGCGTGTTCGAGCTTTCTACCGCGACAAGTTTATTTATTTACGCCAAGTGGGAGTGCATAGTGAACGAAACGCGATACAGTTTGAAGAATGAAGTAATTCTTTCAAACACAAGTGGAATGAAAAGTAGAATGAAAACTTTAACAACGATCTTTTATGCAAATCATACTACCAGATGCAACTCGACAGAACAGAAGAAATAATGATTGATAGATTAATAATTGGGCGTACAGAAATTACGTTTAACTACAATTTAAACGAAACAGTATCATGATAACAATTACTTTGGATAGTCGAATACGTTCTATCAGATTGCATTAGTACAGCCCCTCCGCTGCGATCCAACTGTGCAGCATGTATGAATAGCGAATTCGCAGTATCGTCGAGAGCGTTCGTCTCAGTCTGCAGCTAAGCTTTTCGCGAGGGCTGCCGTCGAGCCTTCAATTTCGGCTTAAGGAATTCTTCTCTCGCCTTCGGTGCTTCGCTTCCCATTTACTTAGCCCCGCTCTAAACTTCCGGACATCCATTCGTTTCATGGTTACTGCCTCTGCTTAACGCGCCGCGTTAAAAGGAGGGAAATTCCCTTGGAAAGAAGTGGCTCCTTTGTGCCGAGAGAGATCTCGCTGAGAAGCAACGCCGGGACTGGTCGGACGTATGATTGAAAAAGTTTAATTTGTTTTGAAGACGAATTCGTAGGCACGATTTACTTCTTTAAAGTCGTTCTCTCCGGCGACGTTTCTCTTTCCGCGAGATCGCTGGCCGAGAGTAGCATCGAGCTAAGTTGCTTGGTTTCGTCGCAGGAGTTCGGCGTTAACGTATAATTGTTTATCGGAAAGTCAAACGTGGAATTGCGAAACTTTGGGAACGATAAGAATGCCATATTGGCACCCTTCTTATGAGTAGCAAAAGGAATGCATAATATGTACAATTTTTAGTGTAGCTTCATGAATAAATTGATGGGCTTTTTAATTCATTTAATTATATAATTCTAGTTGTTTAGATTATTTATACCATTTTATCGGCAATGTATAGAGTTTTTTATTTACAATTTTGAGAGCAGAAAGAAGAATGCAAGCCCTTAGTATTCTTCTGGAAATACCAAGGGGATTAACAGAATAATTATTCCCACCAATATCCTGCAGATGGAATAAAATAAATAAATATTGAGCTTAATGAACGTATAAAACGTATGTAGTAACGAATGTTCTCCCTAGTCAATCCTGAAACTCCGCAATCTTCAGAAATTAACATATTAATATTTAAAAAAACGTCCACAGAAGACATTGAGAAAAATGTCATTCAACTTTCTGAAGTTGCCTGTCCCCAGTCAGTCGTCACTTCAAAAAAGAAACTGCAAGAAATGCACCAAAACGTTCCTGACGCAGCAAGAACGTTGATGATTTTTAACGCTTTTAACCGTAACAGCCGTACACCATTAGCTACGATGGCGAACGACTCAACAGAATTGCCCTCGGTCGCAACGGTTTCGATATTACATGCAACGATGCTGCGTTCCAAAATCGTTTGTGAAATCACTTCTTCACGCGATTTCTTGCTCGTGTAAGTTAATCGTAGTCCATGGTCGTGCACTTGCCTATTCATGCCGTCACGTGAGCACGGTTGATTAAAATTTCGCTCGGCGAAAAATACGAAAGCGGAATGAAATTAGAATGTCTAAGTGGAAGCATAATATTTATAATCAATTTTGTATTGAATTTATAAGTCAGTGCTCGAAAGGACTGTAGCGTTTCTTCTGAATTGTATGCATTTCCAAAAATATAGGATATCGATGCAGAATATACAGTAATGTTTTACTTAAAGTTAAGGGAAAATGAATAAAAGGAAAGGGAAGTGAATATAAAATATCCGAACGTAAAAATATTTATTGTTAGAAATAGCAGCAGAAATGTACATTTGTTGAACACGTAAGATTCATTTACACCGCTTCAGCTTTACATTATCAATCTCCTCGAAGTCGCGTTTGAACTGAATTATAAGTGGAAACTTGTAATTTAAACTGCTTGCGAAATGATACGAAAATTCGCTCGCCCGCGAGCGTAGCGAGGCGTGTTCGAGAAGAAAAATGTGAAAACGCGAGGGAAGAGCAGCTTGTGGCCAAAAGCAGACGCGCGTGTATCAAGCCGTGGCAGTAGCGTGTCCTGTGGAAACTAATGAACTAACTAGCGCGTACAATGGACGGCAGAATGCAGAGTATTTGCTCGCTTATGATGCTAATGCTGCCTCTTTACTTTGCATGACAATTACCTTGCCTAACTCTAGCCGGCCCCCCCACGGGGGCTCTATATTGCTCGTTCCGTATCACGACTCGCCTACGCTGCTATCTAAGTCTACGGTCCCTATTCCCAACGCTCGGGCTTCCTTAGTACGTGCATTAACCTCTACAGTATTTATGCGCAGCGAGCTTTTGTTTCTTCTAATTGTTATTTCCACAATTGAATGCGTATCCTTTAATGTTTCCTTTCCATTCTTTTTCGTGGACTTAGTGTGTAGCTTATGCGACGCTTACGATACATTTAGACTTACTTCAATTATTTCTCTCTGTCGTCTAAATAGAAATTTCTTAATGTACTTTGCAACCATAAGTAAAGCGATAAACGCAATCACGCATTGCCCCCGACGATGGAACGGTCTCAATCTCCCAGAAAGCGTAATCATCGGGATCCGCAGCAGAAATTCGAGACTTGTTCGTCGCCCTGTTCGCAAGTCGGGAAAGCGATTCGCGAAATTCGCCGAGGAAGAGTTGCAAAACGGCTCACACGTCGTATCGGAACTAATTGCGAACGACCGTCAATCGAGAGAGGGAGAGAGAGAGGGGACAGATGGCATCTGAAAGGAACTGGGTCGTTAGCCCGAGTTTAATGATGCCGAAGGACGAGGTACCAGAAGTATCCTGCGAAGGACGAACGTCCTTTTATACACCTTCTCGAACGGACAGACGAACGGCCTCCGAGCGAATCGATAATCCAGCCCGATATATCCTGACCAGGTTGGAAAGAAAAAACGAAGGCTAGGAACGAGGCGAAGAGAGAGAGAGAGAGGCAATGAGAGGATAGAGGAGAGAAGCGGATTCGAGGGAGAATCGCCTGTAGTACTACTGGCAAGCGAAACCGACCAGAGAATACGATATCGGTCGATCGTTAAACTCGACTAGAGCCATCGAACCGGCATGGCAGGGCCAAGGTGGAAGGAGAGGGTGGACTACCCTGGGAGATTCGATGCACGAGAGCATAATTCGTGATCCGACGTTTTGCTCGTCCCGCGTCCGCGATCCTTGAGATTAAACGAGCGCGCCTGCGAATACGGATCGCGAGACAATTTTTGAACCCTTCAGGTCGGGTGCCAAGCGTCAGCGCGGAAACTTAAGTCCAAGAACTTTTTACATTTGATTCTGGTTTGACGACAGCTCCACACTTTGTAGCGCCATTTTCACTTTTATCATTGCAACTTTCTCTATGACCTGATTCTAGAAAAGAGAAATGTGAAAGCTCGAAGGAAGTAGCTTGTGGCGAAACGATTTTGCACCCCTCGGGTCGGGTACCACGCGTCAGCACAGAAATTCAAGTCCAAGAACTTTTTACATTTGGTTCTGGTTCGATGATAGCTCCACATTTTGTAGCGCCATTTTCACTTTTATCATTGCAACATTCCCTGTGACTTGATTGTTCAAAGAATTGCTATATAATCCTGTTGTTTCATTTTGCATTGACACTGCAGTGGAGTCTTGATTAACGGAATTGTGATTAACTGTGTTTTCAATTGTCTGGGATACTGAATTTATTAATAACATATTTCTAACGGCGCAAGAGGGGGTGCATTTTAAATGATGTCTTTCAGTGTTAGGCTAAGATTGTCTTTGAGTTATTTCCTTTCAAGCTCCACGTTAAATGACCAAATTTTAGTTTTACTTGTATAAAAATCCATTATTCTAAAGCTGATCGAAATAGCAGGGAAATTCCCCGAAATTTTGTTGTTTAGTCTGTGATTTGAAGCACAGCTTCTGAGCAGCTCGACATGAAAATTCTTACTTTATTACCCTTGATGCACTTTCTTGGGTACGCAGAGCCAGTGTTTGCTCGCACGCAGACCCGATTTATGGTTTCTCTCAAGGTTTTTCGACGAGATTACGTGGGCTCTGTAAAAGGTTTCATAATCGATAATACGTATATACATTTGCACCGTACACATCGCGTAGTCATTTTGTATATTTATATTTGTAGCAGACCTATGTTTGGTCATCGACTTTATTTACTTATTATTAATTTTATTCTCTTTTTTCCTCCATCCGACAAGACTCGGTTCAGAGAAAAGTTCGGCGCACGACCTATCTCTGTCGCAGTGCTGCACACGACATAAATTACAGTGACCGAAATTTCCATTCAAACGAGAATTAATATACTCGTTTCCCCACTCACCAATCCATCAACGTAATCGAACAATCTTACGACCAACCGCGTGGAAATATTCCACAGCTACTTCAGCAAATCGAACAGTCTCGTCTGATCGAAGAGACCGAAGGAAAACTTGGCGCGCCACCGATTCACCGATTCTCCATGGCAAATTTCTGTACCGTAATGACCAATTTAACTCGCCGCGCACGTTGGCAGCGCGCGATCAGCATGACGCGAAGCTCGACGCAGAACTCCTGTTCCCTTTTCTATTCGCCCGCGAGTCGGTTTGCCTCGTTCCGTGGCACATTAGATCCGGCTAATTAGTATTAACGAACGCGGGGCCCGGTTAACGGTTCTCGATTCCACCCGCTTTTCAATCGACCGTCTCTTTCTCTAATTGTTTAACGTCACGCCGAACGCTAACGAGCCTCGCATAAGTTGAACAGGTCGCGTTATAGACACGGCCGCCTGGCTGCCGTCGAACACCCTCGCGTACGTGCCCCCGGTGTACTTTGGCTTCCCGCCTTTGTCGCAGCCCAACGTCGAGCACCATTCGCTGAATCCTTCGGCGCGACACACGTTGTACCTGATCAATGGCGATTTTTTTGCGTGAGCTACAGCGGTAGGGCTCGGTCGAGTGGCCGGGGAGAAAAAGTCGAGGACCTTTGGATTTGTGAAGAAGAGAGCGGAGTGGATTTCTAGCACTCTGTGGCGCAGCTAGTGTCAGCGATTGCGCGGATTTTTGTACCAGGCGATATTTGAACGATTTTAAATCGCTACACTGGGGGCACCGTGCTGGGAGAAGCTAGTAACGCACAGAAAATACGCAGATTTATTAACAAAAAAGTGTTGGGGAACGTATAAATTACCGAAGATGTTTCTTTTTTTAATGTAGAATGTTTTAGTTTGCTACAGCCGTTTACAGTATCATTTTCTTACAGTAAAAAGTTGGCAAAGATCAAATAAATACATGTAGGAGAAAAATGGGGCACTGTATTAAGATGAAATTTCATACGAACATTCCCCGGTGCTTAGGCTGAACGCTGAAAGAAAGTTTAGTCGAATCGGTTGAACCAATTCCAGAGTTATGACCAAAAGTCCAAGTCGATCTCGTTACGCATTGTCCATCACTATTACAACATGTATTATAATCGAAATGGATCGCGCAGAGGTAGCACGATTATTAAGATGCAGTCTGTCCTCTACTCTTGTCTTTAACAAGCACGATTTAATGGGAAAACCTATTTTCCTCGTATGTACACAGTCCGTTAGAAGATCGCCCGAGAAACGGAGAACAATCTTAATGCCAGGAAAAAGTGGGAACTCTTCCAAACGAAAGAAAGACCTGGGACAAGATTTTGTTCACCATTGTCAGACATCAGGTACGAGCGAAAGATGTCGAAAGAAATTCTTTCCCTGGCCCATTGCGGTGGCTTGATCTGCGCCTGCTCGAAAGCGTTGCTCTATCATTGTCACGCTGTACCCTCCGTGGAACGATACCGTATTACTCGTCCGGCTCTTGTAATTATTTCATGGAACGCCGTAATTTTCGGGTCGTACGCGTGTACACGGGTATACGCGCGAACAAACATGCCTCCCCATTGTTCCCCGGCGGCCCCCGATTCTAATTTCATCTTGTTTTGAACAATGAATGAAAGCAACGCCGCAAAGCGGCGTAACTCCACCTGCTGATAACGGTTCTATTAAAATGGCCGTCTTCTAATTAGCGCATTGTGTGCTGCAAATAAGCTGCCGCGCACCTGGGTCGTATCGTAAACAAAAGGGAAATGGTTTGCCATCGCTTTTGGGAAACTGTAACGCTCCACGGATGAACTACGGTGAGCGTGAGAGCTGCTTGCTTCGCAAACTGTAATGCTTCGAAGCGAATCAGCTGGTGAATTGTTGTTTTTTTTTTTTTTTACTTTTGTCTCAATCGAGTGGTTTTCCTTGGTGGAGTAGGTTCTTGTGTTGGGTGTTGTTCTATAAATCTCAGGAGAAGCGGTTACCGTTCTTTTCGGTTATCTTTGTGATTCAATTAATGTTGAGACCTGATTTATTTAAAAAATTCCGTTCAGCGGTGGATAAGATTGCATTAAGCGATTGAGGCGCGGTGCACTGCTTCCGTCCTCCTTTAAGACATTCCTGGAGATAGCTGCCACGGAACACTATAGCCACCTAGCGACGGAGCATCAAAAGTAATCGATAATATTAACGTTTGAGAAAAATATCATTTTCTCTGGATCGAGACAACATTTTTTCATAAACGAAGACTCGAATTGCAGCTAAGAATCTGACGTACAATCTGGTAAAATATTTAAACGATTTCCAAGCGTAGCTTACGGGTAATCGTTATCAGTACCCGCCACCGTTATCAGTGCCGGCTAAACCAAGATCAATTTCCAGTTGCAACATGCCGCGCGAGCTACAAGTTTATGCTTCCGTTTCGCTCGCGTGTGACTGAATTTTCCGTCACGGGAGTATGTGCGGATAATTCGCCGCGTTCCAGATTTCAGTCCGCCCATTGTCGCGAAACGAAACGACTGGCTGCGACTTTTCTGACCGCATACTTCTCCGCTCGCGCACCGCGACGTATATAATTTGTCGCGAACCTTCTGATCCGGTGTTATGTAAGATTCGCCGTAATCACTCGGCTAGGCAAGGCTTACCTTGAACCGTGCACGCTTCTAAGGGTTTAATGGTCAAACGTTTCTTCCATTAGAGAGAGAGTATGTGCCGCACCTCTTTCGATTAGAATACAGTACGACGATTTGTCGTTTCATTTTCTTTCATTACGGTCCATTTCCCGTTGTTAAAGTGTCCTTGCGTAGGATCGCAAGGATAGAGAAGGTGGACATTAACGCGAGACTTGTTACTGAAATTTTTACCCTTTTTAAGGGTTCATGAGAAATATTATGTGTGTACATACCTTTGCTTCAAAAGGCGAAGTGGAATTTTGGGAGGAGTTGAATGTGGAACGAATACTCTTATGAATCTTATCCTAAGTAATTGACAGTATTGCTAATTGAGTATTAAATTAATTGAATGAAAGATGAGAATAAAGTACGAGTTAATTGAATACTTTCTACGTTCTGTTCCAATGCGATTCAATGATTTAGAATCACAGTGTTGAAATATCGTTAGAATTAATACTTTCTACCATGAGAAATCTAAAAACGATCGTAATATTTAAGATACGTATAGCTTTGTGTTTCTTAATTAAACAAAATCGACATTTTGTCCTTTTAATGGCAACACTGAAGGCACGTAGAGGGGTCTATTAAAACTGTCAGTGGAACCAGCCAATCTATGCTGTAGATTGCTCTCCGATTCGATCGCAGTAACTAAGTGACTAGTACGTGTTAATTTATCGCTGCGATCTACATCCTCGCTTTTATGAAGCGGCCTTTGGATATCGATTGATCGACACCAGAAAATAACGGCGGACAATAAACGAGTGTTTCGTGAGTTTGTTTGCACTGGATGAGGAAACGCTTCTTGAAAGAAAGCTGCCGATAACACTGATAACGATTTCGTCACGAGTTGCATTATGAGGTGCTAATTATTTAAATTACCAATTCAATTACTAATTATTCAATTAATTCGATCACTAATTCAATTATTAATCATTCAATTAATTCAATTACTAATTCAATCATTAATCATTCAATTAATTCAATGACTAATTCAATTTTTAATCATTCAATTAATTCGATTACTAATTCAATTCTTAATCATACAATTAATTCAATTACTAATTCAATTATTAATCATTCAATTAATTCAATTACTAATTTAATTCTTAATCATTCAATTAATTCAATTACTAATTCAATTATTAATCATTCAATTAATTCAATTACTAATTCAATTCTTAAGCATTCAATTAATTCAATTACTAATTCAATTCTTAATTATTCGGTTAATTCACTTACTAATTCAATTCGTATCGCAATTTGTACTCCAAGTAAAGAAACTGAAATAACCAAGTCACCCATTTACCAACTTTGATGTCTCACCTCTCGATCATGATTCCCGATCGCGAAGTCGTCGAAAGAAGATTCTGCAGTTGGAGAAGAAAAGATGTTTCTCTCGTTCCCTGTGAATCTACGAAGCTCATATAGCTCATGTAAATGAACAAGCGACGAGCCGCGCGTTGCACCACGTGCACATGCATTACGTCTGAGAATCGTGTCAGAGCTCGCGAATGAAGCGATCGAACGAACGCTGGTTTCACTTCGATATTCGTACACGGCGATAACTCCCTTCTACCTCCTGGTGGTGGCGGTCGCGGTTGTTCGCGGGCTCGATCGCGTGCACGACTCGATCAAATTCCGGTGAAAGCGCACGATTCTTGTTTATTAATACACATAAACTGTACCTATGCGCACGCATTACGCGAAATCCGCGGCGGGCACGTCTCCGCGTTTACGGAACGCGTTGAAAGCTTGGTTCTCCCGCGAGATCGTACTTTGGGCGATAAGCGAGATTGTTGTCACGATACTGCGAGATAAAATGCTGATTTCGGAGTGTTTAGACATTCCTGGATTGCGGAGATCGTGGTTTAAGCGGGTTTTCAGCTTGGGAAGTGTTTCTGGAAAGTATTTCTTATTTCGCTCTTTGAGTAATTTTGGCAAGACTTTACACAGTGGTGTCTTTCGGTGTTTAATACCTTTTACTTTTATTTATCTTAATGAGGCTGGAATTAGGACGAATGCATTTTGTTGAATTTACTTTGGATATTCGAATCTAAATGACCGGATTTTCTACTTTTACCCGGGTTTTGTTGGAATATTCTAAGACTCGTTTATACCTTTTTTTAATACAGTCAGATTTAAGTAAATATCACACCATGAAGAAGTCTTGTCAAATTGATGCAAGATCATTTAGTAGCGTGTAACTTCTGTACTTAGCACTTGAGTCGACGAATATCTAATTATTAGCAAATTTCTAAATGTATTAAAATCATAAGTCAGTGTAAACTTTGCAAATAATCCTCCACGTATCTAGATAGATGATGAGACATTACGAAGATAAGTTATTTACAATTGAATGTAGGTACGCAAAGGGGGGAGATATTATTTGTTACTATACGAATGTGTTTATATATTTGACAATTTACACATACGAGTGTTGGCTGGAAGGAAATTAATTACACATTGGCATTCCTTCATTTAATTAACGTGAATTATACTACTGTAGATTTCCAGCATTGAATTCAAGCTTGGTGCGATTGCAGACTAAAATTGCAGGGTGCGAATGTGCTAATCCTGTTTCAATAAAGTTTATTTGGAGCGCGATGCATGATTACACTGGAAAGGTGTGTTTACTCGCGGGTCACTATGTATTATTGTTCGACTGCAGCGCAATCGTGTACAAGTTAGAGCAAATATGTCTAGTGACATGTTGCACGCGATGGCCTAGTTAACGTTGATCTCTTTAAATATGTTTCTTAATTTTTCTGTGTAAACACGATCTGAGGTAAACGCTATTTCCTTTCAAAATATACATTTCTTCAAGTAGTGTCTGTTATACTTTATCGACGAATCGGGAAAAGGATCAGTGGGTGATCTTGGGTGAAAATACGATGTACATTCAGAAATACGCCATGGGAATAATAAACGTTGTGTAATAAGCATTGCATAATTCGAAGCACAGAATGGAACAAGTGGGTTTAATAATTAATACTTATTGAAATCACCAATAACCCGTCCTGCAACATCCAGCAGCTATAAACAAAAAGCTTTCGGACTAATTGCTTAATATTATCGTCATGGAGGTAAAATTCATTAACTGCATTAACCACATTTTCATGTAAATATAATAATTGAACAAAGAACATTTCACCTGAGAATACAAGCAGGATACATAAACTACTTGCTGTATTATAAAGTAATATTCGACAGATGGTACAAAATGATGCATACAAAATAATATAAAATAACATTTTCATGAATATCGCAATTGCACAATTTTTGTGAATACGTTGCACTTCTCCCATCCCTCACAAGAATTATCTCACGCTACCTCTTCCCTTTAACCCTCTATTATGACAACCACTGCGTAGAAATTCACGGAACACAGCTACGTAATAAAAGTCTATCAAACATTATTTTGTTTGCCCACCTGAAACACGGCTTGTCGAGCCTCCCAGCGCGAAGAAGAAATTGCTTGCCTCGCGGCGGTCGTATTCGACAGCATGCTCAACGGAATCTGAGTCAAGGCAACGCGAACACTGTTATCACGATATCTACGTGTATCGTATCATTCCGCAGCGATTAACCGGGCTCTCGTTTCAACGCGATTCGGCTGCCAATTCCACGGTTCTTTGTGCGATCATGTTTGTAACAACCTTTTTCTTCCGAGCTTTGTCGAACATATTTATTGCACCGTCCGGCAACGATCGTGGCCGTAAGATATGAAATAGCGAAGAGTTGTAAGTTAGACATTCAGGGAAAGAAGAGTTAAGGTAAAAGTTTAGGAAAGGAAAAGTCGGACACGTTGGAAAATGTGTAGATATTAAATATCATAGCGATCTGCAGATTTTTTAAAATACACTTGTTAATTTGTAATTTAAAAGCGAAGGGGAAAATTAAAAACGGAAACAGAGAAAGGCGGTTGGGGAGTAACTATAGAACAAGTAAGTCGTTCAACGTTAACTTTTATCTCATCTTTAGCTTTTATGCGATTCACGAGTGAACAAACACTTGTTGGACAAATCCTAAACGTTCTCCTTCGTACACTTACAGATAGGAGCGAACGGATCAAACGGCCGGGCTTTAATCGAGCGATATCTCCGTGCGTCTGTAACGTAAACTTTGAAACAAAAAGGAAAAACGCGCGAGCTACTCCGCGGGCAAACTTTCGCAATTTAATATTTGACTTCCACCCGCGTTGCAGATAACTTGGCCCGCTTTTGTAATAATCCGCCGCTAATTACCGCGAGCTTAGATAAATTACAGCAAGGAGCTCCTCGTTTCCCGTCTCAATCGCTCGCGTTGAATTACCATCGAATCTGCCGCGGGAGACACTTTGTTAAATCGGCGAACGGGGAAGATGCTTTTCCTGCTACGTTCAAAACGGTCTCTCGAACGCAAATAAGTAACTTGGCTACGATCTCTTCGTCGTCTGCCATGCCGCGCTATATGGAATACGCAAAAGTCTCTTTAACGGGGAACGCTTTTTATCGGACGCGGCGGTTATTCCTTGAAAATTGAACATTAGCGGACGGGTGATCAAAGTGCGGAGCTTTTGGAAAGTTTCGGAATACGAGATTGGAGCTTGGATACCGTATCAACCGGGGTTCTTGGTGTGTTTTTAAGCAGTCCCTGGAGCGAGGCTGATACGACGCGAGGTATGTTCGCGTCCAATTGAAATAAAAGATGGAGCGCGTGTGCTTGATGGGAAGTTTTGTTGATTAGGTAATGCGTTTGATAGAGACGATGTAAAAGGTGTTTCTAGATTTTCCAGAAAGACTAGTGGTTTGTTCTTTAAATAAATATGAGAAGGGAATAGAGTTGTACCGCGTTTCGGAAACAGTCTGTATTAAAATAGGCGTACCACTGTATTTTCCATGCAGTACCAAATGGATCCTGCTTATTATTTATGATTATGCTGCTTATTATTCTATAGCTGTTCGTGGTTTTTATTATATGTTAACGATTCAGTATAATTGATCATTCATATTATTTAAACAACTACATACTATTCTCAGTTTCTTATCCCAAAATGTTTGTGTTTATTTTTTAATAACTTTGTAACAAAACTTATAACTTTGCCAGTAGCGGTGTAATTTTATTGACCACCATTGCGTCTTTCCCAAGTTTTAAATGTCTAAGGAACATTCGTTGTGATATTATTCAAACAATTGCTTACTATTGTCAAGTTCCTTATCCCTAAACGTCTGTGTTTGCTATTTTGATTTTTTCATCACTTTGTAACAAAACTTATAACTTTGCGAGTGGCGGTGTAATTTTATTGACCACCATTGCGTCTTCCGCAAAGCTTTAAATTTCCGAGGAACATTCGTTCGATTGACTTCGCGCAAATGAAATGAGGAAACTCTTATCGAGGGAACGATAATAAGTATCGAAATAAAAAAAAAAATGCTTCACACCTGTCGCTTCCGCTTTTCGATCAGCATATCTACGCAAGAAAGTCGTATAATATGCCTTCGTGTGGGTTCACGTTGCACGCGGATCACGCGAGATTCAATCTGAACTAAGTAAGCAGGCGTTCAGCAGCTGGCGCGCGATTTGGGTGGCCAAATACACTCGCCCCGTTCGAGAAGAAACTTCGAACAAGTCCGCTGCCGCGAACGCTCTAACTACCGCGGGAACGCCTTCGAGAATTCAGTAACAAGTCGAACCGCTTCGATGGTTTGAAGTTTGCCGAGCGCAAAAATTCGACGGAAAGTTAAGTGGATTTGAATAACGAGCGCGGGGCAACTTCGCCTCCCCTCGGAAGTTCAGTTAACTCGGCGTACACGAATTTCCTCTTCGATCATTCAATTCCGTAATGTTGATAATATTGAAAACTCTAGCCAATACTTGTTACAGTTCTTTTTCCTTTCCTAATTTATTCTCTGGGGTACGCATCGTTCGAACCAGCTGCCTTGCCAATGTGTATTGCAAAACAAGAACATAACTGACAGGATCGATATTTATAAACAGTATGTTCAGTTTGGATTTGCATATAATCAGCAGGGTGCTTTCTTCAGTCATTGCTTATTAGAAATGAATTTTGACCTTCATAAAAAATGCAAAATAGGAGACTTTCGTAAATATCCATAGGTATATTACATACTTTCGTGTTATATATTAAGTTTAAAATACAAGAATCATTTTTAATTTTTATTGAAACACTATCTATCATAAAATCGTCGACACAGCTATAGATTGTTCTCGCATTGGATCCTTCAGTTCGCAAATTGGTAACGTAATGGCAATCATAATGATAACAAGATCAGATTTGCGCGTATATCGCACAATTGACAAAAGTGTAATGTAAAAAGCTCAGTAATTGGCTGTGATAATAATCATCCTGATCATTTAAAGACTCCTTTCGTTCAGAAGCGATCGTCGTGAACCGTGCACGCCGCGCACTATTCGGCTCGTATGTCAGGAACAAGGCAAGAGCCGATCGGACATTATAATCCCGGACACGGTAGCGAGAGATTTGCAACGTCGAGAGCGGCCGATTTAACTTTCCTTCGGAGCGGCGTACGAAGGGAAAATCGACGCGCACTTTCTCGCGCAAGAAATTGTATTCAAACGACCGATGACAATAAAATGCCATCGGTCCGTAAATCGTGCGTAAACGACGAATCGACCTTTCTCTATCCGCCTCCTTTTCGCGTTATCCGCGAGGAATTCCTTTCGACAGGCGGAGAAATCGTTTTGGGAGTTTCAGCGACGATGCGTCGAATTTTGATCGATCTCGTATTGGAAGTTGTATCACGCTGCGTCCGGAAAATTCGGACCGATTTGGTCGTGCGAATTTAAAAGTTCAAAAAGTTAAAATACTCAAAATATAATGTATTTCAGTCGATGTACTTTTGCCAACGTTTTACTTGAACTTTATTTGTTCTTTACCCTGGCGAAATCGGATACCTGTAAATGATCATTGAAATGTTCATAACATACCTTTTATCATAGCTCGATTTCCTATCAATTAGTATATTAGTCGAAACACTCGCTGGGATTGCTGGCACCGATCGAACTTTTTGTCAATTTGCCGTCGAATATCAAATGCAATACGCATTTAGATCATTTTGTTAATTTACCTGCGATATTTTCAAATAATCGATCTCGCTCTCTTGCTTACGGTGGGAGCCGAAGTGCTGCTCCCTTTGAAAGCTTAATATTTCTGGCTTCGCTCCTGTATAAACAGGAATCGTGATTCATCGGAAACTGATCAAGTTAAATCCGATGCGATCGAAACTGCGAAACACGCAGCCGTTACTTATTCACGCGCGACAGACGATAAACCGTTGCGAGCAGCAAGGAAATGGGCAAAGGGGGTGCATCGAATGGGAATTAATTCGAATCGGGTCACGCTCTAATTTCATATTCAAATCTGCGGTTAAACGAGCCGCGTTCGTCGCGATCGCGCCCGATCCTCGCCCGTTCCTCCGCATTTCGCGGCGCCGGTGTATATCGGGATCGGCGTAATTAATGTTTCAACGAGCACCCTGCAACCGGATCTACATATAAAAAAGAAAAAAACAAATCCTGCCCAGGACGATCGATTTAATTCGTGGAATCCACGGGGGCCATCGAACCGCCGATATTTTCTGGGAGAGGCGATCGATCGTCAAGGACAGAGACCGGTTGAAAATGTCGTTTCGGCAATGCTTTAGTAAGCATTGACTGGTAAGGCTACCTGATAAAGCTGCATCTCTTGGCAGTGCAATAAATATTTGAAAGGGCAATTCGAGCAACGGACGACTTGTCGAATTTTCCGTTCAGCTCTTGTTTGCGATGCATCAGGGCGTATAATAAACGATATACCAGCTTTCCTAATCTTTGCAATTAACGTTTTTCTTCAAATTGCATTTCCTTGCATGAAAAGTGATGGGCAGGTATCTAGAAGATCGATCGATTTCTATTAAGGGCCTTATCATGGTCTCTATCAAATTTAGTCTAATTTCAAGAAATCACAATTAGCACTTTTTCTATCAGCCGTCCTCTGCAAGGAATATATCGTTTTAATAAATGCATCGATTGCGAATACTCAGATGAAATTTGCAATTGAAGTCACCGGTATTCAACAACGTCTGTGGTTAATTAAAATTTCCCACGCGATCTTCATCCTGCATTCCCACGCGGTTAGGGAAATTCGCACCAAATAACAAAGCCGTCGTCGCAAAAGCAATGGCCATACACGCCTTATTAACAGGTGCAGGGCTGACAATAAGGCACCCGGGCATATTCAGACGCATCCACCCTCCAAATTTGACGAACGCTCGTAAGTGCCCCTGCATGGTACCAAGGCGACACTAGAAACGGCCAGGTGAGATACAGGCGCGGCGATGCTCGTACACACGAACGCGAACCACCCTCCCGCAGCGGCAAGGATGGAGGTGGTGAGGAAAGCGGAGGCGGGCGAAGTGGAGGCCCTCGAGATGAGATGCCATGCCTCTCGAGCCTGTGTTCTTTATCGCGCAAGAACCTGTGAACTACGAACAAAGGAATATTCCGGTGGTGAGGATCCTCCTCTACTCTGGTCGAAATACTCGACGCCCAGTGAGACGAGGACGACGGAAGGGGGATGGGGTTGTCGGAGTGGCTGACTGGACGTTTCCAGGATATTATTCCAACCGTATCCGTTTCGCCTTGCTCTCGCGTTTCGCCACTCTGCCATCCGTCGTCTGCGTTTCGCCCCCCTGTTCGCCGTCGACTGCATCCAAAGGGATGAAACTCTGACACCGTCGCCTTCGTCGCCGTTAAATATTTACGGACGGTTTAGGGGCCTCCAATTTCGCTTATGACTAATTCAACGGTGACGGATTTCTTTCGCTCGGAAGCAAGAGGGGCGACGGGGTCGAAGGGAGAGGCCGACGAGCGAAATGATTAATGACGTACGTTTATTCGTTGCGTTATATACATTCGATTGCGCGATCGTGATATAATCGTATTATTCACGCGTTACGTAATGATAGTGATCGCTTTATCGGTGGAGTTTCTTCTCTGTTTACGCATCGGTCGGGATTCATGAATTATATGGGTAGATTAGGGTTGTCAAAAGAATGCGTTCCTTGATTGGGCGGTTGTTAGATTTCATGCAGATGCAGGACCTGAAGAGGTGTATCTCAGGTATAATTACCTAGAAGTGATAAATATGATTTACGCACCACTTCGGATACATTCTGTTAATCCTTCGATGACGAATCGTTCGCACGTTGCTTCTATGCAGATCTCTCACGTGCCGCAACACCTGCATTCTCCGCTTGCATTAGTGCAGGGAAAGGTCCTCTCGCGTGGTGCGCACTTAGCTTTGGCGAATGAAAAATTACACGTACCGCAAATTCTCGTACAGGAAATAATCCGGTCTGCAAATTCTCTCCAGAGGAACGACTCTATATGTTTCTTTATCAATTCCCGTTTGTTCCTTAATCGATTCCATTAAAGTTCGCGTAATAATAATAATTACACAACAAAGAACAAAGGCTGCCAATCTTGCCAATATTTTTATATTTTACGATATATCCCAAAGTGCACATTAATATTTCATTCGAATAAATTCTATACGTAGCATTTAATTTTCCATTCACCAGATACTTACCAATGGCAATCCTTGTCTCGATTCCTCCAGCTCCGCGCGACGCCGGAGCCCCTTCCTCGAAGGTGAGCGAAGAGACACGGATGTCTAATTTTATCCCTTCCCGAAGCGCAGCGAAAAAAGCACCGGTACCAATGGGGTCGTGAATGTCGGTATAATCGGCGATGCTTGAATCGAGTTCCCGGCACCGTTCAATCATTCATGCGGTAAACAGGTTCCATTGAAGTCGAAGGCGAACGCGGCCGTTCCCTGCCTCTCGTCGCGCCGCGCAAAAATCCGGCTGTATTTATGCAAGCCCGGTGCTTGCCCCGCTGCCACTCGGCCGCTCGCCCTTTCCGCAGGTGCCGCACGAAGGAACGGGAACAAGGCACGGGGTAAGAATCACTCGACGACTGGTGCCGCGAAGCAGTGGCGAGCTTTGCTCCGTCACGAGGAAAAGTAGTCTAGTAAAATGGGTGTAGGATAATAAAGCTTTTGGCGCGGCAAGATATATTAGGGATTCTATGCGGTAGGATGAGTCGCCTTAATATAGAATACTTGTCCAAGAAGAAATGCCACGATATTAAGTAATCCTGACATTTCCATTCATTGGCGACAAATGCAGTCGGTTACGTTTGTCATATTTACTTGAACTCAACCGAGCATGTGCCGGGATTACGAGTAAGCATGTGCTAGAAAAAGAATATTGAAGCAAAGTCCAGGATCTGAGTTTTCGAATAGGAATCTCTGAACTGATATTACACGTAACAAGATTAAGGTGCTATTCTTTGAATAAGGCTAATTATCAGACGGGCTACTTATTTATACCTTACTTCTCTTGTTCTAAAGGGTAAACTCTCTTATAGCATGCTATTCGATATTAGGCAAACACAGTGTTTCATATTAAGAGCGCCATCAGCAGAATATGAAAAAAATTGGAACCTCAGTAAGAATAAGAAATATTGTCTAAGCCGTCGATATATTTTTAACTTATCCGTTACCTTTCAAGAGAGCATGAAACTTCCTACGAAACCGTAATATTGAAGTTTGTATTAAAGCATTTTTAACAGGTAAGATACATTAATGAAGAAAACAGTATTCCATATTGGGGCACCTGGCAAATCGCTAAATTTCCAACTCTTGTAAAATCGAACAAAAAGTTGTTTAATTCACAAAAAAAAGCTCACAGCGCCAAGCCATTAGTTCCCGTTTTCATGCCATTACTCGCTCGAGCAAATGATGCATCCGTGCATGCACGCTGCGCTAAACCGCAAAACGAAAATCCATCGCCGGAAATACCCGTCGCGGTAAACAATGGGCGAAATTATGGCGTGAAAACCGACGAGACACGCGTGGGTGCATCGCAGCGGAAACTTTGTTTTCTGGCTCGTTCGAAACATGTCCTCCGATGGCAGCAGGGTTGTTAGCCACCCCTTTTGGCCAGCCAATGGGCTAGTACAGTGCGTGGCAAACAGATAGGTCCACTTGGACTTTTGGTCGTGGCTCTGGAACTTGTTAAACGATTCAGCTGAACTTCATTTCAGCATTTAGCCGAAACATTGAGAAGCGTTCGTGTGAAATTTCATCTAAATGCAGTCTCCCGTTTTTTTTTCTACGGTAAACGTTTATTTAATTTTTGTCAATTTTTAACGAAAGGATCGCAGAGAAACAGAAACTGTAACAAACTGAAGCATTCTAACTTAGAAAAAAGGAAACATCTTCAGTACTTTACATATTTTCCATCGTTTCCTATTAACAAATTCATCCGTTGTTGATTCGGCTAGATTTTGCAGTTGTTTCGGTGTAACGCGATTCCAGGCCTCTAATCAGCACTCTCGACCGACCAGCGAGATCTTCTGACATTAACTCCATCGAGAATCTTCGGCACCAACTTGTACGTGACATAAATGGCAATTTTAGGTAATTTAACAGCGCTAGCGAATTGATAACTGCGATATTGGATGCCTGGAATCGAGTTACTCCGAAACAACTGCAAAGTCCAGCTGAATCAGCGACGAGGAGGATGAATTTACTAATAAAAAGTGATGGAAAGTGTATAAATTACTGAAGTAATCCTTTAAGTTACGATATTTTGGTTTGCTAAAGTATTCGTTTCTCTGAAAGTGGACCTACTATTTTGTCTCGGTCGAAAATGGACAAAAATCAAATAAACGTTCACTGTACAATAATGGGGCACTGTATTAGGATGAAATTTTTCATGAATGCTCCCTAGTGCTTAGTCTAAACACTGACTTGAAGTTCAACCGAATCGGTTACCTAGCTTCAGAGTTATAATCGAAAGTCCGAGAGGACCTACCCTTTTGTAAGGCGTTGCAGTTTTCAGCGAGCAACTGAAGAGACAAACGCGGATGTACAGGGTGTAAAGAAATTATATGTAACGACCACCACAGCGTGATTCTACACCTTCGGATCGGTGGACATTTGTGAAAAACAGCCCGTGCAAAATTGTCCTTAACCTTGAAAATTAAGGTCGACATGTTTTTTTGGCCTATCGGTTTGTACTCGTCATAAGGGTAAAAAGTGTCAAAGGAACCATGGGTCGCAACTCAACCGTTCTCTTGCAATAATGATGTTAATATTTTGGTTAGCACGGGTTACAGCGAGAGATTGTGAGAGAGGGAGCGATGGTCTTGTGCGACGCTCGGTTCCAAAGGTGACGGCCGACGCAACGCTAGATCGGCCGGTGCGTGGCGAATGGCCGCATCTCTCTCAATCTTTCGCTCGAACCCGTGCTAACCATTGCAAAATATTAACATCATTATCGCAAGGAAACGGTTGAGTTGCGATCCATGGTTCCTTTGACACTTTTCACCCTTATGACGAGTAGAAACCGATAGGTCAAAAAAAAATGTCGACCTTAATTTTTAAGGTCAAGGTCAATTTTGCACGGGCTGTTTTCCACAAATGTCCACCGATCCGATGGTGTAGAATCACGCTGTGGTGGCCGTTACCTATAATTTCTTTACATCGTGTACGTCATAGACGTGTACCCGTCGCTGGCGTCCATCGTGGTTTTCATTATCCCCTGCACACGTAATAACGCGGACAGCTTTTAATGGTAGTTTACACGGGAACGATCGTGCACAGAGTTAAGTTAGCGAGTTGCTATTACGAAGCCGGATCCTTCCACTGTTCTTTAATGGCAATGCCCGTCCTCTCCGTTTCGCCAGGCGGGATCTCCTCGTGGCGTGAATTCACTACTCTTTCGCTTTGCCCTTTGCAGGCTAACCGGACTAATTTATCGCGCGATTAAGCGGGTTTCTCGGTGGCCCTTCCTTTCCACCCTCCGTTTCTTCTTGTTTTCATTCGCGCGATTTTACGCGAACTTGCGGATGGAAGCTTTGGGGTTGGGTGGCGTGGGAGAGCTTTGCGGATGTTATTCGCAGTCAGGCTGTACGTTACTGCAGCGCTTGGTACTCAGGGTGAGAATAACTGCTGATCGTTTTTTTTTTTAAGTAATTTTGTATTTGAACATTTGGGGGTGACTGTGAACGGACTTAAGAGCGCTCCCAGATAGTTGGGCTCTTGATTAAAATAATGCGTTTAAAATAAGCATAGCACAAAGAGTGTGTTCCGACTTATATTTAAACCGCAAATAGATAACTGATAATTTTACGAACACAGAAAACACGAAAATTATGATTAAGAAGAAAGGGCATTTTTTCATGACAAAATATGAGTGCACGGCCACAGTACTTTCATGCTGGAAGAATAGTTTAAAAACCCTGAGTCGAGAGCAGCTGATTTCTTATCTCCAGTTCCTAATTTCCGATTTCTCTCACCTTGATCGCTTACTGAATCTATAAATTAAAGAAACTTATAATACTCTTGTTTAGTTGATCGTTTTCCCTTTTCTTTGAAATTCATGTCTCGCCTCGAATGGAGTTACGCAATAAATAGCGTTTTGTAAGCTTCTCGTTTTCTCCCTCCTGACAATAGTAAGACGTCTTCCTCTACCGTTTCTCCCTTTTTCAAGCGGAATGTATTGCCCTGCCCACGTTCTACCCACGCCACCATTGAGATGTCTCAGGCTCGAATGTTCGCGAGCTGTTCACTAGGTTTCGACGGTTGATTGGCCATCGTTATAAATTTAAATCAGTACCTACCTGCTTTCCGCGCAGCGGTACGAATATTAATTGACATCAGTCAGCAATCCGAGATTTATCTGTTCAGTATAAAACCAGAATTGATTGCTACTTCAATTCCTCGAAGGTAAAAACGCATTACTGGAAGCACTTATCTTCTTTATAACATATATTTTCTTTTATTTTTTATCTTTGTTACTTTACAGCAATCTTCTTTATAACATACGCATACGTAATAAATTTGATAACAAGAATTTCCAACTTATTACTTATTTCTTATTTATATTTCAATATCTCTTTGCGACAATTGATAAAGTGTAATTTTAAAACTGTAGTTTATAAATATCTAAACTGACGTGTCTTGAATCTAAAGACTCTCTGAATAATTGCACCTTACTCATTGCCAGACTAATTGCTGACAAAATCTGATTAACCACTGAATGATGAGATGTCGGATCACGGTTGCTGCAGGAAATCGGCAATTCCACGTGTAATGTCGCTACTTCCAGGCAGCTCTGTCTTATGTACTATGTCCATCTGCTGGATTTATATCTGGAAGGGCTAGACGAGCTTCCGATATTCAATCTGATTTGGAATGGTGTTCGATAAACCGCTGATCTCTGGCATAATGGTACCACTGGTACGATATTACGAGTTAAGGATTGGCAGTTCGCACTTTATGGTATGCGAACTATTTCGGTTCTATGGAAATGCGAATCAAATACGACATTGGGGATTAAATTAATATTTAAGAAATGTTGAATGTATAATTACAAGTTCTGTATGCTTTCCGAGTCATTGATTCAGGTACTTTACAAAAGGAAGTCTCCTATTGTTTCACCAACCCATAGCTAAATTTAGCACACTCTACTAAAAGCAATTATATCAAATCTAAAAGTCCATTAACCACTTTATCATCGGCTCATGATTGATCGCTCTGTCGCCTGTCAAATGAAACACGACGAAACACAAGCACCGATAAAAAAATAACTAGATTAACGAACCGGATGATCGTTCTTTACGTTATCACGCTGCAAACGTTACAATTCCCCAAAATCGCGATTCACTTCTCGCTGCAGTCACTTTCACCCTTAAAACGGTCTATCTTGGAACGTTATCTCCGGCGCTGCCATTGATCTATCCATCGACGGGGAAATCGTGCGTTTCCTTGATGAACGGCCTGTAACACGTTATCCCATCGCGTGCCACGTCTCGTAACAGGTGACGTCGAGCAAAAAGGAGGCAGTCGTGAAAGTTTTGCACAGTCAAGCGGAACGACTCTCAGTCGTGGCTGTATCGCGCCTCGCTCGGGTTAATTGTCTCGGTAGGCTTTCCTTTATCTCGACCCGGGGGATCTCCGTCAAATTGTTGGACGGTCTTGAATTCTCATTCCGCTTAGCGACACACGCACGCTTCCGGCCGCGTTTTCCTTCAAAGCGTTTCGTGCTCGATCGATCCCGTGGGAACGATCACGTGTGCTCGAGATTTACATAACGAAATTGTAATTCTTCTTCGTAGTGATTTTATCAACTGCTTTTTTATTTTCGTTAATTAGCTGCCACCACTTGTACTATATACATTTTGTACCTACTGAGGTACTGTAATTAGGGAAAGAAGCGGTAGCGATGTTCAATTAGGATCATGCTTATTCTGTACCAGTTGTTTTCGAAATCAGAAGCATGTTTTTTTTTTCAAATTTATCAATTTTAGATTTCTATAGTTAATGTTATAAAATTTCCTCTTCCCATTTTAACTTTTCCTTAGATAATTTTCTGTTACATTATTTTTCAATAAAAGCGTAAATATTGTGTCTTCTACATTTGTTTACAACATCAGTATATTCGAACAAATACGAGCTTAAGATTCCTGACTTTAAAGAAAAGTTGTATTAAATAAATACATTCTTACATGTCGATAGTAAAATTCTACCCTTCAGCATTTCGAAAGGGAACAAATTATAAATAGAATTAGCAGCGTTCCGTATAAAATATAGCCAAGCTGCGTTTTTCAGTAAAGTTTTCATTTTTCGAGTTAAATCGTGAAATACGTCGCCCTTAATCTTCGAAGGTTACGCAGCGAAATTGTCGATCGTTGGTCCTACATACGTACGTAACGTGCAATTCCAGTGCGGCTCTGTTAATTGTAATCCTTCTTCGTAGTGATTTTGTCAGCTGCTTTTTTAGTTTCGTTGATTAGTTGCCACCACTTGTACTATATACATTTTGTACCTATTGAGGTACTGTAATTACGGAAAGAAACGGTAACGATGTTCAATTAGGATCATATTTATTCGGTAGCAGTTGTTTTCGAAATCAGAAACATGTTTTCTTTTTTCAAATAGCAACGAGAGCATTTATCAATTTTAACTTTTCCTTAGACAATTTTCTGTTACATTATTTTTCAATAAAAGGGTAAATATTGTGTCTTCTACATTTGTTTACGACGTCAGTATATTCGAACAAATACGAGCTTAAGATTCCCGACTTCAAAGCAATGTTGTATTAAATAAATAATACATTCTTACACGTCGATAGTAACATTCTACCCTTCAACATTTCGAAAGGGAATGAATTATAAATAAAATTAACAGCGTTCTGTGTAAAATATAGCCAAGCTGCGTTTTTCAGTAAAGTTTTAATTTTTCGAGTTAAATCGTGAAATACGTCGTCATTAATCTTCGAAGGTTACGCAGCGAAATTGTCGATCGTTGATCCTACATACGTACGTAACGTGCAATTCCAGTGCGGCTCTTTAAGTGGTAATTACGATAGCGCGTGTTGTGTGTCATCGTGTACTAGGTCGCAGTATCCGAAGAAGCCTTACAACTTTCCCCGTCGATATCGACGTATGACTTAATTAATATGGAACAGTGAACGCGCGTGCCTTGGATTATTCAAAGCATGTCAGTCGTTCAATCGCGCCGCGTTTAACGCGATTTCATTCAGCTAAATGAGATTATGAATGGAATCGTGCCAAGTTAATTATAGACTTAGAAATCCGATTATGAATTACAAACCGGGAGCGCGAGGGACATATTTCATTTGTGTAAATTATTAACAGTTCGGAGATTTCGATTATTATTTCATTGGACTCGCCTTTGCGTCGCGCGTGTGTTTCTTGCCTGGCAGCAAAACTGTCTCAAACGGCAACGTTTCTGCTTATCAGCACTTCGGAACATTTTAGTTCACACAGTTTTAGTTCACACCAAGTTACACTGTTATCCTCTGTATTTCATAATTAATTCAAATCGAATTACATCGAAATTTAATCCGTCACAGCAAATACTAGCTGCTGAGAATTATTGTTCTTTTAATTACAAAATGAAGTTAAATGCTGTATAAGTGATTAAGACCTCCACTCGGGCAGGCATTAATTAAAAAGCCTGCGATCTAAAGATTTCCTCGACTGCGGTCGAGCCTTGCGCGCACACGCAGTAAATATAGTTCGTCTTTTGATGGAACACAGACGTTCCTCGTCGTTGCGAAAGAAGCAGTCTACGCGGATAGTTTCCGTTTGAAATGCGCCGACGGGCGTGCTATTCGCGAAATGTTTCTTCAGCGTGAATCCTCGAAGACGTGCGTTGCTACATTGTACTGTCCGTAGGGAAGACGTACGGGGCCCCGTGAGACTTCGTGCGGCTAATTAAACGGCTTTCCCATGATGCGTATATCGGAAAGGGAATTATCAGAGCGTGGTGAAACTGGATTAACGTTATGATTAATTAGATCCCCGATTGGACGATTACGCGTCTAGCACGCGGGGACTGTTTTCGCTGTGCCGCTCGACGACGTATCGATGCATAATCTCCTGGATTCGCTCGTACACGGGTAGAGCAATCTTTCCCGTGAGAAATATTTATGTAACTTCCGAACGATTGTAATCAAGAGATCTACTTGGAAATGCGGATTTCGTATTTATTACAGAGAATTTCACGTGTAATTTGTATTTATTATAAACCGTATTTGTGATACGAAGTGTTCGGTCTCGGTACTGAAACAAAGGAGGACGAGTCCCGCCTAGAACCATAGACATTTCTAAAGGAAAGAACCCAACACCCGAAAAATCACCACCTTAGGAAATACACTGCCATAAAACTAATCGACCATAATTTCCCTCCACTATCGTCACACCACCTCCACATCGCAGAAAACACACCTCTGTTCGCCCAAGAAGTCAAAGAGACACTTCCTGGAGACATCCTCACGCGTCTGAAAAGTATTCGAAAACAGTCAATCAGTCAACACATCACGACGCAGTCTTAACAGTATATACGCACGCTCTAAACCGTAGTCACTTGTAGACTCAGTGCAACAGCACAGTCAAATATATCTGTTTATGCTATATTGTTACGAAGACGCGATCACATCAATTTATCTCCTGCCATCTCAACGCGGTTTAAATCTTTAAGCCAAACGTCTCCACATATCGTCACGTCGGTGTAACGGGACTTACAACCCCGCGAAATTCGAAACAAGAATTGCGATATCGGGACGTAACACGAAGAAAGAAAATATCAATGTATATGGTTTCGAACTATTCATGGCTTAACATAGCTTTCTTAAGTAGGCATGTTAGTTACGCCTGATGTCCGACCATTTACTTGTACTACTTATGATTTACGTATACTACTGGAGTTCGATATCGCTATCTCCATTGTTGTTTAACCCTTTGACTGCGATCTGTTCTAAGTCGAAACGCTTCGCGTGCGCGGCACGCGGCCCGCAGGTGCGATCGCTGGGGACTGAATACTACATTCGAATTTGAATTTAAGTAATCCTCATCTGTAGAGCTACTAAGCGTTCTTGGCCGTTTATTTTTCCTTCTCCACCTAACTATCCCATGATTGATGCTATTTTCTATATCTTCCGAATCAGATGACGCTGGAATATACATATTGGTGTGTTTCCTGTATTTCATCATTACAATCTTCACCCGAATCTGACGTTTCATCCAAGTCACTGTCGTCTCTCGTAGCAAATTCTTTAAAACTGCTGCACGTTTTTAACGTATTAACAGCAGCAAATAATATCAAAATCGCATACACCACAAGTGTAGTATTACAATATGCTAATGCAACAGTCACAACTGTCTAGCTACAAATGGAGCGAGTTCAAGATACAGACAATAGCTAGCGAAATAAACAAGATTTCATTTTTTCTCGTTGCTAAGAAACGAGATGTATGCTTTCCGCGAGCGCTGGATCTATACGATAGAAACAATTTCCGAGCACACACATGAAACAAACTAAACAACCAAAGCCTTCGCAGAGCGCGCATTTGCGTCCATAGTTTACACCGATAGCTTTCGCCGGACGCACATTTGTCCATAGGTGGACGCATATATGCACCCATAGCAGTCAAAGGGTGAAAACAAAGGTGAATATCTATATTAAATAATATATTACCGCGTGGTTCTCGTTGTATAATTGAATGACCAACTTTCATGAATTAAACGTTTCCTATTCGTTTCCCCGTCTCCTCTAACGTTTCGAATACATGCTTCTTACGTAATCAGCAGGATCTCCAGCAGTGGGAAACAATCGGAATGTCGTCGCTAAGGACAATGCGGTAGCCTCTGCACCTTCGACAGCGGCAACGCTCTATTCGTACCCCGCGGGCTCGCTTCCGGTCGACCGATTTCGTCACCGGCTTGAAGGCCAGAGACCGTGTGCACCGGCACGTGTGTTACGTAAAGGCGATTCGCTTACCGTCGAATGCAGGACGCCCAGAAACCGGGGAAATGCGGTGCTCCCGCGTGCTCGATCGAGCCACTCCGCATTCTAACGGGCGCTCCCACCCCCTCCCGCCAGACTATTTTGAAGCTGCGATTTTTAGAAATATGGGTCAGCCACGCACTGGCTTTCCCCGCGTGGCGTTTCGCTGCGTACACGCGCATACACGCATCATTCCCGTTCTCTCGTTCCGCTTCGGCTGGATTCCCTCCTGTCTTCGTTCTCCTCGTTCCTACATCGAAACGTAGAAATGGAGATCTCTTTCTTTTGTTTCTCTCTGCTACCCCTCGAGATGGTGTTCGTGGACTTGATCTCCTCGCGAATACAGGTTGTTATGAATGAAAGCGTCTCGCGTTGTCGAGGATTCTTGGTAGTCCCGTCGGTCATGCGAGGGGAAGAGCCGTTTGATGGGAATAGAGATCCCTGGAAGCTGCTCCCTCCTTGATTTCACGTTTATAGTTACGAGCAGGGAAGAGGGAAGTACATAATCGAGAATGGAGAGCCAAATTATTCTTAGGAGGATGCAGTTTTTATAAGATTGCGGGGATTCGAAATTTTCTTGTATCTCTTGGAAGCTTTAAAGCATGATGTCTGTTATGAAAGAAACAATGATTGTTTTTAATATAAGCAGAAGCCTTATAGTGGCATTATGATATTACAATAGAATTCACTTAGCCGCGCTCATTATGACAGCAATCTCATAAGTTTATGTAGAAAAATACTTCACGAATTGTTCATGATCTCCTACAAAAAGGAACATTGTGCTCCGCAGCGCAAAGATAACATTAAGCACGTACATGTAATCAAAAGCAACCGCACGCCTCCGATATTGACTCCCAATAACAGTTGTTAAGCTTAATTAGTACGTACAGCAACACAATTACGCCCGGTGGTAGCTGAACGTTCATTATCAATTTATCCTCACATGCGAAGACCACTTTTTTCCCTTTCCTGCGCGGCTCGTTACAGGACATCCGGTGTGTATCAAGCGTCGGGAACGTCTTATTCCAGAACGGGCTCGTTCCTGCGGCGCAGAAAAACCGGAACAGCGCTGAACATTAATTAACCGTGCCTCGAACCGATCGCTCGACACGCTCCCGACAGAGATAGGGCAGAGAACTCTTAACGGAAGCGGAAAATAACTTTTCCCGCTGCGACGGTCACAGCCCGATCGCTAATACGACTTCCACGATGGGCTATTTTTAAAAGCAACGCTCAGCTTTCGCCCGCGGCTGCCAAAATGGTCGGCTACTATTCCTCCCCCTCCCAGGTTTCCTTGCTTTTTAGTTTAGCGTTACTTCGTTCGGTTCCTTTGTCATCGTCTCCTCTATTCTTTCTACTTTTCATTCCCCGCTTGTTACCAAGCGGGCATTTCTTCTCGAATCGTTCGTAATATCTTTCTGTTCCCATTCCTGACGCTTTTCCTTCTTGCCCGCCAGCATATCGCGAATGCTGGCTGATCCCGATCTGGAGAAAGATTGGTATCTCGAGGAAATCTAACGGAAGAAAGGAAAGCTTCGTTCTCGTTATTCACCTTCCGGGATTGATCGCAAGAGAATCCGGTAGCAGGAGACTCCTAGCGAGGTGTTCCAGCGAAACGGATTTGTCGTTGCGCGAAAGTCTGACGATCAATCGGAGACTTAGATAGAATGCACGTACTCAAGAAGATGGAGGAAATGCCAGGAGGATGTTGTATAAATAATCTCGCATACAAAAGGACCGAGCTTGACATAGGGTAGTTGGGGAATTTACAACAATTTTGATATTTCGCCGATTCGATATTTTTACGTACGAAAACTGCGTTTTGTTTTTGCGGAAATTTACAGAGTGTCCGGAAAAGTTGGGGTTGAAACTTATGCCACGTGTTAAGGAGGTCAAGTAGGTCAAGAAAGTTCACATAGACTTATGTCCGAAAATGATTTATTGGAGAGTTACAAGCGTTCAAAGATTTTTTATTAATTCCTTTGGTAATTACGTTAAATGTTCGAAATTCATTCTGCAAACAATGCAGGCTTCTGTTCGACTAATTAATGGCATTAGTCTAATAAGTCTAATAAATCTATTACGTGAAGTACGTTATCATCTACAGTCTACACGGTTATCAAGCAAAGTACATTTCATTTTGTGGTTGTGCCTTATTATTCTACATTACGCTTATGGATAATTGCAACCTGTCATTTTAAGTACTTGATCTGAAAGACAATAATTACCTTTAACAAGATACGACGGGACAAACAGGGGAGTTAGCACGATGTGCACACAGAGGACCACCTGATGCTCGATGAAGAGATTATCATATTGCATAGACGAAAACAGCCAGTGTGGACCAAAATGATCGTCGGATAAATTTAGCAGATTAGCCGCATTACTCGGGATTGTTGACCCGTAGGACACTTATTCGTGCGTTGAACTCATTCTTTGGTAGCCACCGAGGTATTGGTAAATGAGATGGGGCCAGATATACCAGATTTCTGGTATTTTAAACTGTAGAAAGTTAAACAATTCACCGTTGACGTCACGTTGCTTGAAGTCACGTTTATTTACTGCTCTATTCGACAATGTTATTTCAAATAATCATGGGATTTAGAACCTACTTGAATTATTGCCAAAATTTCATTTATGAATATTAAGAATGATTAATCCCTCATCATTACGATTTTGTAATTAAAGTTGTGTTCTTTTTAAACTGTTGAACACAAAATTAATAGCTTAGAAAAGTTGACAAAGTTGGTCGTTATCTACAGTCTTTTGATAGAAACATTTATTAGATTACATATTTCTTACCTATTAATTTCTATCATTTATAAAGGTAACTCATTTACTTTTTACTTCTTACCTATGTTACAGCTGGATGATACAGCGCTCCAACTCTACAAGGATGGTGACTACGGCGCGTATTTGGACCTCGAGGCTTCCATCAGCGAGCAGCAGGAAGAATTCGAGGGCTTCCAGACCAAGTAAGACGAAATTTGACATTTAAACGATATCTGCGCTGAATCCGTTAATTCAAACAGTCGTTTGGGCGAGTCTGGTTTCGGTTTGCGATCACCAAAAAGAAACAAATTATAGAAAAGCTCCAGCTAAAAAAACTACGAAGTCCTGTATGCAAGTAGTACAGGTCATCCGTAAATCAGACCTATTTCTTAATTGGTGCTATAGCATGGTTTCATAAGATGAATTCATTTCTTACAAAATTAATTTTTACAGTTAACGGTGGGGGCAATTCAAGGGATATACTTTTCTTCATAATTCTTCTTACACAGTTTTGTAGATATAAAGGAAGGATGCAACTTTTGTTTAAACGTTTTCCCGATGTTCTTCGTCCACCAAAAAATAGAACTGCATTTTTCCAATGGGTGATTTCATTCTCTAAAGCCGTATTATGACACAAACGAGAGATAGGTCTGCGTTATGATTGACGTACGCTACTTACCACTTCCAAAGATCGATATTTTCCTTTAATTTCCTGGTTCTGTAACTACCTTTTGCATTTATCATTTGGATTACTCAATTTATACATAAAGTAAGGCTACTCGAGTTACAAGATAACAGAAACTCGCACGGCACTCGTGATAATGCTTCATTAGCATTAGCGTTGACATTTATACACTCTCCAAAAAAAAAACCGGTTATAAATCGCGCCGTAAATTTGATGATTAATCGGTGTAATTAGGAGAACTCTGACGGGGAGCAGTATTTTGTTTGTCGGGCATCTAAGACGCGTCGGGACCTAGGCGCCCCGTCGCTCGTACCTGTGATCCCAAGGGATTCATTGTGCTTTACCTACCCCGCGTTGGGGCAACTGAATTATACAGAGGACTGTTCTAAAGATATATGGGCGAACTTTACAGCCGTGTTCCCGGCAAGGAGGGAAGGACAGCTTCTAAACATAGACGGGGCAAGAGTCTCTTGAACTTATTACCTTAAGCATATTAATTTGAGTACACTTTGCTACTAATTTTCAGTGGATTTCGACGAGCCACTTTGGGAGGGGGATAAAGTTTATGTATCTATAAGTATAAGGAACAGCTTTACGTACAGTGTACGTACAGTTAAAGTACCGAGCACTTAAATTGTTAGTATCAAGGAGGTTCTACTGTATTCGATTACGTTTAACAACTACTATCGTTTTATTTTTATCGAGAAGTTATTGTATTCGCCGCAATTGGCTACTGCCTGGAAATTCTACATTTCCTTTCCTATCACGAACCGTCCAGATACCTTCTACGTCTATTCTTCCAACAACAGCTACTGTTACTGTATTTTAATCGTAATGAACGATTATATTAAACAGAATCGGCTACCGCCTGGAAATGTTGGATGCAAGACATCGAAACTTCCCTATCTCGAACTGTTCAGACGCCGTTCGTGTCTGTGCTCTTCCCGGATTCTCCCGGCCAGCGGCGCGAGATTGGAAACTTTTCAGCCTCGGGATAAGGAGTAGGTCTATCCGAAAGGGCGTAGCGAGTTAAAACTGTATCCGCGTGTATCGGTTTCACGTTAAACCCGCGCCGCGAGGCTCCTTATCGGCGCGACCAAACTTCCCGGGCTGGATAAGCCGCGGAGGCGTCGCACTCTCGCGAATCGACAGCGGCTTTCAGAGATTTTTCCGACGGAACCCACGCGCCGGTCCGTTCGCAGCGGTTCAACGACTGCTGGAAGCACGAAAGATGTATCCTCCATTCATCGTGCCCGTGCTCGCGAGGGACACACTTCCTTCTCCCCGTTGAATCGATATATGAATTACTCATTGGATGAAAATTACATCCCACGGGGGCTTGCGCAACCGCGAATCCTCCTCGACGTGCTCCGCGACGTCCTCGCGACGGTGAATCTCTCGCCAGCATTGTCGTTAGATTTACGAGGCAATTGTTCCGTTTCATTCGTTGCATCGTGCCGTGGGGACGTCCGACTCCAGATGTCGTCCCTTCTCTGTTATTACAACCGCGAGGTTTATTTATTAGAGAAATTATGCTTGTACATGTAATTCGGAGTTGGTGTAACGTAGCCTTAGGTATTTTTATGTCAATTCGTTTTTCTTCTTATTGATGTCTGTGGTGTGCGAGAAAAGCGAGATTTGACAATCAATTGAACTCTCTATTTAACTATCTCTGAATAAAAGAAGTACTGTCCGGTTGGAATAAATAATTATGAAAAAGTGAAGGTTACAAATACTCCTTTCTTTATAGCATCGTTATGCAAAGGTGTTTCATCATGGACTGCGATTTAGATGCTGCAGAATAAACTCTTCATCCCTGAATAAAGGAAGCGCTACTTACTCAGACTAAATGATTGTCTAAAAGCCAGAAAGAGGCGAGACAATTGCTTCCCTTAAAAATTAATCTCCGACTAAGTACAGCCATATCTATTTGAAAGCAGGTCTGGAACTACCCTTTCGTTAAAAGCACCATCAAGCACCCCTTATTATACGGCTCTTATAAAACTTCAACGATCCGCAGCACCTTGCATCCCTCCGACAAAATCCGAACGCCTGAAACACGGGTACTTCCTATCGATACGAAATCGACAAAATCCGCGTTGCAAGAAGCGGGCAAATATTATACGAATAAACAACGCGCGCAGGATCTATTCCGCGGAGGGATTGGAGACGGATGATTGACGAAGGACAAGCGCGAGACAGCGAACGGACGGGGGCAGGTGTGAGTTAAATAAACGTTTGGCCAGTAACAATGGCGTTGCTCGGAAAGGGCAGAATTATCGCGGACCGCGAAACGACGCCAGACACGTTGCGCCTCCGCGTCGATCCCTTTTTTTCGCGTACTCTTTCGATACAACGCCGGCGAACCGGGGTTCGATCCTCTCTTTTTTTTTGTTCCTTCTCTCGGTTGCCCATTGCCAATCTACACGCGTACACGAGTCGGACCGGGCAACGGACACGGTCCCGCGGTTCGCCTCTCCGCCAAATGGAAACGCGCTCCACGGGTTTTCCGGCCGCGTCGATATCGGCTTCGTGGTTGGGATTCGTCGACCGACCGGTGACGCTGTGCACCGCGCTGGACCGCTGTACTCGATGTCACCCCGATACTCCACGGGCTTCCTCGGCGTTTCCTCCGCCTCGGGAATAACCCGTAGCTGTGGCCAGGTTTTTCGGAAAATATTCTCCTTTGGTGTTGGACGCACTCGAGCGTTCGCCATGTACCAGCGACTTGTTTCGACGCGTTCTCCAAACGGGGTGGCGAGTTCGATTTGCCGATTGGCCGGGGGAAGGTATGAACGGTTTCAAATGGAGATGTGTACAAAGTTACGTTCAATTAACAGCAGCGATTTCGTTTACCAATGATATTAGAAACCTTGTTTAATAGATGAACTTTATTATGTCTGAAAAGGACCGACTGCCAAATAATCGTTAATAGCCCTGATCTTGATTCAAACAGAAAGTAAATCAGAAAGCAGTTTATACTATTTCTCGACTCGTGAAGCAATCATTATATTATTAATCAAGAATTAACTGGTTATTAAATGATTAACAGTGAAGCTTACAAATCTCAAGCCATTACCTAATTTATCTGCTTAGAACGTGTATTGGATTTTATTAAAAGTGTTCCGAAACAAGAACTAACATACGACGGAGCAGAACATGATTTATGATCTTTTTAAAAAATGCGTCTCATATTAAGCGACTTTACTCTAATTGCTTCGATCTTACGCGAATTAAGAAGAGAAGTCGCGAGTGTGCCTTCTGATCCAGCAGAGGAGCGGAAAGCTCCGGTCACGATGGGTTAATTAATTACATTTGTCACGCGCGGGCAACCTAACCGGGAACTTGAGTCTCTCGGATCGTTAACTCATTAACGGATTAACAAACACACCGCGCCGGTAAAATTGCGCGACAAGAAGTTCTCTCGAGTTCGGATAGTAAAACAGGGTGGGGAACCGATCCGATACTGTTACAGCTGGAAGCAAAAGCAACGCTTGTCTGCCTGTTCTTCGTTCACGGTGTAATCGCGCTTGAAGACGAATCACCGGGGATGCACTTGTCCTGCGGGTGTGCCAGTGGTGGCCGGCAACGTTGTACAAAGTTTAGGAGCTCGGGAAAAGATAGACAAAATGTTTGATACGTCTATGGTTAGTGCGAGGGAAACGTGCCGCGTTTCAGTAGAGCATCGATTCCCAAGATAACGCCCCTGGATAGTGCTAGAACCCATCCACAGGGGAGTAGCCTCGGTGAAAAGTAATTGAATGAAGATGAGGAAATTTTGAACGGCAAGCGTTACGTGGGTCAAACGATAATAACGAACAATTTTTTAATGCCGTTTATTACACGAAATTATAGTAGAGTATTCTTCAAAAATATTTCTTCAACACCTAAACCAGCGTCGTGCCAAAAGTATCGCAACAGAAGCAGGTCCATCCAGGAAAAATTCAAACGCGATAGAAAGCTGACTGCATTCATGAAACGATCCTTCCTCCTTCGATTCTTCCGCATCGTTCGACCGAACTTAGTCATCGCTTGCTCCCTGATTCGAAAATAAAACTCGTGTCGCTGTTTCTCTTCCTTCCAATCTTGCGTAACCCCGCTTGAACGCACGTATGTAGGTATAACTGCTTGTAATTACTACGGTGGCTATGCGTTCGCGTGTGTGGAGGGGCGGTGGAGAGTGGAACGGCAGGTGAGGAGCTTGAATAGCTGGTACTATCCCAGGGGTTCAATAACCAGGCACAATAAGTCACTAAACGTTCGGCATAGACGGTGCGATGAGTAATCAGCTTCCTACGTATCGCCCCCGAGGATCGTCAAGGTGTGCGCACACGGCCTCCGTTCCAGATACACCGTGTGCATTATCGGCGTGAAGGCACGAGGAAAGGGGAAGGGCGTGCGAGGAGGCACAATCGTATGCACCCATTCGTTATTGTTGCGTTTCACTGGCTAGAAGAATTCTCGAAAGAGCTTATGATTTCCAGTAAATGTCATTTCTTGTCAGTGTTTTAGAAGGATTCACGAGTGGGCGATTGTGGACATGCTTGCCGTGCCGAAGGGGAATGAAAGTGATACTAGCCTGTCCATACATGGTCACTCTGTAGCTATACATGTATAAATAATATTGATAGCACTGGTAATTGTATTGTTAGCATTTTCGTTGTTTCACAAGAGAAGTCATTTTAAGATTCATACTGCTTTTGCCTGTCTAATATCCTTTGCTATCCTTATTAGCAGATATCGATTTAATTTACTTTCTTGAGATTAGCAAAGCATATTCGAAATTTTAATTAAACACTTCCCTACTGCTGGGATCATAAACATGCTGATCGTAATTCTCATACTAAACCCAAAATATAAATGATTCAAATACCTACACACACACACACCTTACTCTTTAGAAAAATATATTCGTCAGTTAAAATAACGATCAGACATTGATAATCACAATATTATGGCCATAATCCAAAGTACCAATCTCCTGTAGCACGCTTGAACAATCCATCAGCCACGTCAGTTCGTGCCAAAGGCGCAATCTTTTCAATTATCATTCAAACGAAATACCCGCCGCGGTTTCTTCCATCTTTCTCCCCTCCTCGACGACGACTGCGAAATGATTCACGAACGAATCGGGGATCGGTTCTTATGGAAATCTATAAACGACGCCGTACCCCGGACATATTATTCATGCCGCTAACTAACGAACCGTCTCGAAAACCCACCCTTTCGAGTAGGCATGGACGAAGCTCGTTTCGGATTTGCATCGGCATTTTTTGCCGCGCGAGAGAATCGTTTTGCATGACAATGGTCGTGGCAGGGTTGCACGTCGATCTGTAGGAAACGCGTTCCGTACCGCGCGAATAATTCGACTCATTATCGTAGCGGCGATAAAACGTGCGCAAACTCGTTGTCACGCTGATGTTATTAGCGAGCGTCGGCCGAAGGATATTCGAACGATTTGCATTACTACCGTGAATGAACGCTCGCGAATCCGTTCGCGCTTCCTCCGTTGGCCGCTTTGAATCGTAAACTCTCGTGTTAGCTGCCGCTTGAAAAACGTTTAACATGAAGAGCACGCGACGTGCCGGGCGCTCCGGTGAATGGGGCTTTTATGGGAAACGGTAAACGGGGTTCTATGGTGATCCGAAGATGACGAGATATTTAAAGTTATTACTATTTGTGTTGAGACGAAAATCTCGAATTTAACGAACCGTGCGTGCAAAATAATGCCAAATAGGGTAATTTTTTAGTTTTCCTCAGAGATGGGCAAAATATTCGAGGAGAAATATTTTAAATACTATTTTGAGTAATCGTTTTTCTGCAGTTCAAACAAAATAATATTTTAAATAAGAAGTTTCGTCGAACGAAGTATTTTTTATTTGAGAATCTAAGGTCTATAATCAAATGTTTCAAGTGTGTATTATAAGTAGTATTTGAAATATTTCTTGAATGAAACTAGTTTTGGGGGGGAATGAGTATTTAAATCCAGGTATTCGTGATATTAATATTCATTTTAATATGATTTTAATATTCATTCGAGTTCGCAATATTTTAAAGCTATTGTATTATTTTTTGCGTTTTCGATCTTTTGCAAATTATGTTATATTGCTAAAATCCACGGAAAACGAGAGAGGGGGGAGAAGGGGGGGGGGATAAAGGGAAAATAAAATAAATACAATATTTCCAATACAAGATTCGATATTTTCAGTAACGTTCAAATAAAAAAAAATACTATTTTAAAACATTCTCTCACAAATAAAGTATTTTATTTTTAAACGTTCAAACGCACGGCTAAAATAAATAAAATAAAATGGACCATTTACTATTTATTATTTCAATCAATATTTTACCCAACGCTGGTTCTACTCCTTTATTTGCATTCTACATTTTTTTTATATTGACAAGAAACTTAAAAACTTTAGCATGCAATTCGAAACTTTGTTACAACTGCTCGAATTTCAAACGATGACCACTATCGTCAGACTAGTTTAATCACAGTTTGACGCTAATGAGGGTAAAATTGGATCACAGTGAGAATTGAACGCTGTCTTGGAGAATTCTCGAACCACCGCGAGCTTGCAGAGACAAATGCGCCTCATGTAAAACACTCCGACTTTAATTTCGCTGCTGGGAATTCCGCGGTTGGGTCACTTGTGTCCTCGGATATTTTCCGAGATCCGCGGTTTCTTTTTTCTTGTTCGTGAACCCGTTCCGAGGAGGGATACGCACCGTCGATTAAATTAATGAGTTTTGCCATTGGCGACACTTACAAACGAGTCTCGACATTCCTCCGCGAGAATAGACTTCACCTTCCTCACCAGACGGTGCTCGACGAACGAATTCTAGGGCCAATTGGAGAAGTGAATGAAATTCTTGATTCACTCATTGTTGGTTGCTTCGTATGAGACTTTAAATAATATTCAAGCAACAGAATATTTCACCGAGCGTTCTAGAATTGAAATAGCCTTCCAGGTTAACTCATGACTAAAGAGAAATGTTACGTTGTAAGATCGTTAAATCTCTGTGAGAAAAGCAGCGTCTATTGTTGAGTATTTTTAGGACCAACAGTAACTCACCCAGAAATAATTCAGAAGCCATCATTTCTCTTTACGTTCAAACAAGTTCAAGCATGTATTTTATTTTTATAGATGAGTATTCGTATCGACTGAATATATAAACTTACTACTTTCCTGCTAAAAAGTCTGTTCTTGCTTTGATTAAAAGCTGATGTCATGGATAACTAATTAACACTTATCTCACTTCTCTGTATTATAGATACTTGTTATTATCTATCAAACAAATGAACAACAGATATACTATTCAAAGTTCAAAAGACATGATTCATGACAAAAAAACCTCGTGTGCCATTTTGTATATTGCACTTTTTATTGCAAGGAAGAAGAAACAGAGTAATGCAAACAATCAGTAACGGGAGGCGCATTCTCGTTCGCAAGCTTCTCGTATTCTTTCGGCGAAATCGGTTGTTTCCGAATAGTCGGCGACCTGGCTCGGAATAAATCGCATAACCGGGTTTACAGATCTATTCCAAGGATATCTGCCAGCCGTCTGTGCCGGGAATTTTTCGCTTTATAAATATCTATCCGCGTTTCAGTGGAACCGCGATTAGAGCGACCACGGGTCAACCTTTCTTATTGTTTATTAACGCATCATTATAAACGAAAGGTATTTAGAAACTCTATTCATTATCATGCAGAAAAATGATTAAAAGGATAGCACTTTGAATTTCTTATAATTAATTGTTTGTGACCAATTCACTTTATCATTGTTTTTATAAATTTCTTATTGATCTTATTGCCCCTATTGATTATCATCGCGTTATTACTAAGGAAAATTTTTGGGAACTCCATTCGTTATCACTTCCGTAAAAGACACAAAAGTGATTAAAACAAATACATTTTTAATTTCTCGTAATTAATTGTTTGTGAGCAATTCACGTTTGTTGCTGCTTTTTCGAACCTCAGTCGGGAACCCTTTTTCACGACATTCACAGATTTTATTGTTCTTATTGCTCCTTGGCGCATTATTATAAAAGAAACCTTTTAGCAACTCTATTCATTATCATCTGTACAAAAGTCATAAAAGTGATTAAAAGAATTACATTCTTAATTTCTCATTATTAATTGCTTGTGCGCAATTCACGTTTGTTGCTGCTTTTTCGAACCTCAGTCGGGAACCCTTTTTCACGACATTCACAGATTTTATTGTTCTTATTGCTCCTTGGCGCATTATTATAAAAGAAACCTTATAGCAACTCTATTCATTATCATCTGTACAAAAGTCATAAAAGTGATTAAAAGAATTACATTCTTAATTTCTCATTATTAATTGCTTGTGAGCAATTCACGTTTCTTGCTGTTTTTTCGAACCTCAGTCGGGAACCCTTTTTCACGACATTCGCGGATTTTATTGTCGCATTATTATAAAAGAAAACTTTTTGAAGCTCTATTCATTATCATCTTTACAAAAGTCATAAAAGTGATTAAAAGGGCAACATTTTTAATTTCTTGTGATTAATTATTTGTGAACAATTCATGTCTGCCGCTGTTTTTTTTTCGAATTTCAGTCGGGAAACCTTTTTGCACGACATTCACGGATCGTAAAGGTAATTTCGCGTGTTCGATCGTTCCTTTTCCAGGTGAAATATCGTCCTTAAAAGTTGCCAGTTCATGGCGTGAGTTATTGCAGTCATAAAGTTTCTATACACCTTTTTTATTTCCAGTAAAGTTCATTCGTTACTTTTATTATTTACTAGGATTGACATTTTCATGATGAAAGATATCGAGAATTCAGAGATGGCTGGCAAACTTCTCTTTGAAAAAAAAAACACACACATTCATTTATAAATATGACACATCTATTTGTATCTGCGAAATAATTATGAACGTAGTTAATAGGACGACAATTTGTTTGGGTAATGAGAATTTGCCTGCATCGCCGTGTCACAATCAGGACTTAATCTCTCTTCATAATGCTTCTGTTTCACGGTTCGCTGTGCTTTAATCAACGAACCAATCACTGAATCGTCCGAAGAACAAAGTGTGGTATGAATCGTTTTACGGAATTTCCCTGTTTCACGAGAACATTCAAATGCATCAAAATGTCGCGAACACGAGCGTTCGGCAAAAGGTGTAACGAGGAGAAAATTTCATTACCTTTTTACTTTCTTATTCAAATTGTGTTTTGTCATTGATGTTACGGACACGTCCGCACCGGTCTAATTATGTAACGCGTCCCAGTGCTAGTATAATCTATATGCATGCCTATTTAAATTGACCGTGACCGGATAATTAATGCCCCGAAGGGGTGTTACACCATCGCGAGTAACACACGATGCAATTCAATTATGCACCTGAGAACATTGTGTAATAGTAACAGCCACGCCACCGTCCGTTATCTGTTTAATTTAATCCAATTCGATACTATTACAATGTTCTTACGTGTGCTATTTCTATGGTAAATGTACAAAAGCATTGTCAGTACTCCTTCTCGGCAACAATAATCAACAAGCACACAGTGTTAATGTGGCGATAAACCGTTTAGAAGAAATTTAGAATTCTGGATAAAAGATCTGCTTGATAAAAGTTAATATGACAATAAATTAATTCGAATTAATTCAAAATCTTAAATTCTCGAATCTTGAGTCTCAATTCTGGATTCTGGATTCTTCGGGCTGTACAAAAATTATGAAGAATTTCATCTCTCGTTCTCCCAAAGAAACCTGCGTTTCTTCACTTCTGAATGGCAAGGGGTTAAGTATATTTATTGCGGTATTCATTATTAAAAGAGTGTGGTCTTCAACCCATTCACTTGTTGAAAGGACTGTCATTCTCGTTCTCGCGATGAATTTTCGTTTCCTCGCCTCTCGGAATCTATTATAAACAGCTTAGACGAAAACTAACGTGAAATAAAAGAATTGTATCATCTAATTCAAAATTTTATAGGACCGCTCGAATTGCAAACAATAAATTTTAATATATCGGCCAGCCTAATTTTCAACATCGACTACTTATTAGAACTTTGCATAACATTTCGTTCGCTTTTATGGCTTCGCATTTTGGATCTTCGACTTTACAGTTGGGAACGAACCGTTCGACAATGGAACCGCTTAACCGTACACACAGCTGATCAAATCAAACGCGGCCTGTCCAATTTATTTGATACAGTCGCCGTTTCAACTTCGCCAGCACACGGTAGCCGAGCGAACGTTTCTAAAACTTGCGAACGTGTCGCGCGAAAAGTTGCCTGCGTCAGGTTTTAAATCTGTCGGAAAGTTTGGTGTCCGAGAGGTACTTCATCGAGCACACCCGATGCAGGAATTTACTGTTTCATGAAGCTGCGTCTTTGAAGTACTTCACGTTTCACGCTTTCCGCGTGATCCGTTAGGGCGTGGGTCCTTTTACTTGGATCCTCGATCATTTTTCGATCCCTCATAGAAAATGATGTATTTGGTAGAAATATTTTTGATCTAATCGATAGTGATAAGAATACATTTATGCAAATATGGAACGTGAAATATTTTGTTATTGTTGAGTAGGCAATGTTTATTTCCCACTGTTACATAAACTATGTAATATAACTAATAAAATATGTAACGTACGTTATGTATGTAAAGTATGTAAGCTGCAAATGCTCGATGCACACTATATTAGGAGGTATGTTATTATATCAGCTTGTAATTTTAGTCATTAATTAATTGTCATACGACGTATTAGAAATGAATTTCGAGGAATAGTTTATAAATGATAGTCGTTAGGTTGAAATATCGTCACTGTTATAATTTTTCAATGAATCTGCGAAAACTTGTTACGTTTCCTACGTTGGATCCAGCAAGAATATTATCACGATTATCTTCGCAAAAGCGAAACAGCTTTTTAATATTACGTACTAGCGAAGAGAGCCATTATTATTGTTTGAAGTTATCGATTCGCATTCGGTTTGGGAAACGCGCGTGAGGAGAAAATGATTAAAGGCAGAACGACGTTGACAGTCGTGAAAGCTTAATTCAATCCCTCCACGCAAGCATTGAAAAATAGCCCGAGCGGAACATTATAACGTTGCGCTTCATCGTGATATGCATCTGCGAATGGCATAAAAAATGAATAGAGTTATTCCTCATGCCCGGGGTTCATAATGTCCCCTTTTTACCCATTTCTTTGGCTCCGCGCCGATCCTCCTTTTCTTTTATTCCTCTTGATACCTCTTTTACCTTCCGCCCTCTTTGCCGCCCCTTTTATTTCACGCTCCGCGTTCGCATTCAGAGTTTCGCTCGCATCGAGCAGATCCTCGATAGCCAACAATTTCACCGTCGACTAACGCAAGCACGTTCGGGCATACGCAAGCGCGCTTAATAGCTTCTCTCGCGAACGAAACCAATTAATACGTAATTAAAAAGCCGTCTAACAGGTAGAATTTATACGACAAGAAAAACAAAATGAATCGCTTGCGGTATTGAAGTTTAATTTGAATTTGGATCATTCTACCGAGTAATAAATTCCTTGCCGAGTCGTTTGATGGGATTATTTCTACGTTATCGCTGCAGATATTGATTTTTATGTATGAACTGAGAACTTAAGTAATGGCTTAACGATAACGTGATAATGGCGCGACGAAGAGATGAATATAAATGTTGGAAACCATTGCGGATAATGAAAAATATTTTGATTACTGTTTAATAATCAATCATTGTCATGAATAGTTTAAGATATAGAACACGTTCACCTATCATGATTTTATACTATTTGAAATTCATTGTGTTACCGCACATGATGAATAAGAAACGTTGCTCGAATATTAACGATTTAAAATATTAAAGTTAACACAATAGTGTAACAATATTAAAGTATTCTCAACGGCTGGTGGTTTAGCTTGATCAAAGTCGTTTTCCAAAATATTATCCAACACTAAAATTAAGAATGTCGTAAACTCTGACCCTCTACTTTATAAAGCGGCCTATATAAAATATACAAAATCAACTTCTCCAACACGAAAACGATCCAAGCTCAAATATTAACCAATGGAAAGCTTCCCAACGAGTTTTTCCGAAACCAGCTCATATCCGTTCCCGATCGCAACTTCCTCCAGTTCGTCCAAATCGGAAAAAAATTAGGCCAATTAGCCGATCGGACGACGAATTCTCGGACGAGCGTCACGACGCGTTCGAAGAAGTTCTGCACTTTAGTCCCCGGCGTTGTTCGATTTTCGACGGCCGAAGGGCTTACGGATCCACGCGCACTCGTGGAAACAAATGGTCCTCAGGATCAATGGTCCGCCACAGTGGCCGGTAATTACGAGCTGTTACCTTGCTAACGGGGGGGGGGGGGGGGGCGGCAGGTTCGATCGGGACCAGGCAAAGAGAGACTGAGGGGCGGAGAGGGAGGCGAGCCGCGGATCAACGAACGTTCGCTCGTTACACAATTAAATTTACGATCGACTCGAGCACGATCGAACGTTACCGTACCCGGGGTTGGATATAAATTACAGCTCGCCCGGTTTGGTTACCGCCGATCAATGGATCGACGATTAAGCTCGATGACACGGCTCCCCCGTTGCTGGCGAATTTTAAGCCTCGTTCTTCTATCTATTATTCCGGAGTTGCACGCTTCGAGGAAAGTTCCACATTTTTTGTGTGTTTTTTTTTTTAATTGATTGTTGAGTGTTACTTTGGGATAGCTAATTGTTCTTCCGAAAGGAGCGAGGAGAAAGATGAAGCGGATACAGTGTGGTATCGAGTGGAACGTAAAGGCCTCTGGTTAGGGAAATGTTATTATTCTGTGACATTTTCCGTGAATTTGTTAACAAATAGTCACAGATGCAATTGGTTTTGTTTCAGTTGTGATTCCTCGTGCTTCGTTTACTTCTTAGTTTCTCCAGTAAAGAGGATTTTACGTATCATTTAATTGTTTCAATAATGCTATATCTACTTTCGGTTGCTATGGAGCAAACTACGTACAAATGATTTTAATAAATGGATTGTTGGTTGCATTATTTGCTTCTCCAGGCAATTGTATGTAGTGCTAATTTGAAATTATACATAAATATACACGTGTGCAATAATGTATATATTGTATATTACCAAACATTTTTACCATAGTCATCTGAGAGGCAAGATGGACAAATCTATTTTATCGTGCATACACGTTGATATGCGATGTACCAATATAATATTATCAATTTCTCTTGCACTCATCAAAACATGTAATATAACATAAACTCGAGCGTCGAACGATAAATTGAATACAAAGAATCGTGCATTATAAAAACCACTCGGATACCCAGATAATATCGATACAAACGTCGTTAAAATTTGTCAAGCATATAATTATGCGCTCGGAATAATTTAATTACCATTCCGGCTGGAATCTTAATGCATTGAACATTAAGTATTTGCCTCGCCGGCAAATTCAAATGAACACTGCGGCGAACAAAGGGGACGCCGGTGGTATCTTTGCATCGAAGAAGCCTTGGCTGGTGCTTATCAACGACCTACGGTCGGATGTTCGGGACGGAACAATTTCAAAGAACCGCCCGGCGATGAAGGAACAAACATCCAGGCCAACAGTCTCAAGGGGTTAATTAAAATAAGACGATTGCCTGAGAAACGCAAAGACGGGGCAAGGTAACGGTGTCTGGAAGTTTTGCGGGATTTCCTGCAGGAGACTGGTGCGCAGCCCTTGGACGGTTTCTACAAACTTATCCAACTATACTGAGCGGACAAAAAACGCGCGAAAGCGAACATAGTACAGAGGAACGTCGTTTCTATGCACAAGTAAATGCTCAGCGTCGAGTAAACGAACTCATAACTGAACCTCTCTATTATCCGAACTACCGGCCGGCATACTTTCAGTTATACGAACAAGCCTATGCATATCGAGTTCCTTTGTTATTACTAATCAAATAAACAGCGTCGAGGGCAGCAAGGCAATGCAATAAATGAAATCTATTGAAAATTCATAGACGTAGAAAATTATAACTGATGTTGCCCGATTAATACTAAAAGTAAGGTGCACACGCAATGCATTACACTTTCACAGTACTCTCAGCAGCTGATTCCCCATGCTGATAATTATCGAAAGTTCATTGTTTAAAAAGCAATCTGCACGCACCCTTATATTCGATACAATATAGATATTATACATAATCCATTATAATAATTTCTACCCGTAATCTTCCGATTGTCTCTTCAGTCTCGCGACATTGTTTCACTCTCCTACAAGCAGCGTGACAACATTTAATATTCGAACTCGCACGCTCTCGTGCCCTCTAAACCCCATCGAGCGCCGAAATCCATTACCCACTTGGCTCCCTCTCGTGAAAAACGAACGTCGCTCCTAGTTTCGTTCACCGGAAATCTCTCTGTCCATGGGGTTTGTTTGCCTACTTCTGTCACCGATTTACATCCCCCTTAACCTATCGCGTTTTCGATCGCTCCCGAAGGATCTCCTCCGCGGGTGCATTTAGACCGACCAAACAAATGTTTCTACGCCCCCTCCCCCCACTTCGACAAAATTCATGTCTAGGGGAGTATATGTTTGGACGAACGGAAGCGAATTTTCGGAAGTGAGGGGACGAACGAACAATTGTTTGTTCGGTCTAAACGCGCCCCGAGAAACAAATTCGCCCGATCTCCGGTTTTCTAACAACGGGGAGCCCCTTTCCGTGATCGAGTGCATTCTCTCCTCCGCTAATAACGAGCTTTTTGCTCATTTTCCCCCGTTTCGACCAAGAGGGAAACACGACGCGAAAGGCAAAGGGCGAAGGCAAAAAGGAACGCGAATCGAGGGGCACCGACGGGAAACGAGCCGCGGAGCGATCGTATCGACTTTACGCCTCGTAAACGAAAGCTCTTCCCTTTGCCTTCGCTCGGCCTTCGAGCGGATTCGACGATTTCTGACTCGCGTGCATCCCAGCTACGCGTTCGCCTCGCATCGCCTCCGTCGATCTCGACATTGCGCGATGTCGCCGTCGCGAATATGCAAGGGGATCTTCTCTCATGGTACGTCGCCATTCTTGTCTATTTCGTGGAGAATATATTTTGCGTGGAAATTGAATTTTCGAGAAATTGGATTTTTTTCAATCAGTTCAATGTATATTTCTTCTTGCTTCTTCTTGTTTTTAATGCGAGCGTTTAGTCCTGTTTCGATTGCTGCGTGCTACGTATAATGTAAAAGCAAATAAGGATGATCATTTGGAAAATATCCAGTTGGGAAAATTGGGAGGAGAATTAAATGTTTAATTAAATTTACACGGATTATCCTTTTTTAATCGATGAAACAATTTTATAGTCGATTTAATTGGAAGGACTAAACATCTTCCCGATATATGAATATTTCTGTGTTCCGTTGAATAATGAAAACTGCGAGGAAATTGCGCTTCTACATACGCGATGAATATAAAATACTCGCAAACAATGGTTATATTATTATAAATGTCATGCCGCTGTTTATAATCTTGCTAATTCTCACGACAGCACAATAATTATTAATCTCGTGCAATTCCAAAGAAACTCAGAAACAGTGTGGATTCATCCCTCCACCCTCCCCCATTTCATTGAATACTAAAGAACCGTTTCGTCAGTAATTTTAACGAGCGTGATTTTCATCCACTCATTGTTACCAGGAAGATTACGCCGGGAGCTTGAAGCCACTTAGAGTTGGCCAGGCATTATTAATCAGTTTAATTTTCAGCCTTTTAATTGGCACAAGAGGCGCCGAGCTGTTCTGGAAAATTCTGAAAGTTCGTAGTTCTTGAACTGTCTACTCGGAACGAGTGGGCCCCCTCGTTTCCGACCGGCCTATCTTCGCGAGCTTTCCATTCCCCTTCGCTTTTCGCCCGCCCTTCTCTCCGCCGTTTTTATTTCATTCTTGTTGGCGGTTTTCCGCCTCGGAAAATTCGTGTTGCGCGCAACTTTCGCCGCACAAGAGCCCCTTTGTTTTAAGAAGTTTCCGTGTTGATGACGCGGCGACGAAATCGAATGGATAAAGACGAAGGAACAGGGAAAGGTGGATATTTTTTATCTACAGGACATTTTTTTAAAAAAATCATAAAGAATGGTTACATTTTGCCTGTGGCTGATTATATTATTAATAGGAAAATACGAAAGAAGGCATAAATTAGTGTATGTATTTAATTTACAAGCGTCAATGCTTCATGCGAATATCATCAAATATTGTAACTGAATTTACATTAAAAAGTTCATTGTTATTGCGTAGAGTCGTGAATCTATACAAGCGATAATTAAACGCAGCGTTAATTTGGTCACCTATTGTATTCCGCTATTATTTCCTATGGCATCTAAATGAATTAAGCTATTTGTTTGCCCCGAAAATATTGCAAATCGTATTACCTTTTCAATTAACGTGACAAGCCGATGGAAAGTTACCTATTCCAGGGAACCAAGTATCAAGTTTACGAAAGGATTCGGGGCGAGCTGCGCGGAGTAGTAGGGCGCGCGTTTGAAGTTGTGAATAGAAACGGCGGTGAAGTTTCAATCCGACCCGAAGACGTTCGGCAACGTTCCGCTTCTCCGTTTAACATAATTTTCCCGTAACCCAAATCGAAAATGTAGACGAGGGGGTCAAGCGTTGAGAGGAGCGTGACAATAGAGCGATTCGTACGGAAGTTCCGTTCGAACGGTTTCCAGCCGTAGCTCGAGATAGTCACGCGAGAAACTACTTGCAAAGTAGTTTCGGCAGCTTCTTCGTCTGTTCGCGATGTCGCGAGGGGGAAAAAAATGAGTAACGTACCGAATGCTCGCGTTGGGAAAAGTGAAAAACGATGCTGCGAAAGGAGAATTTGTGGGAATTTGATTAAATATGTTTTGCGGGCAATTATAATAATCATTATTCTTGCGTGTACGTAAATGAGATGGCACCAATCGTTCGCGGATAAAGTATTAGATTGGCATAAACTTGCGTGAAAAGCAGCATTCAGCATGACATACTACTTAAATTATACATGACAATATTGTGGGCTGATACTATCTACTTAAAATGTCTGCAAAATTTCAGGCCAATCGATATGACAAAATGAATTAAAACGTACAAAAGGATATTTTTGCGAGGTCGTTTTAAATTTATTTCGAATTTGTACATTTACCCAGAACTAATTACTAGCTATTACTTCTTACGTATCACATGAGCATTTAATAAAAACTTTCATTGACGATGCAATATGTACTAAAAACTTTTGGGCCAATTGATATGACAAAATGAATTAAAACGTACAAAAGGATATCTTTGCGAAGACGTTTTAAATTTATTTCGAATTTGTACATTTACCCAGGACTAATTATTAGTTACTACTTGTTACGTATCACACGAGCGTTTAATAAAAACTTTCATTGACTACGCAATACATACTAAAAAATTTCAAGCGAATTGATATGACAAAATGTACTAAAGTGTACAAAAGGATATTTTTGCGAAGACGTTTTAAATTTATTTCGGACTTGTACATTTACCCAGGACTAATTATTAGTTATTACTTGTTACGTATCACACGAGCGTTTAATAAAAACTTTCATTGACTACGCAATACATACTAAAAAATTTCAAGCGAATTGATATGACAAAATGTACTAAAATGTACAAAAGGATATTTTTGCGAAGACGTTTTAAATTTATTTCGGACTTGTACATTTACCCAGAACTAATTACTAGCTATTACTTCTTACGTATCACATGAGCATTTAATAAAAACTTTCATTGACGATGCAATATGTACTAAAAACTTTTGGGCCAATTGATATGACAAAATGAATTAAAACGTACAGAAGGATATTTTTGCGATGACGTTTTAAATTTATTTCGAACTTGTACATTTACCCAAGACTAATTATTAGTTATTACTTGTTACGTATCACATGAGCGTTTAATAAAAACTTTCATTGACAACGCAATATATACTAAAAACTTTTGGGCCAATTGATATGACAAAATGAATTAAAACGTACAGAAGGATATTTTTGCGAAGACGTTTTAAATTTATTTCGAACTTGTACATTTACCCAAGGCTAATTATTAGTTATTACTTGTTACGTATCACATGAGCGTTTAATAAAAACTTTCATTGATACGCAGTATATACTAAAAAATTTCAGGCGAATTGATATGACAAAATGAATTAAAATGTACAAAAGAATATTTTTGCGAGGACGTTTTAAATTTATTTCGAACTGGTACATTTACCCAGGACTAACTATTAGTTACTACTTGTTACGTATCACACGAGCGTTTAATAAAAACTTTCATTGACTACGCAATATATACTAAAAAATTTCGGGCCAATTGATATGACAAAATGAATTAAAACGTACAGAAGGATATTTTTGCGATGACGTTTTAAATTTATTTCGAACTTGTACATTTACCCAGGACTAATTATTAGTTACTACTTGTTACGTATCACATGAGCGTTTAATAAAAACTTTCATTGAATATGTAATATATACTAAAAAATTTCGGGCCAATTGATATGACGAAATGTATTAAAATGTACAAAAGGATATTTTTGCGAAGACGTTTTAAATTTATTTAGAATTTGTACATTTACCCAGGACTAATTATTAGTTACTACTTGTAACGTATCGCATGAGCGTTTAATAAAAACTTTCATTAACTACGCAACATAGCACTTTTTAATTAATACGAAGACAGTATAATCAAATACGTAATCATGTTTACTTTGATAGCACGGAAATCAGTAACACTACCGAGCTTGCATTAAAATACATTGGCACGATTAATATAAACAAATAAAGGAACAATACATTCAACAATATTTTTCTAATGCTTAATTCAAATATCTCCATATATGTTTCTCGCCGTTCCTCGCGTTCTTTTATTACAGCAAGGTTCGACAACAAGCCGAACAATGCAATAAGCCTCGACGTGAAATTTGTTTCGACGAAAGTTCTCGCGGTATCCGTGTTCGTTTGACGCGTACTCGCGCTCCAATTTCGCCAGGCACAATACGTTGCTTTCACGCGATTTAATTAAACGTGCCATGCCGGGCGCATCTGAAACTGCAGTTCGATCGAACTTCCATGCTTGAAAAAAGCGTCTTTTTACTTCAATCCTTTCTGTCAATAGCTGACGCCGTTATGTTTCTTACACCGGATGTTTCTTAGCTCGAATAAAACACGTATTGTCGTTTCATTATCACTTTCGTTAAATGTCGATTGTTTGGTCCTGATATTGTAACTGTAACGACGAAACATTTTTTTGTTGCAGGTAAGTGATCCGGATTGCAAATATCCCAGTAGTTGAAAATCAACATCCCAATAAGCTCTTGTGAATTTCCGCATGTTCTAATAAGTAAGTATTTAATTATGACACCTCGATCCTCTGTCTAGCACCTTATTCCTTTAAAAGTGATTTGAAATCAAGCTTCAATTAGAATCGATTCAGCAAACGTGCCCACGTATTTTAATAAAAGTATTTACAGTAACGTCAGCGTAAATAGTGATTATTTGCAATTGCGGATTTTTCAATGAAATGCAGCGAAACGAAACTCGATAGTGATTCACGAATAATTTGCAAAATTATTCCCCCGCGGCTTCATTATGAAGATTTTTAATACTACTGGCCGGATGACCCATATTCTTCCCTACCGTCGACATTCCCGAGGGAAATTTATGCATTCGCTGCGATCCGTATTGCCGTCAAGTTGCGCGTATCATTTTCTCCCTATTGTCCTTACCCCAATCCGGCCCTCTCATTTCTCCGTCATTCGTCCTCCCTTCTCGGGATCACTGTCAAATTTTTCCAAAAGGCCGGATTTTCGAGTGTGCCGCGCACGCCAAATATAATTTCAATTTATGCGTCTAACGTTTATATCGGTTGTTGCAAGTTTTGTACAGCGGCAAGTATTTTAATTAACAAAAACGTGGAAGAAGTTCAAAGTACATTTAGTCGTAATTCCGTGCATGAGCCAACAATTAGTTTACGTCTTTAATAAACTTTCTCGCGAAGTGGAGTGCAAGTCTGGAAACTGGAGACGCGTGGACCGTCATCTGGTAGTTGCAGTAACTTGCAAAGGGTTTTAACGTTTTATTTTACTGGCTGTTCCATCCGCCTCCTTATTTTATCTTCCTCTTTCTCGTTAAATTGAAATATAACACCTACCTCATTCTCTTCTGTTCTATTTCTTTCGGAGTTCACTGCGTGTGAATCGAAAGTTCAGTGGAACCTTGTGACGTAATAATTGCAAACGGATTGCAATTTTGGGCCAAAAATTCCATCTCGAGAAGTTAACGAGAATTCTATGCGTAAATAATCTAATCATTGTGCGGAATGTTTCGTTGAAACTTACAATTAATGTGCAATTTAATAATCACACCTTTATTAAAATCTAATAGACATTTTCGAGGAGAATCATACATTTTTATTCACGAACGTAATTTGAATACAGTAATGAATACAGTAGAGTAACTTAAAACATTTTCACAATTCTTGTAAAATCAATCAGGAACGAAAAGCATATTTGAATTCACTGTAATACTTGTCATAACTCTGATGTTTGACAAAATCAAAGTTTACGCTTAATAATGAATAATAAACGAAGCAGTGAATCGTTGCATGAATTCAAAATTAACTAAATACACTTATCTACAATTTCATTGAATGCCATTCTTTGTTTAACTCTCCATATAAAAATCTCTAAATCCACGTTCAACCGATACAATTTTCATTCTGTTGAAACACGTTCAGGATTCACCGTCCACTTCTGATTAAACAAATCACTCAATCTCTCGTTTCGCTTTGACCATTCTGTCAGGAGGGGGTTGGCGGTCGAGTCCTCTTTGAATTAGTAAAGGTGCCGGTAATCTGGTTAGATAAGGAGGCTGCATTGGGAAGCCGGCGAGCGCCGCTGCAAATGCAGACCGTGTACACGTTTGCGGTGCGCGTCCGGTCCTCTCAATTTTCGTGGTCCCTCGGCATTCCGCTGCTTTTAGAACGGTTACGAACCGTCTGATTGAAACGCGAGCAGACCGTAAATCGCCTTCGGAACGACCCGAATGCTGGCAAGCCTTGAAATTTTCAAAACCACCCCGCGATCCCCGATGTACGAGATATTTTCCCCGGACTGGTTCCGGCACGTCGAGAGGGAGAGACGCGATTCGATGGACTGGAATTTCAACTGGGCATCCTTCCTTCTTAGCTCAAAAGATTTCCGGGGGATGTACTGGTATGTAGAAGTGTCGATAAACGTAACTGAAACAACGATAGTAAGAAGAAGAAAATGTACACCTTTATCAGAATCCCGCAGCTGGCAGATCTGTTTACAATAAAAAGAGAAGCAATAACGAAGATTCTCAATATCGATGAAAAGGGAGAGTGTCGCAGAAAATGTTGACTGCAAACGCCAAAAGGTGAACGAGAGCAACGTGGGAAATAATAATTGGGTCACTGTGACCACGCTGGTAGCTTCACTCTAGAGAAGAAAAAAATCTTCCCTCTGCAATTCCAGCCATAAATTCCTCCCCGACGCGAACCACAAACGCATCCCCCTCCCCCGGCGCATGACAGTTACGATTCCTCCGCAATGATCCACGAGAGGCACCGTTACATCGGAGCAGGTTCGAATTACGGCACGCAACGGATATACTCGCGCTTCGAGGCGATGCCGAGCGTTTTCACGCTCGCTCCGCTCGCGGGCGGCCGCTTGTTATACTCGCGTGTACAGCCGCGTGAACCGTCGAGATTTCACGGTGAATCGCTGCCCGGCCGTTCTATTGGCGTAACAAATTAGATCGTTACACGGTGTTACAATCCTGTCAGGAATTCAATCGGGATACCATTTCCTGTACTTCGTCGCGCACACGCATCCCCCCCTCCCCTACCCACCACCCACCCTGGCCCGACCTATTGATCTGGATTCGTGGCCGACAATGAGCATTTCGTGTAACGCGATAATTTATCGCCGTTATTCTGCTGCGCGCACCTCTGCTGCGTTAAGCGCGCGCTGGCTTTTACGCGTGGATCTCCATAAATGTTCCCGCCGGAAGAATTTATGGATTCAGTCGTTCCCCCGGGCTACGAGGTAGGCGCGACTTCGTGAAGTTATAGAGCTCTTGGAAATTACACGGCTGGTCGGTCTTCCGACTTCTAAGTTGCCAGACAAGTCGAGGGGGGATTAATACGTAAATCTGCATCTGATTAAGTAGCCTCGCATCTTTGCTAGGCAAAGCGAAGGCTTTCGCTGTTTGCAAGTCAATGATTGTGCGAGTAGAAAAGGATGCAGTCTTTGCTTGGTCTTTATTGGTCCGTAATAATGTTCTGTGCCATCGGAGGACTATTGTTTAGAACTGAGTCAAAGGAAGCTTAGTTAACGTATGTACTAATTGGAAATTTAATAATGCATGTCCCGAAAGAGCAAATAAAACAGTTTTTGGCAGCGCTAGAGAAACAGAATGAATCGGGCTTATTACAGTGTCCAATGGCATAGGTATTCCGGAAATTTTGATTGGTCTTCTGGCTTCCAAGTTGCTAGACAAGTTGAGGAATTAATATGTAAATCCGGCCACTTATTAAGTAGCTTCGCGTCTTTGCTAGCCAAAGTGGTCTTAAAAGTCCGTAGTCTTTGCTTGGTCTTAATTGGTCCACAATAATGCTCTGCGCTAACAGAAGACTATCTTCTGGAACTGGGTCGAAAGAAGTTCAGTCAACACAAGTACTAATTGCAAGCTTACTCATGCACGCCCTGAAGGAGAAAATAAAACACTTTTCGGCCACGTTAGAAAGACAGCATGAATCGGGCATATTACAGTGTCCAATGGCATAGGTATTCCGGAAATTTTGATTGGTCTTCTGGCTTCCAAGTTGCTAGACAAGTTGAGGAATTAATATGTAAATCCGGCCACTTATTAAGTAGCTTCGCGTCTTTGCTAGCCAAAGTGGTCTTAAAAGTCCGTAGTCTTTGCTTGGTCTTAATTGGTCCACAATAATGCTCTGCGCTAACAGAAGACTATCTTTTGGAACTGGGTCAAAAGAAGTTCAGTCAACACAAGTACTAATTGCAAGCTTACTCATGCACGCCCTGAAGGAGAAAATAAAACACTTTTCGGCCACGTTAGAAAGACAGCACGAATCGGGCTTACTACAGTGTCCAATGGCATAAGCATTTCGTAAATTTGTTTTTGGAAAACGCCTGATACATATTAATTAAGGCGGCACACACTTACTCGCAGTCCGAGTCTTCGACCTACCAGCCTCGGTAACACACGCTTCTCATCGTGCTCGAACTTTCAAAACGAGAGCCGTAAGGCTCGAGGCGAATCAAACGGCGAAAGACAATCATCCTTTATCCAGTGGAAAAGGTAGCGGTGGCTCGGGCTATCGTTCATCCAGCTGGTACCGCGATGCCCGTAGATCACGCGCGGCATCTAACGTTCGCCATAAATCAGTCGGGGCCGTTTATCCCTGCCGATGTCCGGCGACTTTTATCTCCGCGGTATCGAACGATCTCGATCTTTATCTGCGCGGAAAAGTACGGCGAGCGTTTAAATACTGTCGGCCGGCGGGAGATGCGCGCGATGTTTCTCGGACAAGGTGGTAAGGAGGGGCAGGGAAAAAGTTGGAAGGCACGGAAGGTAACGCGCGCGTACGGCGGGCATGTCGGAAGCGTGGCGGTCAAGGCGGACCTCCGCGATCGATATCGGATCCTCGAGATAATCGGCAATTAAGCTTGCGAAAGGGCTGCGCAGCGCGGCGGTGGGTCGTTACTCTGACCCGAGCATGGCAGGCCAAGGGATTCTGGGAACACGGGCCAACGACACGTCTTCATTAGCCTTTCATGAACGCTACTCTCGCCCACCCTCTTCGTATACACGCAAGGGTGTCCTCAGTAACCGGCTGTGCGACCGGAAAACGGGTGATTCTACGTGAAAAGGAAACAAAAACAAGTCGAGAAGATAGAATAAAATGTCATCCGACGCCTCGATTGCAAGGAAAGCGATTTTGAAACTAGGTTTACGGGACTCGTCAATTTGACGGGTTTTAGATTTCGTGTTTAAAGTTGCAGATGTCGTAAACATCATTTTCAAGCAGCTTATATCAACTTGAATTGATGTAATATCTACACACATCCTAGTTCATTTCTCCTGCAAATGGTATACTTGCTTTTTTCAAATATTGCCATGAATAGGTGCACAGAAAGGTCCGTAAACCTAGTGCCAAACATTTGCATAGTCCGCGTACATTAGCAATTAAAGCAGACAATTGTTCTGTCGTTTAACGAAACAGGGCGCCAGAATACAATCGAAAATACAGCAGAATCATGTTCCCAGCACGATGGCAAACATTTTGAACAATTTCTGAAATAATTAAGTTCATCATACACGAACTTTCTTCATCGGCTTTGTATTGCAATGTGTATAACGTGTATAATAAATGTGTATAAATAATGTGTATTGTAATGTGTATAACAAAGAAATGAAAATTGTCCAAAGTTATTATCTAGAGGTTGAATGATGTTATCCTGGTTATCGGCAGTCGTGGAGTTTACAACTATCTAACGCAAGCACCAGTAAAAATACATATTAGCCAACATGCGGGCGGGCCAAGCAAATGTTTGAAGTCGATTCTTTTGAAAACGAAGCCTCAAATGAAAAAATGTTATTCTACATTTTCTACTTATTTTTTGTTCACATAGAATCATCCCCTGTTCTGTTGTACCACCAGTTACGGGGCGCCCTGTACATCTGCACACGATCTCCTTGCCGTTTCACCCTCTCTCTCTCTCTCTGTCGGCCTCCGCGGTACACCGAAGCGTCCTCGCGTGTCCCTGGGCGCGTTGCACGAACCGGAAGCGGGGCAGGTAGCTCCGATGGCGGTTCGCCAATGACGCCGACCGAGCTACGCGTGTATCTCGCCCCGGCACCGAAAAATAAATGAGGCTAATGGAAATTGATCGAACTGGGACATGTTTCGCGATGTCCAGGCCTGTTTCGCCGCGCGCTGTTGGACGTTGCTCGTTAGGCTGGGAAAAGAACAGCCGTCGCGTTGCGCTGCGGGATATCGCTGGTTGGTCCTAGGTACTGCTTGGTAGCTCGGGCGACGCTGACTTTCTGGTGCAAAGGTGTCGAGGGAAACGGGGGAAGCACACGCAACTGGAGAGATGTCCATCTGGGATTTGGGTTAACGAAGGACACTTGGGAAAGGGTTGCGTGTGAAAGTGATATGCTGATCGGACGAGTGATTCAAATAGGGAGAACGTTTTCGAAGATACATGAATAATGTTTAAACTAGTAAGTCGAAGCTTACTGTTGTGTAGTAGAAAGGAATAGCAATACTAGACAACGTTAAACCAAACTCAATTAGACAAAAGAATGTATGGGTTAAGCACAACAATTTGGTTGCTATCTGTTAGCTGCTAACAATAAGCTTTGCGATGCACTTGGGTTATTGCAGTCTCAGTCACATTTTACAGAAGAAATTAGAAGGTTTTCATCTGAGATTTGAGTTAATGAAGGACACCTGGAAAAGGGGGCAGTTTAAAAGTGATGTTCTGATCGGACGAGTGATTCAAATGGGGAGAACGTTTTCGAAGATACACGAATCATTTTTAAGCTAATTATTTCGAAACTTATTGTTGTGTAACAGAAAGGAATAGCAACACTAAACCACGTTAAACGAAACTCAATTAAACAAAAGAATGTATGAGTTAAGCACAACAATTTGATTGCTATCTGTTAACTGCTAACAATAAGCTTTGCGATGCATTTGGGTTATTGCAGTCTCAGTCACATTTAGCTGGAGAATCAAATTATATTCTCTATATAATCGTAAGTAACTTGACTTTTCTTTTCTTCTCCGTCTGGTAGATTCGATTTTTGCAATTTACAGTGTTTCCAACAGGTAGAAACACTTTAAGTATGGTTTTAATAGAACGTCCAAGGAAAGTATACATCTAAATACCGGTACTACATTTTCAGGAACAGGTAATCAACTTCCGATCGAATATTAATTGTTCGTATCGACACACATCTTACAGAAGCAATTAGAAGGTTTTCATCTGGAATTTGGGTTAATGAGGGACACCTGGAAAAGGGTTGCCTGTAAAAGTGATGTGTTGATCGGACAAGTGATTGAAATAGGGAGAACGTTTTCGAAGATACACGAATCATTTTTAAGCTAATTATTTCGAAACTTATTGTTGTGTAACAGAAAGGAATAGCAACACTGGACAACGTTAAACAAAACTCAGCCGGTTTTCCCGGTATCGGCATTTCTATCGCGTACACCTGCGCCAGCTCGCCTGGAATTATTCCTAGACCAAACGAGACACGGTATTACGGCCCCGTGTCACGATTTATATTGGTCCCGATAAGCCGACCAACAGATACGCGCTCGCTCGTGCTTCTTATCCCCGTTGTGTTGCGGTCTCGCTAAGTTGGGAAGCACGTTTGACGATCACCGACAGGTGTATCCGATTTTACTGCTGCCAGGTAATCTCGTGTCTAGTTACGAGAGAACAACATTTCCTTCGTGTCAGGCCTGATTGGTTTCCGAGGGATTAGTAGCATCGGAACTGATCAGATTTTGTGCGCAGTTTTGATGGACTATTGGTCCTAACGAGGGAGAAGCTTCCAGCCTGATTCATTGTTGTTTCAATTGTTTAGAGACAGCTGGGATAGCTAATTAGAGTGCATTTTATTTGAATCTTAAAGACTAGTAACCAGACATTAATTGATGACAGAGTTGATAGCATTGTTAATAACATTTCTCAACGTTTTACGGTGCAACTCCCTTCTTCACTGGATCCCTCAAATGAACAACACGTACGAAACACAAATCTACACACAGACGAATAACTAATAAAGGCAGTGGATATTCTTCCGAATGGGACCTGTTGCCGACCGACATTAAAATCCATGTTATTTGAATCTTAAAGACTAGTAACCAGACATTAATTGATGACAAAGTTGATAGCATTGTTAATAACATGTCTCAACGTTCTACGGTACAGCTCCCTCCTTCACTGGATCCCTCAAATGAACCACACGTACGAAACACAAATCGACACACTAACGAATAACTAATAAAAGCAGTGGATATTCTTCCGAATGGGACTTGTTGCCGATTGACATGAAATCTGGAGGGAGGTGGGGAGCAGGAGGAGAAACCCAGATCTAAAACTTTAGGCGCGGGTATTTAATAGTTTCCGAGATATTAATTAAAAACTTTCGTACAATACATTGAATTCTTCGTATACAGACACAACTAACACAACCGTTTTCACTGGAGCAGCCGTCGTTTTCGAGTGTCAAGTGGCCAATGGTACCCCGATCCTCGCTGCAGTGGCCGTAGTCCTCAAGTGTTCAGTAGCTGTCGACGCAATAAGGATACCGCCCTCATAATCTATAGGGTGACCCACGAAAAATTGGTTACTGTAACTTTTGACGCGCGACGGATGTTATATATCTGTAATACGGCTTCAGGTATACCAGCCTCAGTATTAATAGTTTGCGGCAAACAATTTCGACGGGGCGACCGCTGCCCAAGCGCGGGCGGCCGCCTACCGGCGGCCGGTAAAATTATATGCCCGAACCTAACTAATATCCTCTTTTTCGTGTAAATAGTATGCCCATAGCTCGAATGCCATGTCGTATAGCGGATAATCTAAATTCTACGGTCAATCCGAATTGTTTATCCGGGGATCGGAAGCTGACGTGGTGCTATTATACAAAATTACAGTAAGTACGGTGTACTACAGTTCAATATCTTCCATCTGAAATTGAAACGGAACATATTTCGGAAAAAGGTACACGTATCGCAAATAAGAAACATTCCTTGGGCGGCTAAGCTTACAGTAATTGGTTTTGCGTGGAACACCCTATAGATTTTGAGGGAGGTACGAAGAATTGAATGTATTGTACCGAAAGTTTTTAATTAATATATCAGAAACTATCGAATACCCGCACCTAAAACTTTAGATTTGGGTTTCTCCCTACACCCCCCGCCACCCTTCAAATTTCATGTCGATCGGCAACAGGTCCCATTCGGAAGTACAGCCAAAGCAGTACCTGCCATATCACGTTTCCTATCGCGAGGGGATCTTGGATTCCTAATCGAATTGTTCCAAATCTCTGGACCCGACGTTCTGAAACACATTGACAATTAATTCCAACGTCCCTTATCTGAAGGTGGGTACCGCGCGAACAGATGTTCGTATCGGTGAACATCTCGGGGTCAAGTTTTCGCGCGAAGATCCGAAGAAGTCCCGGTCCGATGATTCCATTGTCGACTCTGTATCGCGGTGTTTCCAGGCATATCCTCATCGACGCCGGTGTTCCGCACCGACGGTATCCCGTAATGGTGGCGTTACGCGGGGAATAAGGGACCGTGGGCCGCATCGAGAAGCGGCCGTCTGTATCCGGATAACTATATTATATGGCGCGCGCTTATATGGAGAAAAGTGCTCCGGGATAACGGTTCCTTCTCTCTACGATCAGCGGTACCTGCCGCTCGAGAAAAAAAAAATCGGCCCGAAGCGAGAGAGAATCCGAAGATGCTCTGCGTGGGGCGAAGGGGAGCCTTACTTTAGTCAAAGCTCCTCGGTATCGATGTTTGAGAGGATCGGATCGTTCGGCACCGACCCGTGGGCGTATACGCTTAACCCTTTCGCTACGAAGATCGTATTGGGGCAACGTGTACTTTTCAAGCGACAGGGACGATGTTATGAGAAATAGAAAATTGTCATTATCCGTTCTAACTTTCTTCATTAAGATTTTAACGCCCACACCCCTGAATCGCTATTTCGAAATCGAAGGAAAAAAACCATAAAGTTAATGATGAATACATTTTTCGAGGGAATATATTTGGGGGTACTTGAACTTCTTAGTATAAAACATTGAGATTTACTTTCCGTTTACTGTGACTGCAACCGCTAGAATTTGGTCCAATTTCACAATGAATGTTGCACTGATGCAATACTGGGATTCAAAGGATCAATTATTATTTTAATATGGTGAATGCACCCTGAATCGCTATTTCGAAATAGAAGTAAAAAAGACCATAAAGTTAATGATGAATACATTTTTCGAGGGAATATATTTGGGGCTACTTGAACTTCTTAGTATAAAACATTGAGATTTACTTTCCGTTTACTGTGATTGCAAGCGCTAGAATTTGGTCCAATTTTACAATGAATGTTGCACTGATGCAATACTGGGAGTCAAAGGGTCAATTATTATTTTAATATGGTGCATACACCTATTTTTTTCAATTTCAAATTGAGTAAGTAAACGCCACTAAGTGGCACTTAGTAATGGTAACAGTGTTTGCACCACTTCGGTGGCAAATAATAATTCCTTCATCAGGCAATAATATTCAACGTTATCGTGCTTGTTATAATCAATAAGCATAAAATCGTTGCAACTCGAAAGATATTTATTAGACACAGCTACATTCTTTCACGTATTCGAAATGAAAAATTGAAATAATCTTTGAACTAAGACATCGCCTGTCCTTGCTTTCCTCACTAATTATTGTCAATATGGCCAACGCAAGCATTTTTAAAGATTTTCTCTATAATTCTCAAGTAAATAAGCGCGACACTTCGTAATAGCAACAGTGCTTGCACCACTTTGGTGGCGAATAATAATTCCTTCATCGGGCAATAACGTTCAACGTTATCGTGCTTGTTATAATCAATAAGCATAAAATCGTTGCAACTCGAAAGATATTTATTAGACGCAGCCATTCGCTTTTGACGTGGTCTCGTGAATAACTATAAGCCTTCCTTAGCGCCCAGTATAATAAATGCGGCGAACACGATCCCGGAAGCGTCTGTTCAATTTCACTTGGCTGTTGTCGGATAGACGTCTGACAAGTGACAGCTTACATTGACGTTCGTATGCACGCGAGCTCTATGTAATATTTACAATAATATTCAATCGCATCGTAATACTTAAATCCCACGACGCGCAATGCGAACATGATTGCCAATTGTGATACCGTGATATTGTGACCGTGTGATCTTTAGAGAGCGATACAAAAGTGGTGAATGCGGTATGAACAGTTGAAAACATATTTGATGAATTTGAACGCACAATTATTAGCTTAGAGGGTTACGTAGTTTTACGATGGAGATATTCATCTAATCAATGGCGAAGGTTTGGCCTAACGAGATTGATACCAATCGAACGTCGACTCTGATTAAAACTGAATTCACTTTACGCAATAAGGAATATTACCGCGATCCAGCGTTAAAAACCATTTGCATTTCAAATGATTTCCAGGCACGGACACTTGAGTTTCATTTGACCGAAAGACGCGATGGATTATCGACCAGGCCAATATAAAGCGACACGTCACGCTAATTGCTTGATCCAGTCCCTCGAAATGAAATTACACGGAACAATGCCCGTGCCGAATTACCGTTCGATCAAAAAGCTCCTGCCCCTCGTCCCGCGGCTTCTGTTTCACGATGAAACTTCGGCGATCCGAGTTCGTAAGAGGTGAGGGGTCGCGCAAAGGAGGAAAGTCAGCGCGGGGCGGCGAAATGGAGCAAGCAGCACGCTTCCGGTTCGCAGCGATCCCCGGTCGAAGTTTAACGGTGGATACTGACGCGGTTCGATCGATCCTCTCCTCCTTTTGCTCCTTTCCTCTCTTCCTTCGGTGATCCGCCCCGGCGTTGACCTCCCGCGGCGTGTTCCCACGGTGTACACCGGCGTCTTCTGGGTCTCTGCGCGGCGTCGCTGATTGCGATACCTACGCCTTCGCCTAGCGGAGCGGCTCGATCAGAGCCGCCTCTAGGCTAGGTCAGTACCGTAAACGGCTTACTTACACGCTGACACGCACTCGCGTGAGCCACGCGTTCTCCCGGTACCAGTGACGTCGGACAAGCTACACGTCAACGTACAGGGGGGTGGGAGAGGAGAGCCACTGACCTATGACACACCGACTCGGGCAGAATGTTCGTCCGCCAAGAGAATGGTCTGGTCGGCATGGAGCTGTGGCGTGCCGGAGATTGTTTCAGGAACTAGATTGTTCTCCCTATGGAACATGTTGGTCGATGCTGGCTGGTTTAACGGAGGTTTTATATGAGGACGAAGGTGATGATCGGACCCCGGATTTTTATGCATTTGTAGGAAATTTGAGGATACTGAATTGTACGGAATGCGCGTGATATGAAAAACTATACAGAATATCAAAATTGTAGCGCTTTTTAAAATACCTGACAGGTGAAATAATTTTCTACTAAAGTTCTACTGTTCTTTACTACACTCTGGAAAATATGAGCTTGCATAAAGATCCGCAGTCCAGCGATGATCGACGAGGGACCAATGGAATTCTTAGACTGGTCTTTGGCACTATCGAAAGCGCTGTTAATCAACGGTATAGTCTGCTCGTTTTTATTCATGAAGAAACCACAGCGATGAGAACTTCAATGTCCCAGTTATGGCGCCACTGAAATTTAGTTTTGACAGATCTTAAAAGCCGGAATGGCCTCCGAGCAAGATTGGTCCTATAAACATAAATCTTTCTCGGACCGCAGGATTCGCGCATGGCTCTGAGCAACATGCATGTGCCATATCGCAATTGTAACATGGAAGAAATGTTGATTCGCGAGAAAGGACACCTTACCGTGTTTATGAAACGGTGTACGTTTGCTTTAATAAATCTCAGTCTGGTTGATTCCGTTGCAAGATAATTGTGCGCAACAGATTTAAGAAAAAGTAGGTTGCGTTACGATGTGGTGGGGAATGTAAGAACGTATGGGTTAAGCACAACAATTTGATTGCTATCTGTTAGCTACTAACAATAAGTTTCGCGATGCATTTGGGTTATTGCAGCCTCAGTCACATTTAGCTGGAGAAACAAATTGTATTCTCTATACAATTGTAAGTAACTTGACTTCTTTTTTCCTCTGCGTCTGGTAGATTCGATTTTTGGAATTTAAAATTTTTTCAACAAGTAGAAGCACTTTAAGTATGGTTTTAATAGAACGTCCAAGGAAAGTATATATCTGAATACCGGTACTATATTTTCATGAACAGGTAATTAAGTTCCGATCGAATATTAATTGTCCGTATCGACACAAATTTTACAAAAGCAATTAGAAGGTTTTCATCTGAGATTTGAGTTAATGAGGGACACCTGAAAAAGGGTTGCGTGTAAAAGTGATGTGCTGATCGGACGAGTGATTCAAATGGAGAGAACGTTTTCGAAGATACATGAATCATTTTTAAGCTAATTATTTCGAAACTTATTGTTGTGTAACAGAAAGTAATAGCAACACTAGACAACGTTAACAAAACTCAATTAAACAAAAGAATGTATGGGTTAAGCACAATAATTTGATTGCTATCTGTTAGCTACTAACAATAAGTTTCGCGATGCATTTGGGTTATTGCAGTCTCAGTCACATTTAGCTGGAGAAACAAATTATATTCTCTACATATACAATTGTAAGTAACTTGACTTCTTTTTTCTTCTGCGTCTGGTAGATTCGATTTTTGGAATTTAGAATGTTTCCAACAAGTAGAAGCACGTTAAGTATGGTCCGAATAGAATGTCCAAGGAAAGTAAATAGCTAAATACATGTACTATATTTTCAGGAACAGATAATTAACTTCCGATCGAATATTAATTGTCCGTAACGACTCACATTTTACACAAGCAATTACAAACTATTGAAAGAGTTTTAAAACAGCCAAAATATGCCACGTCGTAAGTTCTAGCGAAACGTGCAAAAAGGCTGAGAGTAGTTGCTAAATGTTGTTCTCACGTCATTAGCGAACTTTCCTTATTACCGCAACTTATTTGTTGTTCAACTAACGCTGTCGATGTTCAACACGCGGGAAACTGGCCGCTGTGTAACGCATTGGAATTTTGCGCTAACGCCGAAGCTCGAAACTATTTACTTCCATATATTTCGCTTGCCTGGAGAAAATTAATTTACCGAGACCCGAAACATATTTCCACGAGAGGGGGAAAAAAGTGGCTCCCCGAGGGGATACTCGCAAATACCTTGTTCACGTAAATTTCCCCGAATAGGATTCCAAGTCCGCGATGTATCTTCATCTCCCAGGATTATCCGAGTCCCTCGATGGTCTCCTTCCCCGTGGCTTTCATTGCCGGGAAACATAGTCCAGGTGGAGGTAAAAAAGAAAAGCGCTAGGAACTCGTTCGGTTGTGCAACGACTTGGAATCGTCGGCAAGAAGCACGCCCGGCTTGGTAGATTTACTCTTATCTTATGGAATACACACGCTTTATCGGGGTTGTACGTTACCATGAACGTCTATGTTGGTCACTCGCGGGGACGCGCGTGCATGCGACCCGGCCGATTCGGCCACCCGCAATTTTGTCACCGATCGTCGGAGCCCGCGGATCGAGTATTGTTATCAGCTAAACGCGAGCTTCGACCGGCCGGATCCTTTTTCCAAAGGACGCATCCTCGGAATTCTCGGCTCGCGTCCCGCGTTTTCTTGTTTCAGATACGTTAGCTGGTATCGTAGGAGTAGAGTGTTCGGTTGGAGCGAGGGAGAGTATTGGTAATCAAGTAATGTGCGCTTATGTGTTAAGTTCTATGGAGAGGCCTGTAAAGAATTGCAAAGGACGAGTAGCTTGATTTTTTATCGAGACAGATACAGTTGCATCAGCAATTATATTTCGATTTAGAACATTTAGTAAAAAGGTATTTCTAGAATGTGGTGCGCACATACTTGTACGACAAGAAGCTCCTGCACTTTCGGCAAGATCGGTTGGAAAGTTTATAGGATTTGCACTGCATTCATCTTATTAAAGATCTTTGACATTTTTTATGTAATATAAGCAATCAAGTTTAATAACAGTAAAATTTATTATTTTCGTCCAATACATAGCCCAATATATTCTGCTTTTTAATCGTCTTGTACCTAATAATAAAATTAATATTTCTCTTAAAATGTGTGAAACAGTGAAACTCAGAGTATATAGTTCTATCGCATTTTTATTCAATCTCTTTTTGCTAAATTTGGTGAATTGGAAAGCATTCATCAGAATCGAACGTCGATACATTAGTGGCTTAACTTTCCGTGAATCTGATTTGCGATAAGTCATTCTATTTACACCTTCATTTCAATCCCACAATTAACGTTTGAACGAAACGAAATGGACTTGCGCCTGGACGCTTATTTTCAATCGATATCTCGGATTCCACGCTTTCGAAACTTCGGCTTCAGCGTTCCTTGCGGTTAAACGCAATCCTGTTCGAGACTGACGAAGAACTTGCAGCACACGGTTGCGAACGTAGCGCGGACAATGTGGAACACCATCTCGAATCCGTGGAAAATCCGAATAGTTCATCGGCAATTTACTGCGACGCCTCGAAACTTTCTTGTCCGATGCAATTGTTCGTGAATGTTCGTATTGGCGATTAATTTGTTAAAGAAAAAATTCCGCGGACTAAACAACCCCATGAATTTTCCATCGGGTTAAGATCCGGAGAATACATTCCAGATCGAGGAACACGATCGATCTCTCCTCTGTACTCTGCCCTTTGTATTTACTTTCTACTCGGTATCCCGTACTCCGTAGCCGGCACACTCTATTCGCCCCTTCGCAAACACCTTCCACGCCGCTAGTCCAACATGTCAACCAGCCTTCCAATCGCAACTCCTCAATCTACTCATTCAAAAATCAGTTATCCTCTCGGCGTTTCGTCAACGCTTCAAGAACAATTCCTTCCGATAATCGTTCGACCATTTTCATAGTTTCATTAATTACTCCTTTGTACAGGAAAATCGACGAATTTCCAAAGAGTGGAGTCGATCGGTTTTCTTTTGTTTTTACCGCGAGACCCAATTCCGGTCCCTAAACCCGCCGCCAACGGGCACGCAACCACGGCACGGTAATCGCGGCCGCGACTTTTCTTCCTGGTGCGCGTCGCAGTTGCCCCCGCGGTCGGTCGTTTCGCGTCCAGTTCTGTCGCGGTCGTCCGACGAGAGAAGCCGTCCGGTAAAGTGGGCCAGTCACCTGAATACTTCGGCGGCAATCAACAGTCGCTCTTCTCCGCCACGGGACAGCGGCGGCGGTGGCCGTGTTACGGAAAGAGACGAAGAGCCGGCGGGTAGCTTGTAAAGGACGACAAGACGTATTGGAGACGAGCTTCGCGGCGGCCGAGATAGAGTGGAAACGATGGAACGGGCCGGCGAGACGCGTTCACCGGTTGCTCCCGTCCGTCAATGTTCAGTCGTCGTTCGGGGTTCACCGGGTGTTACTGGCGCACGGAAACCGAGGCTCGCCCGCCGTCCCGGACGCCTCGCACGCGATAACGAGGCCCGGGAATCCATCGTGCGACGGACTATGATCGGCCTCAGAGCGACCAGGCCTGGCCCTCTACGCTTCGCGCATTGCGGAAGAGATTTCTGTCGCGTCTGCAGGTACGAATTTACGACAGTTTGCGTCGCTTCGTATTTTCAGAGGACCGTGCCGTCGCCTCGGCGATGTAATTGGGCTTGACAAAGGGGGGATTCGTCGGACGGCCAAGGCTCTGTCGTTTTCTAATATTGGGGAGGGAAGTATGATGTTGGATAGCGTCGAAACGAATAACTGTACCACCCGATTACCTTTACCCAATGGATAACAAGCTTAAAATTATCACTTTTATGTAGAGTGTGTATTATATAAACTATGGTTTTCAAAAAGGGAAAAATATCCCAGCGGGCGTGGGCGAAAAGTTCCGACCTCGAGAAATCATAGCGCAGTTAATCTCTTCATTACTGACCGGTTCTTCGTTAACTTTGTTGTACCTACTTAATTTTTTACTAATTGAAGGTACAACGTTACTCTTTTTCATTTGATAAATCTATCGGAACAGCCTGCCCCCGGTCTTCCCTATTTTATACTCGTATACAAATATCTCCCATCCGCCTTATAAAAAAAAGTAGGTTCGCCGGTTAAATGGATAATTTAAATGATTCGGTAACAGATTTTTTTTAAAGCTCGTTACATCGTCCGTCGAAAGAAGCTGGCAAGAGTAAGTAGTCGGAGAATTGTCTCCCTTAAAATAATCATGATTTCACGGATGAGAAGCGACGGCTCTCTGGGAGACTACTAAACCGCAGAACAAGACGGGGAGGTTTTTGTGGGGAGCTAAGCTTCTTGCATAAAAACAAGTCTCCTTGCTTCAGTGGATCGTCATATCAAGTGACCAAACGATGCAGACCTTCTGGACATTAACAGATGGTGAACGTTTTATATTTGAAATCGAGAAGAACAATTTGTAAAGTTTCTTTCGAAGGAGTATCGTTGTTACTATATGTCCCAGGCGATAATTGCTAATTACAATGGAAGGTATCAAAGAAACGCTTTTCGAACGATTATCAATCGCCTCAAAATCGAAATATCGCGTCAAAGGTTTTCCTAACAGCGCAAGCGTTCCAAATTCGATCACTTAACGCTTGCGGTTGAACTCGACTTGGCGTAATCGGCTATTAAAGCTCGCACTTTCTAGCATGCTCGAAGACTGAGGAAGATGTAAAACGCTCGGACAATCGATCGCGAAATCGCGTGCTCTCCGAGGCTGTTCTATGTGGAAGCAAGCAAATTTCGGGTAAGGGAAGAATGGGAAGGCAATGCTTGCACGTGGTTGCACCGAAGTAGAAGAAGCTAAATCTAATTAGTCCGTCCGTCATCAAGAAGAGATTCATGCAAGCGATGGATGCTTGACTTCTTTTTCGATTATGCAGGCTGACCTGTAGCGAAAATGTAAAATAGCATTTTTTCTTTAATGGGTTGGGTTTTCTATTTCCAAGATGCTCCTTTTTATAAAAAGAAAGTACGTAGATACATTGTTTGTAATTAGTGTGATCTTTCGGACAAAACAACATTCGTATGCAGGGTGTCCCAGCGTCGGTGGTAGGGGTGGTTCTACATGAAAAAACAAATCGAAAAGAAGGAATACAAATTTTGTCACTTGAGGTTTCTTTCTCCAGAAAGTCGGTTTTCAATATTCAGCGAGTACGCGTACACGTAACTATGGTTTAGATGGATGGGGATCCCGATACAAGTCATATGTCACTTATATGTAGTACTAATGTCGTTAATATCAAGATGATGTGCTGTATTACTCATTTGTCATTCTATACATTAGAATGCGTTCATACGAATTTAATTCGGCGAGCCCAGTTGTGTATACAGCACAATGGGCAGCATTTCTAACCATTTGTGCATTAATAAAGTAAGTTAGTAACTAAATTACGTGTCTTAGTTTCATTTAAATTCACTCTAAATCCATAGGCAGAAATGAGTGACACAGCATATTGTTTTGATATCAATGATATTGGTACTACTTATGTATAAGTGATATACAGGGTGTTCTGCTACTGCATGTCAATACCTTAAGGGGTGGTTGCTGAGGCAATTCTGAACAACTTTTTCCTTTGCCAAAACGATGGTTAAAGCTTCGTTTTTGAATGATTAACGAAAAACGCTGACCAATCAGAGCGCGGGTAGAGCGCGCGCTCTGCCGAGAAGGCGTTCAAGGCTGCAGTTGAGCGTATCACGATCCTCTCTCGGCGGAGCGCGCGCTTTACACGCGCTCTGATTGGTCAGCGTTTTTCGTTAATCATTCAAAAACGAAGCTTCAGCCACCGTTTTGGCAAAGGGAAAAGTTGTTCAGAATTGCCTCAGCAATTGCTCTTTAACCCTTTGCACTCGAGAGGTGACTGTTTACGTTTTGTCTCTTCGACGCGGGTTCCTACGCTCTGTTTGTGTAATCTAATGAAGCGTAAAATGACATCCCTTCAAATGGAGATAAGACTTTCTTATCTGAAATTAGTACGCAACCGCCAACTGGACTGCGTTTTCGGTCTCAGCTGGAACTTGACAGCCGTGGCAGCAAAACTAGAAAAGTTGAAGCTGCATAACATCCTAACAGCAGTTAGGAAAGATTGCAAAGTCTACTCTCAAAGAACTAAACATGGTAAAAGACGTCAGACGACATACTATTGTGATACTTGCCCCGAAAAGCCGGGCATACATCTCGGCAATTGTTTCATGAAATATCATACAAAGAAAAATTACAAAGACTAACGTTTAAGAAGTTATCTTTGTAAAGATGCAAAGATACATTAAATATTAAAATATAAAAGTTTTGTGTGCTACTTTTTGTGTGTAATCATTTTACGTTAGAGGTAGTAAATTCACCAAAAGCGCTACGAAACGTCTCGAGTGCAAAGGGTTAAAATATTGACATGCAGTAGCAGAACACCCTGTATGACTTGTATCGGGATCCCCATCCATCTAAACCATAGTTACGTGCACGCCTACTCGCTGAATATTCAAAACCGACTTTCTGAAGAAAGAAACCTCAAATGACATCATTTTATTCCTTATTTTCAATTTGTTTTTTAGAATCACCCCCACCTCGGTTGTACCACCGATGCTGGGACACTATGTATGATAATTGCTCAGGACAAGTGGTTAGTCCTTTGAAACGTTTTTGTAATCTTTCAAATAAATCGTATAATAATAGTAAAGGATTAGTGGCTGAACCTTTCGAACATTTTTCTGATCTTTCAAGCAAAACAGCATCCGTATACTTGTAATAATTGTACAGGATAAGTAGCTCGCTCTATACGAGACAACACTTGTTCCTTTTCGCGTGTTAATCCGATTGGAAATCCGGAAGAGCTACAGGTCCGTCGATTAATTTGTAAAAAGTGTTTTACAAGACTGGCTGGATCGCCCCGCGGCGAGGCGAGTGTCAATCAATCGGAATGGGAGCGAAGGATACATACGAGATACAGGAACTTTGTTAAATTTCTTCGTGCAATGGAATCGTAGAATAGGCGTGATTCCTCCTCAGCGATTTACGTTGCTCCGTTTGTAAAACGAGCTCGATTCAGGTTCGACTCGATCATTAAACGTTTATAGCAAAAGAATGAGACAGGTGGAGCAAGCTTGAAGCATTTGTCTGTTCAAGGAATAATTGGAGCTATTGGGTGAATTTTTGTTAGAATCGAATTCATTTCATATTCGATTTGGATTCAAAGATATATTCGTGGGTATAAATACAGTAGATTAAGTTTCATTTTCGTTTGGAAAAAGTCTTGCTATCGGAATGGGTAATCCGACAGTATTTCACTCTATAAATTCCTACTTTCGTAATAAAAACTGATGATTTCTCCCGATTTTCATCGATCGCTGGATATCGATAGTTGCATGCATGTTACACGTTCCTCGCTCAAGACAAGTATAATCTTTCCCCGCCGTGCTCCATAATAAAAGCCATTCTCACGTCATCAAGTGCATGCAAAATCAGCGACACGTTAGCCGGCTACGTGGCTCGTTCGAGTCGTAACACGATCGCTCTCTAGCCATTCATTAAGATGCCTTGTAATACCAGCGAGTAACCTTGAGCAATTCACCCTTCTAAGCCATAGATAATCGCTAAAGCGAAAAATGGTGAACCGTACGCCTCTTGAATCTCCCGGGCGCAAGAGTTGTGTAAGAGATCCAAAGTGGTGCAATTTTCCACGGTGAAATGAAGCTGTTATCGGATTCTCCGCGGGAATTTCTTTATGGTCACGTAACTCCGATCGTTAAGAGAGACTACGCGTCAAATAGGTATACTTAGGACCGGCAAAGGTCGGGATCAATGAGGCAACTACGGGAACGGAGCACGTTGCTTCCGCCTGTTAACGCTCGATCGGCTTGAAAAGCCGGCCAATCATTTTTTTTTTCCGAACAGATGGTTGGAAGCCCGACAAAAGAAACGTCTAATCAATGCTGTGATTAGAAATTAAAGTACGTGCAGGCTGTCGGGTCAGCCGACTAAAATAAACTAAAGGTTCACCAAATCTGAAATGTATTTTAGACTCGATAAGCTTCTCGAAGTTTGGCATGAACCTCCGGTATATCGACACAGAGCTCGGTTTACAATACAGTGGACTCTCGATAAGCGACGGTGTTCTCATCTGCACGTAAGTGCCGGAAAGTTTTCTCTTTGGCCGCTGTCGTCGATGGAATAACAAACGTCGACGCCTTGGCCCCGGCTCGTAGGTTCTACCGAATTTCGCTCCTTCTACACGATTACCGACGGTCTCTGGGTCCCGATTCACCCTCGCTTACAGAGAATCTGCTGTATTCGCATTAGACCGCGGATTTTTGCACATTTATAGATTCCAAGGTGCAAAATTATACGGAATGCACTTAATATGGGAGTGTGTACAAAATATCCGAATTATAGTGTTTTGTAGTAAAGCTCTACTTTCATTGGTATATTCGTGAAATATGAATTTGCATAAAAGCCAGCGGTTTAATTATCGCAAAACACGTTCAAAATATTGTCAAAGCCAATCGACGATATTATTCCAGTTTTCGCCAGACTCCTTTCAATCCATCGGCAAACCGAACAATTGTCCATCTCGATATTCACCTGTTTCACCGTGTTCCATTGAGTTCCGATCATCGCGAAACGATATCTGTGTCTGTATACCACGGATCGTGTCGTCCGTCGTCGTCGCCGTGCTCGCAGAGGCTATACTCATTCGCTTTCCCGTTGCTCTTAACATCCAACCGCGCGTGCAGCCCGCGATCCCGCATAAAACGGATGCTCGATGATTATTTTCTATCGGTAGCCGATACGCCGGCCGTGGCTAATCGACTTTCGCGGTGCGGCTTAAATCGTATCGCGGAAATTGGGAAAAAGTCGAAACAATTGGGACGCGTGCTCAAAGAACATCGGGAATGCGCCGTGCATGCATGGATTTCATATCTCTTCAAGAGACGCTCACCGCGATCTATTCTGGCAACAATTGTCGAATCGGTCTGACGATAAAAAGTACATCGATCGAATGATACAATTGTTTGTCCCTTTTTCTATTCCCATTGGTTTGCTTTGTGACGAGAGTACCTCTACGTTAGTACCTACTGTACTTGTTTATGCGTGTAAGCAGACATTTTCTACCATTGCTCGTTTGAAATAATAAATAATTCAAATGCCACACCTCTTATTCTATATACGAGATGGGCCTATCAAAAGGATCAATTCACGATCAGTATCACGAATCGCGCTGTATTCCGAAATATTTAATATCGCCGTACGTGTGCATCGCTGTTCCGATACTCGAACGCGAGGAGACTCTCCCTAGATGATACAATAAGAAGGGAGCAAGTTGGTAGCGCAGAGAAATCGTCCCGCCATAGAACGTGCTGTAAATACACGAAATTCATCCTCGAGGCGATCCGCTCGAGGCCACGCGTCCGTCTCGGCTCTTCTCTGGAACATATTCATACGTGTCAGCCAGGAACGAGACGCCGATAAAAATGCCAACAGGCACGAGACGTCGACGTCGCGTCGTCGCAACGCGAAACTACAATATCTCCTGAGGGGCCCTCGTGTCCGGCCGTTTTTCATTCACGGCGTCCCGCGACTAATACTTTCTCGCGTTAAACTGGTTTCCGCGGTGTGGGCGCCCTTTGGACGTTGCGCTGGCCAGGTTTCCTTCGGTGGCATCTTCTCTTGGCCATTTCAACGCGCGTTCCGTACGAGGGACGTTAAATGGATGGATCGTAAGTAGGGAATAGGTGAAACGCATTTTACGTTGGTCGTAAAAGTATCGGGACAAGGTGGTTATTGTAATGTACAGTTACAAAAATTGAATGTATTAATAAAGAGGAGAATAAATCGGGACCTTTTTAAAACTAATCGGCCCAAATATCTTAATTAACAAAATGGTATAAAGTTGCAGGCAAGGTGGAAAGGTAAACAATGGTGCACGTGTATACTTGTACAAAGTAGAAGATAAAGTAATAAGAATATATGTATTTGAAAAACCTTCCTTAAAAGGTGGATCAAACGACTTTGCTAATCTAAAATTTGCTATTCTAATATGACAACTGACTTACATATGATAAGTGAATTACCATCCGAATTACTTAATTATCAGCATTGCAGTTGCTTAACTTTCAATGAAATTGTCAAGTTATCGTGAAAGGATTAAACGAGATCAGAAAAGCTGCGGTATTACGAATAATATATTGAATTTCAACTTTCTTGAAGATGAACAACTTCGTGCCGGACCCAGTCTTCGAGTAGATTGTTTCTGTACATTCTTTAATGAAACTCTTCCATTTTTCCGGTCGTTCGAGTTCCCTTGTTTTCTCGCTACATGAAAGAAACCATTCGAGGTTCTGCTTTTTCTCACAGCTTCCACGATCATCGACGGCTTTCCGCGGAAAAGCATCGGAAGTGGAGGGTGCATCCGAGCGCGTGCGTCTGGAACTCGTTACTTCCAGCGTTCTGATGAATTTCTTTCTTTTTTCTTTTTGTTTTTTTGGTACACAGCCACGGGTGGCCTGCGAGCTCGGAATAATTCAAAAGTTTTTGCGGAAACCGACGCGTTAGGCAGCAACGTGTTTACAGGCGCCGTTCAGTTTTCGAGACCGAACGGGGAATAAAATGCAAATAACGTCTCCGCATACCAATCGGCCGGACAGAACATGGAACCGTATAAACATTTTAACAACCGAGACGGGTCTGTGGTTTTGTTGTATTTAACGAACGACACCGAGCAGGAAAATTTTCTGCGGATCGACACCGATTGATTTTTATATTTCTTGTACAGTTTGCAAGTAATTGGAGAAAAGTAATTATTCACACGGCATGTTAATGAAATTTTTCTGACTGCTTAGTTGAGGGTTTGGATTTATTAATAGCAATAAATAATATAATGTAGTATACAAATAGCGTACGGATACACATGCTTATATAACAAATTATTATATAAAAGTCGCGCAGGCGTTTGACATTAACATTTCGCTAGACGAGAAAATGATTTTCAGAGTTAAAATTAAGGCACACACATGCCTTGTTGTATCTATATCATTATGCTAAGAAGTTTCAAAATTGAATACGAGTTTGAATACTGAGTTTGAATTTATCACGGTTAAATTGGCAGAAACTGAAAATCGTAAGAAGAAAGCTGAGCCATAATTAGGCGATATGACCTAAAGATTCGCATTTAATTCGATCTAGAAATTCAATAATAGCGTGCGTGGTTCGAATTAGCAGGCTTCCTTTAATTACCCGTTTCATACACGAATATTCGTTCACAATTCCCATTTGGACCAACGATTTAATTGTACCAGCGTATTATAATTTTACGCATTAAATTCATTAGTCGAGTTATTATATTAGCGGGATATTCGCGGTGCGCACCGAGCAAATGGGCATTTTTCAAACTGGATAGAATTTCGATCGCTTCGATTAGCTCGATTCGCGCAGGTTTCCATTTGACAGCAATTACATTAGAATAATTTAATCGTTTGTATGTTATATCGCTTTATTCGTTGTAGCATAATTGTTCGTTGAAAATTGAAAATATGAAATGAGGGCTAAGTATTTTAAATAATATAGCCAATAGTAAACACATTGAAATAGGTGCAAGAATGTAGGTGTACAGTATATTTGCTCGAAGTAGAGGGTAATGCAATGAAAGTGCACTGTCACTGAAGTAAAATTTTTCATTTACCTTTGAATTCAATAATTAAACTAAATGATATGTCAAATATCTCTTGCACTGTTACTGAAGCAAACCATTTCATTTACCTTAATTCAATAATTAAAAGGTAAATGAAAAGTTTTACTTCAGTAACAGTGCAAAAGATATTTCACATATCATTGATTTTAATCATTTATTTCAATTATTGAATTAAAAGGTAAATGAAAAGTTTTACTTCAATAACAGTGCACTTCAGTAACAGTGCAAAAGACATTTGACACATCATTTATTTTATAATAATAGACACTAATATTTACTTTCATTCGAAATTTCACAAAGTACAAAGAGTTTTAATAAATGCACGTGTCCTCCCTTGCGCCGGTTACTTCTCGGGGACACTTCGCCCTTGAGAAAACTGCCTGATACACGATATTTATCACATTAACTATAAATCCAGTGACTGTATAATTTCGTGAAAGCTTCAATCAATTCGTGTTTTTCTCAATTATCAATCGGACCTAAAAGACCGAACGCCTATTCCTGATCCGTGAAGGGGGCAATTCATCAATTGGGACGAATTCGAAGTCACGACTTTTAACTATTTAAGCGGCGTGGTCCGTAATTGAACACAATCAAGGCTCGAATCGTACGATCATCCGAACGCGTGATGCAACGAATCCTAATATCACCGGTCCTCGTCGCCTTCTTGTAATCTCCGACCAAGAGGACCCGTCCAGTCGGGCCAAGTGAAAGGAAGAGGGGTCCACCGTTCTAACGCGTGAACCGACCGCGTTCACGGGCCGGTTTAAGTTGTTTTGACCGGTGCTAAAACGATTTCGGTGTTTCGACATCGGGAAAACGTGACAGCGAGAGGGCACGATTAAGCGGGCAGGCGGCGCAAGGTGAACCGCTTGAACTCCTGCAAGAAAAACAGCCGCGCCGCGGGAATTCCCGTTTTCAGCAACGGGGTGCGCGGAATGCGTTTTTAATGCGGCCGAATTCCAGTTCGCCCTCCAGAGAAACGGGTTAAGGACGCGCCGCATCGCGCCGACCGATTTACTCTGTACAGAGCATCCTTTGGTCGGCGATTTATCTTTCGTTGTCCGGAGAAAGGACCTTTCGTGGAAAATGGCAATTGCATCTACTGTTAATCGGCAAGCTTGATCTACTTTATTCTTATTTCAAACAGGACATACAACTCGCACTTGCGTTTGGCATTCTTTACACTTTGAATTAGTTTTCAGTCACACTATTGCTTATACTCGACGGTGCAATTTATTGGGATATTCAATACAATAACTAATTAAACTTGCAACGAGTAGAAGATAATTGCCGAAAACAGAGTACTCACTTGAATGCGTGTTCTGTTTATTAAACATCGTTTCCTTACATTTCATGTAACTGTATTACGAACTAAAGGTCTTCAACAATATTTCCTTTACGTCTCTCCCATTCAATTTTCCACGAGGGCTCCCCTTTCGACTCGCGCTTTCCAACACGCCCGTCTTTGCATTGAAGATTGTATTCCTGTGCCCAACATAAAAAAAAAAGAAAAAGCCAATTTATCGTCGACGCGCACGATGCAAACGTAAATTCAACAATCCGCTTCCGTCAACGACGTCGACGCGACTGGAATGCGCGTTCAACAAGTAGCTTTTCTCCGCTCGTTTTCCACGCTCCCCTTCTGGAAACGCCTTTTCTAATCGCGACAGCGATTCAAACGTCGAATTTCTTTCGGGGACAAAGGGATATCCGTCGGACGGATTTCTGCAGTTCGCCAGGACAAACGGATTTCGTTAATGGCCCTGCATCCGGAACACGTTTCCCGTTCGCCGGGCTGTGAGCATACCCTTCATTGACACCTTTCAGGGTACAAATCATTGTAGACGCTTTCCTTTCTGTTTGCACCAAGCTAGAACTTTCGCCGATCTTTCGCCGAATTTCAATAATGCATTAACAACGATACACGAGAAGAGAGTTACCTTTTGAGCATCCTTAACCCAGACGTAGCAGAACGTGGAAGTGTTACATTGTTCCGGAAAACGGTAACTCTGAAATCGTGGCAAGAATTCTGGGAAAGATCGCGGATAATTAGCTTGGGAGCAGCCAGCTTCTTAATTGTAATTGCGTCCTCTTATGTACACAGTTATCTTTCACTCCGCTGCTCTCGGGCATACAACTATTCCGCTGACGGTGAAATATTTTAATTATTATATCCTCAATTATGTACACCGTTTCCACGCTAATCCATTTTATTATTCAACGCCTAGCTCCACTTCTCTCTAGATGAATAGAAAGTATTTATTTTGCGGAGCCTTCTATCCTTACTCTCAACCTCGACGTGTTCCGATCCACCCTCGTATCTCCCGTTTTCGTTCTCCGATCTCTCCCGGAAATATCATCAAACGCGATCGGTGCGCCTGCACGAGACAATTTATCGAGCACGTGTTGCGGAATCAGTAGAAAAATTGCGGAAAATAAGAGGAAAGAGAGGCAATTTCATGCGACCTCTACTCGTCTTCTAGTTCCCAACAATTATTGCGTTTGCTATTTAACGACCCCTTGCGTTGGATCGATCTTGTTCATCGATACGATTCAATCGTTATTGCAATTTATTAATTACCACGATATATATCTAGTAACGTAATATCTTTTCCTAACGAAGAGCATGGCACTCTGAAATCCACACGTTGCCCTACATACAACGATGCACAGGGTTCTTTTTTTTCACGGGGGCGCAAAGAAATGTTGACACGAGCACCAAGGTGTGTAATCGCCTTTTCTGAACAAACGGACAACGCGGCGGGGCGTTGAAGCTGGCCAATTATCAAAAACAACGGGGGGGGGGGGGGAAGGTGTAGCCAGCTCTTGGATCGCGTCCAAAATAAAATGAAAAGGGTGCAAGCTTCCTGGGGAGAGTCGTGTAAAATGGATAATTAAAAGAGGTCGGAAAGCGAGAAGTATATCGTCAAGTGTCGCTAACGATATCTGCTCCAACAGCTCTGATAATCTCACTTAAATATTTTAGAAACTACGTATATACACGTATAAATTGATATTAAATAGGAAACTTGAGAAACTGCCTGGCAGTGAAGTGGAAAATTCTCCGCAAGCTTAATAACCAATCTTCATAATTGAAATTCTTTCTCTCTATTTGTTTTTTGGTGCCCGGCATTTTATGATATCGAATTTTGCGACGGTTCAATTCGAGCTTTTACTGGAGTATCCGAAAGTGATTCTTTTAGCCTCGTTCGCCAGTGTCTATTAAGAATCTTGTGCTTAGAATAACTGCTAAGCATTTAGGGTTGTAAATGCAGACTGAGTTTATTGAGAACATCAAAGTACATTGAAACGTGTAGAAACTAGTCTGTGCTAGTAGAATAATTCTTTTGAATTATGAGTGATTAATGAACAGATTTGATGTAGTGAAGTTATTGTATAAATAGTGTATACTTTTATCGCAAAATGTGGGAAAATATAGAACGTTTGCTACGGATCAGTTCATTCTAAATACGAATTGTCTGGAAATCACTTTTCGGTAAATGTTTATAAATCTTCTCTTTAATTCAACACGATTCGTCTAAACATCATTGCTCCGTACTCTTCTGAAACAGTTCCCACGTGGTTGATTTCAAAGTTACACTTGCAGCTTCCTGTAAAACGTGGATTCACAGAAGCTTGATTGTTAACCAGAAATGTAGAAAAGATCAGACAGACTGTTCGTGGAAGTGAAACTTATTTGCATCTTCGCGAAATAATAAGGTTGAATGACGTGCGAAGCTTTGTGTTATCCCTGTTGGCGTTGCTGATTCTTATCACGAATATAAATATAATACCATTACTTTGTACGACTTATATCGATTAATTAAAAATTGTGTGCCAGTTAATGAAAAAACGTGTGCCAATTTTACCTAAGAGCTGCAATCAATATTCGGTTTTGCAATACGTTCTTCACCATTATTTAACCGTAAAGATCTCGTTTTTAAATGTAGAAAATTTGTATCCGTGTAATTGAACAATTTCTAAATACTTCCTAATTACCTAAATGGCATCAAGCGTCCACTAATCATCGTACTGCTCTTCAATTTGTCTTTCTGCATAGATCATACATTGTTCAAACCTTAAATACACATTTTACACCTTAAAGAATTTAATTCGTACAATCATCCAGGGCTCTTGGCCAAGCAATATTCAAACGTGGCTTTATCATAATTGCGACGTAAGTGTAAATCAACCTTAATAGTTTCATTTTCCAATGTTTAGTGGCACTAAGGCGCGCATGTGTGTAGGTACGTGTGAGTAATACGGATACAGTTTATCGAGCAGCTGTAAATTGAGGAAGCAATAGCAGCAAGTGTTACATATTATACGCTATCGTTGTTTATCACGACCGGTTATTCCAATGACACTGTCCTGCGGTAATTGTTGCCTGCCCGCTCGCAACGCTTATAGGAATAGAGAGTTTACTGATAATTAGTCGCGTTACGTGCACGGACGCCACCTTCCTTCCTCGCCTAAGTACGAAAAACTAACAGCGATCCCTCATAATGATACGGAATGCATTAGCTCCGTTCTGCAATAAAGTTTTCTCCGAACGCATTCGTAACTCTCTTAGGAATAATCCCTCTATGAATCGCATGATATTCAGAATCAGTTTAATAATAGCATGGTGTCAATTGATTCTACTTTATTATTGAGAAAGTATAATTCTGCATTTACTTGGAGATTGTCATAATCTATCTTTTAATAATGATACTAAAATTGATGGGCAGTGGAATGGGACATGGCTAATTATTCCAATTTTAAGGCGACAGATTCGTTTTAAATCACTGGGAGATATTTCCGTGAAGAAATGAAATTTGTTTACTCTTTTCTTCGTTGTACAATTGCTTGGTATTTTCATATCGTGAGCAGCTTCGAGCCCCTTCGTATTCAATATCCTGTGACATTAAATAACACCTTTATACAGACTTATTTTACTACATTTCCGAGTCTTTTAATCGCGGATCAAATTAAGAAAATGCTCCTCCTCGATCTTAAATGCCCCGCAGTTGAACGAGCCCGAGCTAACAACTTGCAAGAAGTTTCTCAGTTTGTTAATTTTACCGAGGTCTGTTTGCTCGGCTTGTTTGCAAGAAAGAAGCGCGTCGGTGCAAACCAATTTTTATTGAAGTTCCCGAGTCTTGTGTTTCGCGTTGGAATACTCGTCTGGTTGCAGGGCTTGTTGCGTTTACTGCGTTGTTTTATTAGTCGCGTCAGGGAAAATATTAAATCGCTTTCGTACAAGAAGCATAAAATTCTACAGAGAATTCTTTATGGCTTGAGAACGAGTAGACAATTTTCAGAATATCTTTGAGATACGCATATCTTTTTTATTATATTCCTAACGTTATTAGCGAAAAAAACAAAATGAGAAAAATTGCAGCTGAAGTAAGAATTAATAAGTACCGTAGCTTCTACAGTAAATAGAATTGTTTTTGTATAGTATCTCGGTATACAACAGCTTTTGTAGCTCGTTTAATTTTCTTTATTACAAAAGCTTAACAGCTTGTTGGAAATGAATTACACCGGCCGTATGATTATCAAGGAACTTCTCGCTGTGTGTAAGTAAATATATCTGTCATTCAGACATGCAAGATTAAATTGGCTCGTGCAGCATGGGTTGCTGCAACTTGCGTAACAGAAAATAGTTCGAGAAAATCAGTCACTCGAATGATTTACGCACTGCTACGTATCTCGCTAAATAAAATGCTAGGAATAAAAGCATCCATCCGCAGCAAACCATCGTATCCCTCAATTAATCATTCTCTCTGAAGGAGTAATTTTATCTTGCAAATGAATATTCACAGATATCGCTGTCGTTTAAATTGACATTATACCTAACTCTTAGAAATGCTTCGCATTCTGAAGCACTTAGACTTACCAAAGTTGCGAGTCAATTAGAAAACAATTTTTGAGAATTGTTTGCGAGATGCAAATCATTGAAAGGCGTGCGCAATGATTATTAATATCTTCTATGATAATGTTGCCTTTTTTTCTCACGCTTACTCTTTTTGAACTACGTATTCCTACTCGTTGTAACAGTTATTGTTTCCTTCCATCTTCTCTTTTCTCGTCTAATACTACAGCACTTGCCCATAATAGAGTTATGTTTTGGACTTCTGTATTAAGTACACAATTAATATTAATTGCTTTTAAATATAGCCTTGTTCAAATGTTCCCTGTTTTAATATACAGTAAATCGCAAACACCATCTTAATTCATACCCTCCACATTAATCAGTTGGCATGCATGATACTTTTTTTCAAAAGAGGAACGATAGGACGTGCTTATTGTATAGAGACATGGTTTATATTTATTAAGCTCTCGATTAATATAAAGTCTATTAACAGTTACGAGTCGATCCAACTGAACTTTCAATGAGGAATCGTCAATTTATAGAAGTGACTCTAATAATTTAACCACCCATTGCATTGCATTATTAAAAGGAACGAACCTTCCTCCGTTCGTCTCCTTAGAAAAATTCCCAAAACTGTGGCCCTGATCGAGTCAAATCTTTCGACAACCATAAATCACCGTAAATCAATATTCACACGTATATCAATATTCCGTCTACACCCGATCTGTACAGGCTGAAAATTTTTTAACGCTCGATCGATGCCAACTTGTTCTCGATTCGAAAAGCGAAATCGTTGGGGAGCTGGCGCCGAGAGATCGCTCGACCTCGACGTGCCCTAAGGGCCTTGCAGTGGAATTGCATGCGTAATTACTGGAGCGTGGACGATACCGCGAGGGCGGCGTTGCATATCCCGTGTTAAGTAAATTAAACGCTGCCGCATTGGCATGGCGGGCACGGATATTGTGTCCCTTTATTCTGCATATAATGGCTACGATACGGGACGCTCCGTGCGCGGAACACGCGAAGGAACGCCAGGCAAACGTGAGGCTCGCCACGGATGATTGCATGGGTCCAGGAGTCTGGACATCGATCAAGGAGGATAGGGCAGTGTTGATATTTCGAATTCCACGGCTGTTTGCTGAATCGCGTGTCCTTGCTGCCCGCAGGCTTCGTGGACCGTTTCAATTAACTACCACCGGACTGTTCGTATCCTCTCGGTTTCGTATCAAGAGTGATAGTTTCTTATAATTAGCAAGCGAGCACTCTTGCGGAAATGAGAATATTTTTCTCCGGCGTGGTTAGAGCGGAGAGAAAGTTGGATGGATTGTTTGAAATAAAGAGCTTGATGGTTGAAATGATGTTAGTACTAATGTATGCAATATATGTAAGTTAATATTAATGGCAGTTACAATTCTTATGAATTATAAATCATTACATATTATTAAGTTGTAGTTCTCGTTTAATTTCATGTAAAAGATCATATAAGATAAATTGCAAGTCTTCCAGATGCACTGTAAGTCCTTTAACTACCCCGATATATCCGTTAACACAAAGCCCCATTAAAAACCCCACCCAATTAGAAATATCTTTACGTGTCAGCAACTCGATTAAACGTTATCCGTCGATTTTCCCCGCGCACAGCCTCGCCAGCAGTGGTCCTAATATATTTTTCAAGAATCTGCCTAAGCAACGGTTGCGCTCGTCGGTTCCCCTCTTGAAGGGGCACGCGTACGGCAGCCGTGTGTATACGCGTGCATTAGCGGCCACTCAGCGTTTTGATCTCCCACCAGTTACTATTGTGGCGAACGCGGGGACCAGGCCGGCAACGGGCCATCTTGGTAGCAGCCAGTCGTTGCCTAGACCTCGAGACCGTCGCGAGTGTTCCTCTCCCCGAGAGGACTCGATCGTGCCCCAAGTGCCTTCTCTCGCCGTTCGTACGTTTTCATCTTTTCGCGTATATAGTGATGCGTCTGGAATACCTGTGTACCGTGCACAGGTGTACATTGTGATTGAGTTTACCAGTGATCCAGCTGAGTGTTCCGTTGCCTCGGGGTTACTTGGAGGACATGAGACTGCGACCACGGGATGCCACCCTATTGGTAATTACTGTGCATTGTTATCGGCGATCGTTGATAAATGTAGCGGAATGAAGGACGTTGATGGAAAGCTCCTGAGTTTCGGAAGTTTGTAAGTGGTTGGTTCGAGCCAAGGGCTACGTTGCTGATATTTGATATTTACTTGTAACTCATGCAGCGTTACATTGTGCTTCCTCTTTGAGGAAAGCAGACGATCGTTCTTGAAAGTCTTCGATCCGCAAGTGGTTTCACGTTCAAACTATCCCGATGGTTAAAGTAACCAACTTGTAATTCCTCATATTTCTTCGGCTTACTGTTTGCGTTCTCTTTCATTTTCCGCGTTTCATTACGATCATCGGAAAGTTCCTTCCGAGTTTTCGAAGTCTGCAAGTGGTTGGCTTGACCTAAGGGCGAATTCGATTGTTGATATTATTATAGACTGTAGTTTCTCCTTGAGGAAAGCAGACGGTTGTTCTTTAAAGTCTTCAATCCGCAAGTGGTTTCACATTCAAACTATCCCGATGGTTAAAATGACCAACTAATTAATTTCGCATATTTGCTTCACTCACTTTCCGCATTTTCTTTCTCTTCCCACGCTCGATTATCGTATCAGGAACTTTAATATTCTCCGCCACGTCCAAGGCAATCGTTCAGAAAGCATGCGGGACTGAACGGTTCTGTGGCGCCTAGCGCAACCCTATCTGCGATGCAACAGGTGCAGCGGTTGCAAGGGTGCATTTGAATAATTGGAACGAATTGTCACATCAAGGGTATAGCCCGGACTGAATCGATCCCAGTAATGCCGGTAAATTCCTTGCTAAAGCAACATTCAAGCGACTCTCTTAATTTTGGTGGGGTCGAGGTTCCCGAGTAATCGTCCCAAAATTATCTGGATCTAGGGGTTACATATCTTCACCCATGGGTAAACTCACTTTAGAATATCTTTGTATCGGCTTCACTGAAAGAAATAGAGCAAAGTGCTCATTTTTAGTCCTTAAACTGCAAGAAGAAATTTTATTTGCAATCAATTTTCTATTAAATTGCTTCTGATTTTTAGGGCACCTTAGATCATTATAGAAAATATGCCACTGTACGAGTGGCATATGATATCTTCCGCAAACAACGATGAATCTGTACAATGAACAAAGGTTCTTGTAAAATAATGCCACCATTAGAGTCGGTCGAGCCATTTTTTTAACATTTTGCTTAATCAACTTTTTACAAGCAATTAAAGGACAACACTTTTCGTGTAAAAAATTGATGCGACTTTAAGATACTGCAAACTGCTTATTTCTCAGAAGTTAAAAAATTTTCAGTTACAGACATTATTTTATAAGAACCTTATTTTGTTTTTAAGATCCATTGATGTTTATAGAAGACATCCTGTCGACCGTAAAGAGGCATTTTTTTTCTGTAGCGGTCTAAGGTACCTCTAAAGTCATAAGCAATTTAATACAAAAGCTATTGAAAGTAAAATTTGTTGTTGAGCTTTAAGGACTAATAAATCATGTGTAATGAGCACTGTGTTTTATTCCTATTAATGAAGCCCCTTAAAGACTTGTCTAATGTGGGTGATTTTCGTCGCGTCTGAAGGTATGGACCTTTTTCTGCACTTATTCTTTTTTTTTTTTAAATACAGATATATAATGCACAAGTGTTTGTAATTACAAAGTTCTGGGGAGAAATGAATTAGGACATGCGTAGATATCATTACATCAGTTAACGTTAATATAAGTTGCCTGTAAATAATGTTTATACCCCTATGCATTTAAACATGAAATCTGAAACGCGTCGAATCGACGCGTTCTGTAAATCTACTGTCAACCTCATACTCCGCTTCATTTTCCCTTAAAAAGTTCAACGTGAATACAAACTACATTTTTCTGATAGAAAAGTCGTGGGAAACCAGCTTAGATTCGGAATTCGCCGTCCGATTTCGTTTCCGCAGCTTTCGTTGATACGTTCCAGGATAAAACAAATCGATCATTTCCCTGCGCTCGATTTGATGGATATAATCCGTGCGCCGCGCTGACAGTTTCGATTTAGAGAGCAGACATCCGTGATACGGTCCGTTTTTGCGGCCGGGATGGCCTGGGGAAAGTTTGCTGCCTCGAACGAAAATTGGCTGCTAGATATGAATGTTCATTTTTGATTGATACCTTTTCCTAATCAATGTCAGGCAATGATTGCAAATTGCAGACTTTGTAAATAAAAGAGAGGAGACGTATCATCTGTTCGTTACATCCGACTGCAATACTTAACTATAATTTTATAATTGCAATAACTATTCGGCACCTCGTTCGGGATGTTTCATTAAAAGCCGCGTGTTTGATTAAATTATGAAAATTCTTTTTTCCGAAACAATACTTCTCTATCCGTCGAATCTACTTCCGTCATATCCAGCCAATAAATACCTTCAAGCGGTCATCGTTACGCAATTGTAGAGCATACTCTTCCCTCGATCCGTTCGCCTCAACGATCCTTTACATAATTAAATACAGATAAAAATAATCAGGAAGGAATGCCGAGAAATTCCCCAAAAGTTTCCAAACTTTCTCCTCGCCCTTCACGGGTAAAGACACGAAACGCGCGTCTCGCCGCTTACATCGGGGCGACGTCCACGTTGGGAAAAGAGAATATCATATCGGTGCCGGTGTGGAAGCGAGGAAAGCGGCGCGTCGTTTCGAAAGTTCCCATTGTGCCAACCCTTTCCGACGCCGAAACCCGACGATCCCCGGGCGCAGTCACGGGACGGTTCACGATTCGATGACACCCAGGCCACGATTGTTCGTTCCTTGACTTTCACTCGGCGCGGCGTATCGTCGATCACGAACCGTGACTGTTCGAAAACGCGACGCGACCGATTATTCGTCCCTCGTTTCCCCAGGAGCGGGAGGGGGGGTCATCGGGCGAGCACCGGCGTCAGTTTCTTTGCGAAAAGGGATGGGAAACGTGGCGTCACGCGGATTTATCGACCGATCACCGATCAGTCGCGTCGGTCGTTGAATCCTGATGATCGAACGGCGTGTAGAATGCCGATGCAAGTGCCATTGCTTCTGCGATAACGATGACGACAATTACGTTTGGAAGATCAAACGCGAGATGATGACGAGTCGCGCGACGGGTAATGAATATTGATTCACATCTGCGGCGAGAAGTCGCGGTCGATTTCCGCATTTTCCGACTCGTTGATAGGTAACAAGATGTGTAAAACGGCCACAAGGAAGCAAAGTAACGATCGACTTTCTGAGGATGTGAATTATATTGGGGGAATTGACAAAATTATTAGTTCAAGCTTCGATGAATTGGTTACTGTTTGTATATCTTCATTTTGGGAAATTTAATGGGGAATGAATAAAGAAGGGACGCTCGAAATACGAAGATGAACAGTTTTGTCTTATTGTCGTATTAAGTGGCGAAAAGGAAATTATATTTAACATAAATTAATTGAAGCATTAATTAACACGAGTACATTCGAATTTATATCAATTTACTTGGCATATATTACAAACGAATCATTTCTTCTCCCAATCATCATTCCTCGACTCTGAACAATGCTCCAATAAAATACGAAGATGGGCAATTTTATCTTATTAACACGTTAAGTGGCAAAACGGAAATTGTATTTAGCATAAATCAATCTTTGCATTAATTCACACGAATATACACGAATCTACATTAATTCATTTTGCATATAAACCGGTCATTTCTTTTCCCAATCGTCGTTCTTCAATCCTAAAGCAATTCCTCCCGAACGCAACGAATCGAAAGCTTCAATTATCTCGTTAGCCGTTATTCCGGATTCCACCGTTAGCGAACCGAGAAGCGTCGACTAATTTACGAACAAGGGAAATTGAATTGACCGCATGCAAAGTGGGCACGCGTTTTCCACGAACGTCCGCGTTTTCGTAACTCTCGGCGACAAGCGAGCGTCGTCGATTCAACTACCGCCGGGCCAATTAAGGGGGTTAACTGCCACGATGATGCGCGGTCCGAGAAGGGACGAGCGGAGACGACCTTACGCGTTATCTCCCGGCCTCGAAACTCTTACGCAATCGTTCCTTCGTCGACCAGTAATTAGTCTGATGTTTCGATCAACCGCGTCCACGCTTACGAATTCCGAGGGACCTCGCCTCGGTGATCGTTACTTGGTCGTTCGACTGTCGGGTGTAAATCAACCGCTTCGTCCTTTTCAGAAGCCGGTCGACGCGTTGCGCACAGGGTGTTTCTGGTAATTAGGACCCGGCTGTAACTGTGCTCCAAGTTCCTCGATGAGACTTTGCCTTATACCTTTTACACACGTAAGATGACGCGAGCAATCGATTTGAGTGCAGGAAATCGTAGAGTTCCATTTAAACGAGGTAGTGTAGCTGCAGTTTGAAGCTGCAAGAACTTAACGTACCGGTGCATCTACGGGAAAGTTAGTAAGGTGGTATGATAGAGCGTGTTAACCAATTAACTGTGGCGATCCCTTTGATCCCTCACATTATTTCCTTTAAATCCAACCTAAATTATTTATAATTTTCATTTCGTTTTGACCTCTACAAATTTTAAACGTATTAAAATTTCACGAAAATAATTTAGTTCTCGCCAGAATTACAATTTAACTATCAAATTGTAACGAAATTTTACGCATGACGGATATAGCCGTCATGACACAAAATTCCGCCGCATCTCCGTGACGGATATAGTCGTGAAACACGCTTAACTGGTTAAACAGCGCAAAATCTTCCTCCAAGATTTTCTGTCTAACTACATTTGGAACAGAATTACAGCGTGTCCCGGTTGCTAGAAACGCCCTTCTGCTTACTACCGTCGAACGAGTGAATAGTTGTAATAATAGTAATAAAACGGACGAGCAGTAGTGGTAATCTTATTTAGAAGAATTGTGCCGGATGGTGGATTTTAACCGAGGTTTAGGTGATGAAAGAAGTACCGTTATCGACGTGGCTCTAGCTGCACGTTAGAGCCACCTTTGATATGTTAATGAGGATTCGGTAAATTGTACGAAATTAATGGGCTTTTCGTGGATCCAGTAGTAATTTAAGCTGTATCGTATAGGAACAGGCGTAGCGGAAATGTTTTACAGTGTCGGGGAAGAACTGTAATCAACGTGATTCTAAATTGGAATAATTTTAACATGTTTATTATGTGTTTGAGGGGTGCGTTAATATTTATGAGGGGCAGCGAACGGGATATACCTTATTTTAAAGTAACAGGTATATATTGTGGCTGCGAGTGAAATATTAGCGTTAACTGTTTCGTTGAATCATTATTATAATAGTTACCAGCTGTGTCATATGTACAGAAATAATTCGCGTATGATGTTTGTTACAAATATAAACACGTAATGTGCGCTAGATTTTTAAATATACACAATTCCGATTTGCTAGTATCGTCTTCGTAATTAGATATATAACGAAACGTTTTATAATTAGTGGTTGTAACTTTTATTTGGATTGATATTAATATTTTACGTATTAATAGCAACGTTAGACTTTCGTTCCGTTCAATTTACCATATTTAATTTCCTCGAGTAAAATTTATATTAATTAATGCTTCCACGCAAAAATTTATGTTACTCGAAATACATGGCGCCCTATGAAAAAAATGGGGGGCTACTATGCCGTTGATTGGTTATCAGTGTTTAATAATATTTTCTTATGTCTCGTTTTGAGCAATTAAATTTCTACGTACACTTACATCTGTTGAACTTGTTAAAGTTGTATTTGCACTCTGACGCATGTTGATCACCCTTACATATTTTCATTTTACAAAAAGGCCTGTACCTAGGATACGCCCTTTCGATGCAAATACAAAAGCAATTGTCCACAAATTTATCAGCGGAACACAATGTTCAACTCTGAAGGTTAATCAATAATCGGCATTATCAGTGAATGGGACTTGTTGCACATTAAATTCTGCAGTGGGGAACATCGGTGACACCGTGACGGTCGATTTTCGAGAGCGGATAAAATGTGGAATCTTGTTTGCCCGCCTAATGACTCAACTCTTGGCAAATCGCGTAAGACGTGCTATTATATTTCGGTGCTCCGTTGTTTTGTCTTGTGCTGTCTTGCATAATTCGACGTGCGGGGGATGGAATGAGCATACGGGATGAGAGAAGCTACGTGAATAGAGAATCGTTTCGAAACGATACTCGGTAATTCAGGCCTGCGGGTGACTGCCGAATTTTCGAGTCGACGGTTTAATCCGCTTTCAAGCTTTTCAGACCTTCACAGTTCTTGGAAATGAAACGCTTAATCTCGAGGCTTTGGATACCGAGGTCTTACTGTAAAGTTTATATTACTGTTTCAACTATCCTTTACACGGAAACTGAAGAAGGCGGATTATTAGATACGTTGAATTGTACAGTTGCGCATTTGCAATTTCACTTTTAATTCAACAAAGCTTCTGAGTCTTTTTAATACATAGTCAGGAAGACAGAACATAGGAAGTACAGAATATTAATAAATCGAGACGTTCGATAAGCCTATGTGCCTTTTTTCCTTAAATCGTTTAAATCGATTCATCTATACATATGTATATAATATACCACAGAGGATGTTCAATCTTTGTTATCTATAGCAACAAGATACTGTTTTGTTCTGTTATTCACGCGGCGCTCACTGTCACTCAGCAATCGCTCTATCGCGCGGTCGCGTCTTGTAATATTATTCTGTGTAAAGAAACATGGAAAGCAAAGTTGAATCCGTGGGGAAACAAGCAAATTTAGGAAAGAAAAAACCAATTTTCAAATCAGCTCGGTGCAATGAATCCAAGAAACTAAAACGCCTCAAACGACAAAATTGCGTAACTTTGTCCTTGCTTAGAAAATTAAACTTTTTGTTCTTTCCGTTATTAATTCTATATTTTCTATCTGAATAATATATAGAAGTTCATAACATATTAAGTGCACAAAATTTGATTTAAGAAATAAGAGGAAGAAGCCTTTTTTATGATTTTACCTCATTTATGGAAAAAGGGCACAAACCAACTTCTAAAATTTGCAAACAAAAACGCACATCATTCTCGAATCATAACTGCTATTATCATAATATATTAAGTACTTGTTTCTACATCGTTAAAGAAAAATTCGATTTCATTGCACAACTCGTTATTAAATAGTACCGCAATGAAAACTTTGAAGCTCATTTTCTCGAGATGGCATTTAGACATATGTATCTTTTTTCCATCAAACGCCTCAATTATAAGTAAATAATACCTCTTTCTATTTGCGGAAAGTACGCAATCCGATTCGATCATTCCCATCGCTCTCTCGAATTTACACAAGCCGCATATTCTTTTTCCAAGATTTGGCGTGATTAACGCGATGGCGATGGCGAATTGGCAATTCCGAACTACATCAGACAGAGATACAAGCTGGCCGTAGTTCAAGAGGATTCATCGAAGTTCAGCAAAGGCTTCTCGCATGGTACAAACACAGAAAAATCTTTGTACACGCGAACGTATACGCTTAAGCCTAAGTTCGAGTCTCGGATGAGAGTCGCGTCTGAATCAGCGTGCCTTAAATTGGCCATTAATCGTTCCCCTGTTATATTTACACAGTTACCTGAAATCTCAAGTTTTCAGTGCAACCGCACCATGCGCGGCATGCCGCGAACGTGAATCAAGCGTCGTTTAAATTTAGCCGAACTACTTGTACTTAACTCGAGATTAACCTAAATACACTCGGCTTCGAGCTTAATTCGGAGATACTTGAGCGTCGATTAAAATTTATGTGGTGGATGAAGCAACTTTGGGAAAGTGTCGGAAACGAATTTCGGCTGAATCGAAGTAAATTTCAATGACGATGTTTACTTTTTCTTTCTTATTTTATATTGAATAGAGAAAGCGGAGAAACATTCGATAGGGAAAAAGAAAGCTGCCTTTCGTTGATTCGTAACGTATCGAATAGAATTCTAATTTATATATTAAAGTGTTCTTATAGAGGTACAGTTTGTTAATTAACATTCTCTAGTTAGTGAGATACAGAAGCCTTTGCATTTTGTTTTTAATTATGCACTTTTCACAATGTTGTATACTCTAGGGAACTGTTATGAAAAATTAATACGATTACAGAATATCGTTTATTTGATTAATTATAGTATTCGAAGGAATTCTTCGTGTCAATTAAATTATAATAATTGTAAAGAGTGAGATTACTGGTAGAATGAAGACGATCTGAAATTAACAAGTTCCTCCGACTGTACAAAGAGGAGAATGCTGTTAATATTTTCTTGCAAGTAGGGCACAGAAGCTATTACATTTCTTCTTTGAATTATGCACTTTGCGCAATGTTGTGTACTCTATGCCAGCCATTATAAAAATGAGCACGATTACAGAACATCGTTCATTTCATTAAATATAATATTCTAAGGGATTCATCACGTCAATTAAGTTATAATAATAGTAAGAAGCGAGATTACTGTCGGAATAAAGATGATTTGAAACGAACAAGTTCCTCTGGCGACGCAAAATACTGCTCTCCGTTGGGATTAATAAAAAAAAAAAAAGAAAGTGGCTCCATTCGCGCAGCATCCGTCCAATGCTATCGTCCGACAGCTCAGTTCGCGTGGGATAAAAAGACGCGACAGGCTCGTCTATTTAACGCCGCTTCATGCGGCTGCAATTGGCGCGGCGGCGATGCCGGCTGGCTCGGCGCAAGAGTATCGATAATCGGTACTCCTAGGAAACTTCGCAGACTCTAACAGTCGCCCCGCCGTGGATTGAAAACCGCTCCGAGCCGGGGCTATCGCGTCGAACCGCCCACCCCTTTTTCAGCCCCTCCGGGGGTCGCTTCTCTCGGCGGAGTCGCGATTAATGCGCCATTAAAGGAGATTGGAAATCCTTTCGTCAGGACTTTCGTCGTCGTCGTCGTCGTCGTGCTTGCGAACGACGAGGCTCCGACGAGCAACGGCGCGCAAACCGTCCACGGATTTTGCATTCCCATTTGCAAGGGAACGTTTGCCCCGTTCGCCGCTTTCCCTCCTCCCGCGGCCGCGCATCGCGCCGAGCGACGCCGGGAGGGTGAGATCATCGTCGTTTACATGTGGACCTTCGGGCCGATCTCGAGCAGCCGAGTCGCGATACGATCGACTTGTTTTTCCAGGGCGACTCGAGGATGTGCTTTGCCGGGGAGGAGTTGAGCGAGGATCGTCGCGAGCTGGTTGAACCGCGCACGAGTTTACGGCCAGCAGGGAGGTTTGATTATGGGGTTGTTGTAATGCTTCGGGGCTCGTGAGGAGCGAGCCGTTGTTAATACATTCACGGGATCGGTACTGGATTAATTATTGTGATTATTTCATATAGTTATCAAGGGTTTACATACCTTCGATAAACGTGGACTTTTAAGAGGAGGCAGAGTTTTAATGTCGAGGCATCGGTCGTATATTGTAAGTCAATATGGAAATAATCAGTTTAGAATTTTTGTCCGCTTCTAGTTGGTAATAGATACTTGGAACTTTAAACGCGTTTCTCTCGACGCGATACAAAGAAATATCTGAGGGACCACCTCAATTTCGATAAAAAAGATTCTACAGTAATAACACATAATAAGATGTACTGAGGAATTTTTTTAATGAAACATAATTTCACAATAACGCATAAAACACAATTTATATATTTCATATACATGTATATATAAAACAAGTTGTAGTTCTAGTGTTAATGAATTCTCACTTTGCAAAAAAAAGAGGGATAAACAGCGTGTTTAAAAACTCTCTGCACAAAATCTATGCGAAAGGACAAACTTCTACGCGATTCACGGCAAGATGAACAACTCCCTTGAAATTTCCGCGAGAAATCTTGCAAGATTGAGATTCCTCTTTCGACGAGCAACATGTTGAACCCTGCTTACCCGTTGACGTTTCTCATCGGAGCAACTACCTTAGAACAATGCGCGGCAATTACGAGAGATAGGTTTGAATACAATGCGAATAAAAGGCCGGCAAGAGCATTGCTGTTTACGTGGAAACGGCGAAGAAATCGTCGTCAGGAGCCGAGCGACAGTGAACTTGGCCCCGTGCCTGAAAGTCTTTAATTTATTCCAGCAACCTCTGCCCCGCGTGTTTCAGAGAGCTCTCTTATAAGGGTATGCTGCCAGTCGTTCCGCGAATTCTTTTCCCCCCCGGACTCTCATGGAAGTAATCTGTTTACGGTATAGTTGGCGGGCGAGGAATAAAAACGTGATGGGGTCAAAAGTTTTCTACTTCGTTGCGGGTAATTATTGTTTCGTGGAAGCTGGAAAGTTTATATCATTTTTCGATTGGTACTTCAAGAACTTTGCGTCGAGAGTAAGAAGTATTGGAATTGAATGGGAGGGACGGTATCGGGACAGTAAAGGAACGTCGGTTCCGAATGCAGGAGTTACGTTACGTTTAATAGGGAAGATATTAAGTTATCGAATGATGGCAAAGTAATCGTAAGTGTTATTGGAAATATTGAAGATCATATCGTGGTCCAGTGTTGATTATAGTGCTGTGACCAGGTCAGGGGTTAAGAGTAAAGAGTCTTCAGCTTGGATTTGCAGTTTAGAATTAAGTTATGAAATTAGGGGAAAGAAATCTTAACTGTTAATTGTACATATTTGAAATGGTATTGTAGTCCAGTGTGGATTATAGTGCTGTGACCAGGTCAGAGGTTAAGAGCAAAGAGTCTTGACAGGCTCCCCAGATTGAGGTTCAGCTTGGATTTGCAGTTTAGAATTAAGTTATGAAATCAGGGGAAAGAAATTTTAACTGTTACTTGTACATATTTGAAATCATATTGTAGTCCAGTTTGGATTATAATGCTGTGACAAGGTCAGGGGTTAAGAGTGAAGAGTCTGGACAGGCTCCCCAGATTGAGCTTCAGCTTGGATTCGAAGTTTAGAATTAAGTTATGAAATTAGAGGAAAGAAATCTTAACTGTTAATTGTACATATTTGAAATGGTATTGTAGTCCAGTGTGGATTATAGTGCTGTGACCAGGTCAGGGGTTAAGAGTAAACACGCTTGAGACAGGCTTCGTAGATTGAGGTTCAGCTCTGACTTGGAGCTTCGAACCTGGGACCAGTTGCAATAATAATCTAAAATAGACTTTTTGGGGATAGTATTAAATATGCCAAGTCTCAGGTGTCAATATAGCACTTGGCATCTTATGGACTCTTATCTATTTACCTTGTCAGGTACTGAGACATGTATTCTCGCAATCGTAAGAGAAACAAAATTATACTTTGTATGGGAGATTAATTAAATGAAAGCAGTATGTTAATTTCCTTGTCGATCTACTGCCACTGAATACTTTATTTGCGCCATATCTCATGAAACAACAAATCGTATTCCACTGGCGCGTTGTGCACCGTGGCACATCCTCTTGCCGCGTCCCAGGCATTTCCCCGATACCTCGAGGATCTCCCTGGGCGCACTGTACCGAGACTGGAAGCACCGATTGAGAAAAAAAAAAACAAGACGATCTCCCATCGCAGTCTGAGATTTTCATGCAGGCAACGCATACACGATCGCGTTTAATCTTGGCTGGATCTCGCGCGCTGGAATCGCAAGCGGCCCCCATGCATTTGCACGCGACCACTACTGCGCCGCGTAGGCCAGCCCGATTCTAGATCACCATGCGTGCTCGCTTGTGGGAAAAGCAAAACGCGTAATCGCGCCCCCGTCTCGCTCGTTCAACGAGCCGGAAACGTTATTAACGCGGGCGTACGTAGCCGACTTTTTTTTTGCCCCGGATGCGTTTGACGCTCGCCGAGCCCGCGCCGCCGCTGTATCTCCGTCCCCTTAGCCTCCAACCTCGTAGCTCCCCTCTGAAATCCATTGTGTACGCGGTCGTCGCGGTTTCTCAGGGACGCGCGGCGTGGGAAGGTTCGCAGGGTCTTAAAAGTTCGCCACAGCTGGCCAAGGTGCCGCGACGCGGATCGTCCCGACGGGTAGAGTCTCTTGGCTCTAACCCAATTCGCGTCACGCGCGTGTGTCTGTTGCGCGAGCGCAGCGGGCCCAATTAAGTAATCACTGATCGACCGGCTCGATTAATTCGCGGCCACGGGTAATTAGCATCGGGTCCGTGGCGCAATAAGTTAATTATGCGGCTGTGGGTAGGGACGCTTTTCCAATCGGGGGCCTGACGCGTTGCTTCTACGCTTCACCCGATTTCCTCGGCCGAGATTTTGCTTATAGATGAGGTCAGTCGAGGACGAACTCAATTTTAAAGACTTGGAAGATTCATTTATCCAGGGACACAATATTTGCTTATGTAATAGGTTGGTATGATTTTCGATGGCGATCCCAAGATGAGCAAGAGTCTGACTCTAAGTTAAGAAGTCTGTGGTAGTAAAAGTAGTAGATACTAAACTAGTTAACGAATAATAAAATTAATAATAAATGGCTCAATCGGGAGACAGAGAGATCGAACAGACTGAGACTTGAAAAGAAATGACTGAAACCAATCTTCCCATGTGCCTTTATTAAGGATGGCCCGTTAGGTTAGTTTAATTAATAACAAGCATATACTGTTAAATTACTGTATAATTAATTAAATAGCAATTTGCTTTTATGATATTGCTTTATATTATGGAGGTTTTTTTATACCACAAGGGTCTTGTGAATGGAATTATTTTGTACGAGTAACATTTTATTGTTAAGTAGTGGTCTATGTTTAAATAACTGTTGGATTCCACATTTTTATAGTACATAACATTAAACGCTTAGTTACAGAATTTTTCTTGTTCGTTCATGGCTTAATAATTGATTAAAAACAATTTGTGTATTGGTTAAATAATTTCTATTCTTTAATCGTGTCGAGCTGGATTTCCTGTGAAACTTTTTCTATGCCCCTTTATTAAGGGTGCCCCGTAAATTTATCTGTCACAGCGGTGGTTCAAACTGATTGAATAATGAAGATAATTAGAAACTATCCTTACGAAGTTTGAATCACACTTTCAATAATTATTCCCCCGCGGTTTCTGACAATTACCAAAAACCAATCACTGATATTATAAGTATTATCATGCTTGCTAAAAGTATCTCAATAATCTTCTAAGAACTTAAATCACGGTCCTGAACTTTGAACAAAACTTTCAATAATTATTCCCCCGCGGATTCTGACAATTACCAAAAACCAATCACTGATATTATTAGTATTATTATGCTTGCTAAAAGTATCTCAACAATCTTCCAAGAACTTAAATCACAGTCCTGAACTTTGAACAAAACTTTCAATAATTATTGCCCCGCGGATTCTGACCATTACCAAAAACCAATCACTGATATTATTCTCTTTTTTCTCTGTTACAGCCGAAAGAACTCGATCGTTCTCAGGACACAGCTGTCCGTGAGGGTTCACACAATCATAGGTGAGTACACCGGAGACTCGATCCGAATCTGAACGCGGTATCCCACGATCCACTTGAACGGATCATCCGTTTCACGACTCGTCGCGGTCGCGCAGATTCCTCCTCGACCTCTAACCGATATCGCTCAGACGAATCTTGCCCCACTTACACTGTATCGATTCGATCATCAGTAAAAAAGAAAAAATCACCAGTCACAATGGTACATGCACGGTTTCGGTTTAAATTTCTAATACTGTCGTAATATCGATAATGACACAGCAGGAATGAAAAGCGGAGACTATTTCGTTCAATGAAATAACTGAAGTTTGTTTTGAGATCGCTACAGTGGAAGCTTGAGGAATTCATATTAATTTTCTTAAAGAGAACATACTTGTGCTTCTCAGAAAAATTCAGATAGTGCGAAAATCGCATGATTACTTTGAAGATCCTTATTATCATCTTCTTATTAAAGCAGACATCATTTCATTAAATAAAATCGTTATTGCGAAGTGACGAGGCTGCTACTTACGATATGACCGTAATTTTTAGCACTATTCATTGCTAGGCTTTTTAAGAAGAATTTTCTGCTCCATCTAGTCAATCCAATTGACCTGAACAAAATAAATACCATCGCACAAGCCTTATTTCTGCTGTCGTGCATATTAAAAAAAAAAAAGATACTGATGTCAATAATGAAATTGAAAGGAAATTAAACGCAATCTGTAACCAGTGTATAACGTGATTGTGTGATGTCAATTCGACAAAGCAACAATTCATAATAAACACAAACGGGTCAATATTGGCAGATTGTATTTACATAATTATTCTCGTTCGAGGCGGGAAATAAATCGATTTGAACAGGGAGCTGGAGCAACTAGTTCTCCGTTGATCTCCCGAGGATAGATTTAATGTGAAGTCACTGTTCGAGATAATACTTTTCAGTGAAACCGTCGTCTAGAATAATGACCGGTGTGTATAAAGTGCGGAATAGTGTAACGGCGACAAAAATCGGTCTGGCCGCTTCGCTAGGGAACCGTAGACCATTAATCACGGCTGACAGGTGATGGTTAACCGCGCGACGTTGAATAAAAACTGTGTCTCCTAAGCGCGGAGCAATTTTTTTTTTTTTGTTCTGCAACGCATTTCACTCCACCAGTTTTAAAGTCGTACGGCAGAGAATAATTCTGCCGCCGGTGTTCTGCGTTTACGCGAGCATTCCTCCTGCGCGTATCTACGTACTTATGGATCTACTTTCCACGCTCTTCTTTCTTTCTTAACGTCGTGTAAAAAATTCTATGGAGATTAGAAGATTAATTGTCGGACGGACGAACATTTATCAACGCAAGTTGGTTCGTGTATGGATGCTCGAGTATGTTACTAATGGAGTGACGAGGCGCTGTCATTTGTACCACTTTTTAAAAGGATGCAGTGCTCCCTTGATAAGAGTAATGCATTTGAGCATTTTTTAGTAACATTTGTTGATATACGAACCGTGGATAAATTTAAGGTTTAAATGCAGTGATTGATACTTATAAATCAGTGCAATGACAATATTCGTACAAAGAGGTATTTAGATATTAGCGAATTATGTTACACGAACTAAATGGTAATATTCAATAATTCTGCCAGAAAGCTGCAGTAACAACTCATTAATCATCTGATCATTTTTATTAACGTTTCTTGAAGTATATACTATGGACAAACGTAAAATCTAAATGCAGTGGTTAATACTTATAAATTAATCCGATGACAATATTCATACAAAAAGATATTTAGATATTAGCGAATCATGTTACACGAACTAAATGGTAATATTCAATGATTCTGCGAGTAAGAACTCATTAATCATCTGATCATTTTTATTAAGGTTTGTTGAAGTACATACTAAGAATAAACTTAAAATCTAAATGCAGTGGTTAATACTTATAAATTAATCCAATGACAATATTCATACAAAAAGATATTTAGATATTAGCGAATCCTGTTACACGAACAAAATGGTAATATTCAATGATTCTGCTAGTAAGAACTCATTAATCATCTGATCATTTTTATTAACGTTTGTTGAAGTATATACTATGGATAAACTTAAAATCTAAATGCAGTGGTTAACACTTATAAATTAATCCAATGACAATATTCATACAAAAAGGTATTTAGATATTAGCGAATCATGTTACACGAACTAAATGGGTAGTATCCAATAATTCTCATTAAACTTAAAAATCTTCAATCGCGGACAATCTCCATTTTCCACAAATAGATACTTTTAAGCAAATTGCACTTTCGCATCGTTAATTACACATTTCCTTGTCGTAACTTCACCCTCCAATCTCATGGCGGTCTCAAAATCCTCGCGTTCCGGTCACGTAATTGTTCACGAATCGCCTTCGACCTTTCACCCGTCATTGCAAAGCCCCTGGGCACGAACGACACTTTTGTCCTCGACCAGCCTTATTATAATACGCCTCACTGTAACGTAATTGGGAAAACGATTACGCCAGCCTGACCCCTTAGGGGTGACCATTTTTTCTTTTCAGAGCAATTAGAGCAACGTGCTCGATGCATTTCCGCGGTTCCTTCGTGGGACAATATTTCCGCGGATCGCAATTATCCTCGAGAGCCGCCTTCTGCCTCGTGAAAAGGTGCCCTCGTCGCTCGGGGCGGTCGGCCCCGTTAAATCAGAATATTACCAGGGCAAATTGAATCGTGCGGCACGCGACGAAATTTCCCGCTGAAATCACCGTGAAAGTGGGATCGCTTGGTTTTTTTTTTCGCGGTGGCAACGAAGGCGTCGCCTTTTTCTGATAACAGAGGGATAGGGGGCGAGGGAGGAGGAAGAGATTGATCGCTCAGGGCCAGCGAGGGCAACATTGCTGGAACATCTTATTTTGTCCATCAATCTGGATAAGAGGATGGCGAAATCCGATGAAGCTGGGGAAGAAAAAAATTTAATAAACGATTCGTCGTCGCGTGAGGATGCGTGATTTCGCTATCGGCGTAAAGTTTTTTATCATCCGTTATTCCCTTTTAAAATGTAGCTTAATACGGCAGTATATAAGATTGTCTAATTAACTACATTGCGATTCGCATTCTTTGATATTGCTTTGTATAATGGCGATTATTTATGCTATCTGTAAATCGCATAGATCTTCTAATTGAATTATTCTATGTTTAAATAAACGTTGGTTTCCTAATTTGTTATGGTATATGGCATTAAAAGCTTCGATACAACATTAATCTCACTTGTTCATGGTTTAAAGATTTCTTTAATATGTTCTAAAAGCAACATATGTATTTGTAAAGTTTTTAATTGTCTAATGTAATACAGGTAATACTGGTTAAATAAGTTCTATTCCTTCATCGTGTCGAGCCAGATTTCTTGTGGAATTGACTTAATACATATTGAGAATCCTTTTAAAAAAAATATACATTCCCATGTATCCCATATATTACAATTTTTCATTCCGCAAAAAAATTATATTTCGTTATTTCGTACGAGTGTATAAAGCAAGGAAAAAGTTTTAAAGCCTCCTCAGACTTTGTACTGAATTTACAACGTAGCTCTTTAAAATCCTTAATAAATTCGTTTCATGATACCTTAATTTCCGGAGTTACTTAATTTCCTCAGAGAATTTCATTCGCAGTTGCTAAATGTAAAATTCTTCGTTACTTATTACACCGCCTGCGGAGATTTCAATGCTCCCGCTCATAAAAGCGAATTATACGTCTAGTTTAAAGCGTGTGCTTTTATTACGCACTTAAGACGCCTTAATTATCCGGTGTTCATGCCTCGTTTCATATACAATGTAACAACATTTTTAAAAAAAACACTCTGATCCGAAGCTTTCGTTTACTCGAGATTCAATTTTTTTTCCCTTTCGACAACAAAAGTCAATAAATAGTTGAATTTTGTTATAGTTGAATGTTGATCATTTTTATGAAGAAGAATGTTCTGTTGGAGCGTGAGTAGAGTATTTTATCAGCAGAAATATTTGTCATCGATGCATAATTTCTGCTCCTTTAAATGAATATTACATAGTATTATACTTTTGTATTACATAGTATTTTATCTTTCCCCATGTCGTTGTCGGTACTATCTATCTGTTTCTTTCTTCCAGACGGCGCAAATAGTCGCACGCTAATTTTAGGCAGGTGTCGAAAAATCGAAACAAAAGAGTTCCATGTAAAGGCGTTTATTCATTTACATAGTTACATCAGAAAGATGCGCAATTGAAAACCAACAAAAGCGAAACGATTCACAATCTCGCAACTGGCGGCTCTCTAAATGCTGTTGAGTAAATTCTTTCATAGGAAGGAGAGACCTGTTTCTCAATATATTACATAGGCGCGTATGATCGCTGATAAAAAGTTCCGGTACGAACTTTTATCGGGACCCATTGTTATAGTAGTGAAGAGCGTGACCCGCTTTGCCTTCCATACTATAACACACCGTGCCACCCTACGTATGCACTTGCATAAGTGTAACAGATCTCTCGCTAACTAGTGTAATCACGATTGTCCTCGTGTTCGAGAGCATTCAATCTCGAGTAGGTCGTTGCGTTGCACACGTGCATCGCGAGATCCAACTTCGTTGAGTAAACGAGAAATCGCCTGAATAAACACTTAATAAACCCTTCCTTTCTGATAATAAGTTTCTAACTTGCATTCTTGTTCCCTTTTTCCTTTCGATTGACATTGATATGCTATGGTAGCTGGCATTTTCTAAATATCGATATAGAATAATTTAAATGAGAAGTAGGTTAAACAGTATCAATTTATGATTAATTTCTTTATGAATCGTTTGATTGCCCTTATTTTTACTATGATACAATTCTTATTCAATTTAAGACATCTCTGGCACTTGCAAAACTCTTTATTTTCGATATTCGCATATATCCGTGCATATATCTCTTCCTTTCTGATAATAATTTCTAACTTGCATTCTTGTTACTTTTTTCCTTTCGTTTGACATTGATATGTTATGGTAGCTAACATTTTCCAAATATCGATATAGAATAATTCAAATGAAAAGTAGGGCAAACAGTTTTCATTACTGATTAACTTCTTTATGAATCGTTTGATTCCCCTTATTTTGACTATGATACAATTCTTATTCAATTTAAGACATCTCTGGCACTTGCAAAACTCTTTATTTTCGATATTCGCATATATCCGTGCATATATCTCTTCCTTTCTGATAATAATTTCTAACTTGCATTCTTGTTACTCTTTTCCTTTCGTTTGGCATTGATATATTATGGTAGCTGGCATTTTCTAAATATCGATATAGAATAATTTAAATGAAAAGTAGGGTAAACAGTTTTCATTAATGATTAACTTCTTTATTAATCGTTTGATTCCCCTTACTTTTACTATGCTACCATTCTTATTCAATTTAAGAGACGTCTCTGGCACTTGCGAAACTCTTTATTTTCAATATTCGCACATATCCCTTCCTTTCTGATAATAATTTCTAACTTGCATTTTTGTTATTTTTTCCCTTTCGTTTGACATTGATATTATATGGTAGGTGGCATTTTCTAAATATCGATATAGAATAATTTAAATGAGAAGTAGGTTAAACAGTTTTAATTAATGATTAACTTCTTTATGAATCGTTTGATTACCCTTATTTTTACTATGATACAATTCTTATTCAATTTAAGAGACGTCTCTGGAACTTGCGAAACTCTTTGTTTTCGATATTCGCACGTATCCGTGCAATCTGTATTAAAACTTGACTTACACAGAAAGTGTAACCAGTCTTCATTATTACATTTTATTGTTACGTTTTAATTACGTTCCGCGCAAACGGTAAATTCACGAGCAATAAAAAAAGGAACGTCTACGTAATGCGCAATAACTCAGCCCGCCAGCTATTCATTGCAATATTACACGCGTGTTGAGGCATGAAGAATGTTATCTTGGCAGCGGTGCGTTTTGCTGGAAAAATTCTTCCTTCAGTGGCGAACGGTGATTATGCGGGCGCTGTATTAAAGCGCACGATAATGTTCCTCAGCGAGTGCGTTCGCTCGGCGTGTTATTACGTTTGAAATCGGTCGCCGGGCTGCATCTAATTAGGCGCGTCCTCCCAGGGGAGCCTAAGGAGGTGACGAGTAATTAAACGTGATTAACTTGTTGCCCTGGAACGTCGGCGAGATCGCTGCGAGCGTTTTCGCGAAGCGTCTGTCGCGTAATCGGAACGACGCGTCTCGAGTTGCGAATAGCGTGATAAGAGGAACATCTCGGACGCTCGGGGTGAAAGGAACTGAACGCGCGTTTTTACTGAATGCGTACTTTTAATTATAGAAGAGGTAATCATTATCAGATTAATTCTTGGTCGCGCTATTACCTTCGATATGATTTGTCGCGAATAATTATTTTCATTCGAGGTAACAACAACTCCCCAATAACGAATCGTTCTGTCATCCGCATAATTCGATTCCCCTTCGCGGTTTCGTTAAAGTAACTCACCGGCGAGGGGAAGCCGGTCGACCGCAGTGCGAATGCGGCGACGGAAGAAAGAGAAACGAAAACGGCTGACTTAAAAATTGTACACACGCGATTCGAGCCGGCCAGATCGAACGACGAGGGGACCGCGCGTATCGGCTCGTCCACAGAATTCACCTGTGGGCCGTAGCCGTTCATTGAACCCCGCGAAGGTGGCGCGGAGATGATCGAAGGCCCGGAATAAGCGCACCGAAAGGAGAAAAAAGAAAAACAGCCGGACCAAAAGGGCGGAGGGACGCCACGGAAGCTGACGCGGACCTCTCGCCGTTTTACATATTTTAACGGTGCTTCGTGTATCTTTGGCTCTCGCGAAACGTGCCTGGCCCCTTTCGTTTTATAATATATTCCCGGTATTTTAGTCCTTCCTGGACGCATTTGTGTATTTCAATGGGGCCGCAGTTGCCCCTTCCCTTACGAGACATTCTAAATAGTTAATGCAGATCATTAACAGATTTGTTGAGAGTTAAATTATGCGGATTACTTGTGCATCTATTAATAGGCTTTGTAGAAAGTGGATATACCATGCATGAGTGTTTAAAATTATAGACTTCCGGAGGGAAATGAACGAGATCGTACGCAGATATGATTGCATCAATCGAGGTTAATATAAAATGCTTGGAAATAATATTTGACGTCTGAAACTTTAAACGTGACATGTCAAATTCATGTTTAAAAACTTAAGGAGCAAGCGAACTTGATAAGATTCCGTATTTTATTGTTAATTAAGGCTTCTGTGATTCTTCACTGCGAAATGTTCAGGATAATTAGTTGCTTTACTTTTACGTAATTTTCGGTGAAGTAATTCGACGCGAGTGTTTCAATTAAATTACACGCGACTGATTTTGTATCGTATAATTCTATTTTGGAAAGTTTGATTGCTGGGACAATCGACCCACTCGTCGTCGATCGGCGAATCGAGTGGCGGACGAAACGGTCTCGAGGAATAATGATTTGCTCGTTTTAATTTTGCCTTGGAGCGACGCCAGTTCCGCTTGTAAAATTCCCGATCCCGTTATTAGTAATGCGCTCGTTAATAATCGCGCGCTCCGCGGCCTCCTCCATTGGACAAGGCCACGGAATTTCACGTTTTATTCGTTCAGATTCCTGAACAAGCGCGTTCCTAAACGGAAATTTAATCGTTGCGTTCAACTCGAATCTTCTAACGCCCATAAAATTCCAATTCAAATCACAGAGTCTAGAAAAATCATAGAATTTCTATTGAACGTTAAAATACTCTAGCTGAATGTTCGTTAATATGTTTAAGAACAAATGATTAAAATTCAGGAAACGCTTCCAAAGTAAAACTGCGCTTAGCACGCATCGCGCGACGCGAGGAATCGGATTTCTTACGCCCTCAGCAACTGTGGCACAGTTTGCATGCCCTTGAAATAGATTCCATCCTGCATATTTCCCTCGCGTTCTTTTGCATTCCGAGAGCTCCGTTCGCAAGATGTTCTACATATGTTCTACCAACTCTTAGCGTTGATTTGTTTTCATTTGTTAACTTATGAAGCGAGGAGTGTCTGTCGTGGGAATCTGCAAGGGAAACGAACATTTCGCTCGACCTTGCGACGCAACAATTTCCGGGCCCTCGCTCGTACATAAGCCGCACCCTAATTTCGATGCGTTCCCGCACAAAAGATTGGCCCCACGTAGTCAGAAAGCCACGTGGCGAAACGCGAAACACTCGGCGAATCCCGATCGATGCGAGGCTAACGGGCGAGCTATTCCAACCTCGAGCGGTCCAACAAAAGCCAAATCTGATCTGTTAAACATGTCCGCGGAGACGCGACATTCCGAATTCTTCTCTGTTCCTCCTCTGGCTATCTTAATTGCTGGCGAATCTTTTAACCCTGCCTTTCCAACGGATGCGTGCCATCACTGAAGATCCCGTTTACAATCGCCTCGTTACAGAGACATACAAACATCCGAACTTTGAAGAGTACAGCGGGCACGGAGGGTCGAATTATGAGCTTCGTCGAGTCGAAAAGAGACCGGCCAGCTTTCCGATCGGCTATCGACGCGCGCGCGTGAAACGGTTTCAGTAAAATCGGTCGTGAAAGGCGCGCTGAAGCCAAAGAGCAGGGCCGCGACAAGAGGTGTGATAGATCATCAATAGCGTTTCCGATTCAATTTCTCGTTTCTAGTATAGAGAATACTTCGTATTTTGTATTATGACAGATAATAAGCAGAGATTTAAGCATGAAATTGTCAGAGTAAAATTCCAGCAGTTAAGCTTTGCCTTCGTTTGGCCTAGATTTCGTTTCAATTGTTCAATTTGGTTGCTTGAAACACTGGCTTCGTCTATTCGCGCACTGTTTTAAAGCGATTTCTCGTAGACAGGGGGTTAATAGTGATAATAACAAGATGCAATGATTTCTAAGGTTCTCAAGGAATCGTAATAATAAAATTCCAGCACTCAAGCTTTATTTTCGTTTAGCCTAGATTTCATTTCAATTGTTCAATTCGATTGCTTGAAGCACTAGCTTCGTCTATTCGCGCACTGTTTTAAAGCGATTTTTCGTAGACAGGGGGTTAATAGTGATAATAACAAGATGCAATGATTTCTAAGGTCCTCAAGGAATCGTAATAATAAAATTCCAGCAGTCAAGCTTTATTTTCGTTTAGCCTAGATTTCGTTCTAATTGTTCAATTTGATTGCTTGAAGCACTAGCTTCGTGTATTCGCGCACTGTTGTGAAGCGATTATTCGTAGACAGGGGGTTAATAATGATAATAACCAGATGCAATGATTTCTAAGGTCCTCAAGGAATCGTAATAATAAAATTCCAGCAGTCAAGCTTTATTTTCGTTTAGCCTAGATTTCGTTTTAATTTTTCCATTTTGATTGCTTGAAGCATTAGGTTCGTGTATTCGCGCACTGTTTTAAAGCGATTTTTCGTAGGCAGGGGGTTAATAGTGATAATAACAAGATGCAGTGATCTCTAAGGTCCTCAAGGAATCGTAATAATAAAATTCCAGCAGTCAAGCTTTATTTTCGTTTAGCCTAGATTTCGTTTTAATTTTTCCATTTTGATTGCTTGAAGCATTAGGTTCGTCTATTCGCGCACTGTTTTAAAGCGATTTCTCGTAGACAGGGGGTTAACGGTGACAATAATAAGATGAAGGCGAAGGAAACGAAGCTCAACAAAGCGAAGGGCAGTAATAAGGCTTTATTGCAGTATGTTAATATAACCAATTGCATCCCATTATCGTTGACCCGGCTACTTGAACAATATCCAGGACCGTCGCAGTCCGCGTCGCGATCACAGCAATTACTCCAAGCACTTACAAGGCGGACGTTTTCGCCTTCTCGGTTGTCGGTGTCGCAATAGCCACGCGACCTGCTCGTAAGCCGCGAATCGTGGAAACTCAACGAAAGAGAAACGTCGCGATTCGGCGTCACGAACAGAAAAGGATCCGGCGAGAGGAGGATAAAAAGGGGAGGGGAGGAGGCTTCTGCTTATACGGTCACTGATTACGAAGGGGCCAAGGGCCCGAGGGCCTTGGGACCGCTATTCTTAGAAGATGGGTCCTCCTTCATCTCTCTCGAGCCCGTTCATTACTCATCCCGTCTCTTCCTCTTTCTTTGTATCCTTCTTACCCCTCTCCCTACCGTCGACGCTGGACCTCTCGTTCGTCCCGTAGGTACACGGCCCCTACGGCGATTCCTAATTACCCGCGCTCGCGTACAGTTCGTCTCTCTCTTCTTCTTTCTTTCACCTCTTCCCACTGTGGCCAGCCAGTGTATGCATAATGCATTTAAAGATCGCGTGATAACTGCCGATTATGCGGTCACGCGCGACTCCTTTCCGCGAAAGGAATCGCGAATTGGGCTCCGCGGACCGTGAATCGAACAAAGGCGCGGCTGCGCGAAAGATAGGAAACACGACCCAATAAGAACGCATGAATGAAAATGATAGTTTTTGTTTTTTACAGGGAAAAAGGTGCAGTCGTTTGCGAATGGACACGTATCCATTTTGTATGTCGATTCAGGTACTCCGTCTCCTTGCCGCAGTTTCAATTGGCGATCGGTTATCAGCTGCTAATTGGTTATCAAATTGACCATGAAGAAGCAGGTTCTTGGCCAAGTTCGCGTTCGAACAACCTGCAGTTAATCCTCAGCTGGTATCGTCAGGTGTCCGATCACCTGAAACTGTTCCAAATCGTTCTTTTCTTTTTGTTTTATTGCTGGGCAATGCCCTTGTGATAATAGCAACTGAGAGTTAATTGTCAAGTTAATAAGTTAATCGGCGTTGCTCGACGGCGAATTTGGACAGAATCTTCCTTCCTCTTATGTTATTTCTTGCAAATCAGCTGATGACCGAAACTATAAAGCGAATGGAAACTTCGTTCGCGTGAAGTGTCTGAATACTTCTAACTAGAACCGAACGACGTGCCAAACGTGTTTCAATCGCTTATTTTTTCAGAATTGTCTGCAGCTTCTAAATCTGCAGTGGAATATCGCTTCCGCTTCGAATTTATAAAGATAATCATAAGGTAATTGGTCTTAAAAGAAAACAGTTTACATTTTGCGCGAAATGTAACAAAATAATTTGCTAGCAACATTCGGTGCAACATATTCATTGCTGCTCGCAACAAGCATTCACGAAGAATACATTTTATACATGTTCTCAGCATCATTGTTACGTACACTCGTCCCGTAATTTTCTGTACAATCAATGATAGTAAAGTATTTGGAAAAAGGAAGGATCGTTTCTTCCGCACGCGTACCCATTACAATTGCTAATTACACTTTCGGCAAAGATATTCAAAGTTTCTAGTTTCCACGCGAAACGCTGATGGACGAACAATAGCCCCGCGATACCAGTCCCTTGAAAAGAAGAAAATAGATTAAAGCGAATCAAAGTGTTGGATAACAGTGGACGTGTTTCTGTACCGAAGGATATTGCTTAATAACGGCCAGAAATCACGAACGATGTCTAGAACTTGAATATTCCTTCCTAAACGATGCTCAACAAATTGCACAGCGATCGCTTTCTAATTTTATGCGAGCTGCGAGCCTGATCCATGCCTCTTCCCGTGACAAGCACAAGCGTGAGTTATCGTTTCAGATCGAAGCGGAATTTAAAAAGGAAACGGCGCTCGACGAACTCTTTGAAATATCGTCGAAGCAGGAATAGTTTGCCGCTCGGTAATATGCAAATCGTGCACATTTGTCAGAAACGTTCGAAGCGTTCACGTGTTAATCACCTTTGAAGAGAACCCCGCGTTCCCGTTATTTTATACAATCTTTGCAGAAATTTGCAGGGATCTATACGTTTCAAAGATTGATTAGATCTAACGGGCTATTCATGAACGTCGAAAAGTATCTAAATAGTGTCGCGGTGGTGTTTCGATTATGAACCGTAAAATCATTTTTGTTGCTTTCAAGTGATTTTTTATTTATACGATATAATTGCAGAACGTTCTTTTCTAGTTGCAATCTTATTAGCGCGTTTTTTATCTTTTTATTGCGATCAAGGAATAGACGCACTGCAATCGTAACCATTCAAATTAATAATAAGAAATAACAGTCCCCAAAATGCGGAATGATTCCCCTCAGAAATCTGTACAACGGAACTAATCAAAACATTACTCTGTTTTTTTGCAAAAATTAAGCTGTTCGTTTCTCGGATTCGATGCACTCGGAAAGATATTCGATAAACTCAACGTACGATTGAAAAGCTGCCATTCATTTCAACGCAATTCTCTGTTTTTTTTTTTTTTTCAAAAATTAAGCTATTCGTTTCTCGGATTCGATGCGCTCGGAACGATATTCGATAAACTCAACGCACGATTGAAAAGTTGCCATTCATTTCAACGCAATTTTTAGTCATTTGTTTCCCTCTTCCTTGGAAACTGAAGGCATAGTGAAAACGTGGAAAACCTATTGAATTACAGCTTCATTCGCTGCGATCCTCATTACATTTCAATTTCACCTCGCTATCGATGAACACAAATAACTTTGCCACACTTGCATCGTTCAGAATAGAACGGCCAACGTGCCGCGAACGAAATCACTTTCCCATCGACGCCGATACGAGACAATTATGCGCATTCGCGGTGTCTGATTGAGCGTGAACGCGAGTCGCGCGCGCTCTGGACCGCGCGATCAATGCATCGCGAGAGGGTAAGGGGCGCGCATCAAATTGATCTCGAATAGTTTTCGATTTTCTTCTCTCCATAACCGCGTGTTTCTTCGAGTTTCTCCCAGCGATAATGCGTTTTCCGATATTTCGTCCGACGAACGTCGAGCAACGCTCTCCGCCCCCTTCCGCCTTTATGCACCCTCGGCTCTTGTTTCCTTTTTCTCTCCCCCGCCCCCCTTTTTCCGTGAATTTTCAGCAGGCTGGAAAATCTCGACGCGACCACCGAGCCTCGGGAAATTGAATTTACCGCGCCGCTGGTGAAATGGAATTCAATTATTAGTAATACAGTTGAGCCGCGATTGAAAAAGAATGATAGAGCCAACGAGAGGGTGGAGAACCGCGGGCCGAAGAGTGGGCCGGGGGGTGGGGGTGGAGTGATAAAGGCGGGACCGCGAATAGCGAGTCGACGAAAATTCGTCGTGTAAAATTAATCATGGGCTTAATTACTGCCTTTCTACTAATTAAGCGTCCGATAAATGGCTCCGCGGAGAGAGATTCCATTGGAAAGTAATGGTCCCGCCGAGTTATTGTTTGCCGATGCGAAAATCGTCCGCTGGAAATTTGTTTCTTTTGTAGAAAATCGTGAACTTTTTAAAATCATATCGGACGGAATTATCGTTTGTGTTCGATAGTAGTTTTTGCGTTGAAACTTCTCTTTCTCTCTCTCTCTCTCTCAACCATCGGTTGTAAACCCATTTAAACTCTTGAAACTCCTCTTAGACACAGACATCTCAATTACCGAATCTGGATTAATGTTTTTGTTCAGCCTTTGAATATGCGAATTTGAATTTTCATTAAGAAATCGGGAAATGTCTGGATAAATCGATCATTGTTGTTGATTAAATTATGATAAACGGCCTTCTATCAGGCACAATTGCTTTCACAAGAATGATACAATTTCACAAGAAACATGTTATTAAGCTCCCCTCGATTACAAACAGATTACATCGAATAATCTCGTTGAAATTCTTATTAAAATAACTAAGAACGAAACAACTCCGTTCATTGCATCAAAATAAATCCATTACGGAGGTTGTGCAGTTGTTCATCCGCAACAGTATCCTTACTATAAAGCGAAAAGCGAGAACAACCATTTGCTGTTCGATTCCGAGCCAAGATCCGATCCTGCCGGCCAACAATACGGCCCAAGTGTGCAGTATTATTATAATAAATGGTTGCATGTTGCTTGTCTGTTGCAGAAAAATTGCTGAACAGCGAGGGCCGCGAGCTGCGACGTGCTCTCTTCTCCCTCAAGCAGATCTTTCAGGTAAGTTTACAATTCGCGATACCTGTGGGAACGCGGCGCGGAGCGAGACGGGGCCAGCGGAGGCGTGTTCGTGGAAGCGAGAGGGCGATAGGAAGGGCATCGAGAACAGATGGAGGACGTGAAAAGAGGGAAGAAAGGGGGAGAGAGAGAGGAGAAGGGTGAAAGATGTAGAACGGCGGAAGACAAAAGTGGAGGGTGGAAAGGGCAGACAGGGGCTATTTTTACGCGAAGCTACTCGCTCGACGGGTAAATATTTGCATGGCGGTTCGAGCAAGTACATCTTCCCCTTTTCTCTCCGTTCCTCCTCCGTGCAGCTTCTTCTACTCTTCCGTCTCTTCCCTGTGCTCTCCCTATCGCGATAACACCGGCCCTTTGTCTCGCAAATTCGTTATCCCTCGGCGCAGGCCACGTGCGCGTTACATTACAATACGCTTCCACGCGATGGGGTTGAATGTTTGCGTACGGAGCTCCGCGGGGAGTGTCGATTACGCTAAGCGGATGGGATTTGAATTTTGGAAAGCTAGAATCACTCGCGAGGAAAGAATTATTTAGTATCTGTAAAATGGAACGCTTGGAAAAGGCGGCGGGTGCATGATAATAATTCGGCTGCGTGTTTTTATGCGTTAAGTTCAGTCAACGGCGAGTCGCGGCTTACGCAGTCAGAAAAATTGCAGCTTCAGGAGATTGGCCACGTAAATTAGACACGTTAAGCTTTTCAATGTTTTATCACTGGTAACTTTAGCTTGATGGACTGTTGCCTAATCAAGGACTTGCCATATCGCTAATTCTCGCGTAAAAGAAAAGCGAAGGCAATGAGTGAAATGAAATTGTATATTTCCTTGATAGGGGCAAAAGTGATCGCATCGCGGTCGACTAAATCAGTTAATTGATACCTATCGGTGTTGGGTCCCAGCAATCGTAAAAACATTGTATCTCGTCAATCAGCTGCAGACCATAAAACGGTCGGCCACACTTTTTGAAGACAAGGCCGATGCCACCCGCTTACCTGAGGGTCGGGAATAACTCAAACCCGACAACCCCTTAAGTTCATCCCTTTCACTATACGCCTTATTACGCGCCCCCGGCTCCTTCCAATTAACGCTCATAGTTTCCTTCCATCAACTTTCAAATGCTCAAAAATTCCCTTCCTCCTCTCTATCGCGTCGAGACCAAATTTTAAAAATGCAGAAATACCATCATTAGCATTTTAGCAGTCGAAGAATAACGAACTCAGCATATCGTGTAAAACTGACAAGCTCCGAACTTCAATCTATTCACCGAACCGTTTCTTTCCTTTCTGTACAATCTTTGTAAAATATGTATATTCACCTGTATGTACGACCTGCACATTTTCGGTCTTATCATTTTGGGAAATCAGTGTAACATTGAGCTTCCACCTCTGTTAAACTAAACGCGAGGAATTAACATTATGCAAATTCGTATTATACAGTTGAAACGATTGGAACCTCGGTAGAAAATTATTTCGCTTGCCTGGTATTGTAAAAAAGTATTATAATTTGGATATTTCGCGTAGTTTCCTCAGATTTTCGCCTAGCATCCGCTCTCCTACTCTCGCAAGAAGCAGCGCAAACTAGACGCTGGGCGAAGTCTGTTTATTCTGGCCAGAGCTTTCTTCATTATGTTTCCCCTGTAATTAAATCTCGTAATTTGGCAGAGCGGGGATGAAAGTTTTCTTCGCGGCTGCAAGTCGAACGAGCGTCCGTTAAAAGAAATCTCCGAAATGATCGTTCTTTTCTCGTAAATTTCAGCTTATTGTTGAATTATATTAAAATCGTTGCGAATTGGAAAGATGTCACACTTTTAGATGCGTGTCATTGAAATGTAGCATACGTAATTGTTTTGTGGACACATAACAGTGTATAATAATTATGTCATGCTGTGCAAGTTAATGAAATTGCTTTATAAATTAATAAACTCGTTGATTTGCGCATATTATATTGGAATTTATTACAAGAATATGGATGGAGCCGGGGATTAACGTTATTGTACATTTATTACATTATAAATTCGCGGTTTATATTCGCGGAATACATAAATGTATTAACTATTGAAATCAAAGTGTGCCGCGCTGTGATTGGCAATCGCACGTTAGTCGTATTGACAGCTCACTTGACTGCGTGTTTATTGCACTTGATGTGCAAATAATTTGCAATACCAGCTGGTATGTGACAATAATGATAATAATCAATAGAGCAACCGGTTCGTAGAAATCAATGCCTATTCTAAAATTCATTGCATCTATTGGCAAGGCAAATTAACCGAGTTAAGTAATTATTAAGTGGATGTATCAATGTTAAATTCAGTTTTTGTAAAAAGGGAATGATTGTTTTTGCAGCATTAGGAGTGACGCGAGAATAAAAATATACAAGTATCGATAACTTTAAAAGTGATGCATATATAGGCATAACAAATACAATTAAATTTGAAAGTGAAGATTGAAGAATTAATAAACTTTTGCCATCGTCGGGCCCGGTTGATAATATTAACAATATTTCCTAGTATTGCTTGTATATTGTAGTATTCTATTGTTTATCGTGCACAGTAGCCTTCATAGTAAGAAAAGACACCTTCCACCAATTCTCCATGAACAAAATGTTTGACCAATTCAATAATACCTAAATTAACTGTAAAAAGAGATTTTATAAAATACGAAACCATCCTCTGCAAGGGAATGAGGATCTATATAACCCGTTCCCGAACAATGCGAACAGCTTCTCTTAAAGGCAAACGTTGGATTAAACAATAGGATTACGACATCCCGAAGATAAATCGATGCGGCCTAAGGCTGATACACTGCAACCGAGGCGCCTAAAAACAATCCTCGAATTCTTCCCCCGAGCGATACCTTATCCCTTCAATTATCAGACCGACTGGCTACGAAATTAATTACACTCCTCCGCCCCCCACCCTCCTTCGAACGAGATTCGATTTATCCTCCCGACACGTCACGGTAACGTTTAATTCCGTTTCTTAATCCTGGCTAAGCAAGGAAACTTCTCCGAGCGTGCGGAGGCCTAAAACGGTGCTACGCGAACGCAGTTCGACAAGATCGCGGAATGGTAGACCGGCAAGCCGAGATCAATCGCGCCGCGAGCCAGCGAGTTTAATCAAACTTCGTACGATTTTCCATTATGTCCGCGACTTGCTGCGCGGAGAGGCATAACTAATTCAACTTTTGCCCCTCCTTCGATTTACGGCCGGCTTGGTTTAAACACTGCGGATAAATCGTTCGAGGGTCCACGATTTTGGTAGCCGCTTTCTAAATTTTCTTCGAGACTTGGAATTGCGCGGTTGTTTGTTGGCTTCGTGATTATTGCTCTTCTGTGTCAATCAGTGAATTTGATAATCGAGCTGTGAAGCACTTCGTATTTAGAATTTTTTTTAATTGGGAGCGTATCGATTTAGGTCGATTAAGGATCTTGGCGCGCGTTGAACAACCGAAATATAATTATTAACGATCCGACTTGCGACGGGTAAGCTGTTCAATGTTTTGTAAAATGCCATAAATTTTGCTCTCACAGGAGGACAAGGATCTGGTGCATGAATTCGTGCAGAATGATGGGCTTGCCTGTCTCATCAAGGTCGGCAGCGAGGCTGACCAGAACTACCAGAATTATATACTACGAGGTGAGTAGCCTTAGGGTTTGTCTGTGACTAACGTTGCTTAGGCTTTCCATGGGGTCTCTTCGGGACATCCTCGAGCCTACACACTTCCGGTTCACGATAGCGATAAATATGTACGAGGCAAAAGCTTGAAGACTTTCCCCTACACGACCTATATGAAAGTTACTCGAAGAGTCAACTATGATGAAAAATAAATTGTCGCAAAGTGCTCTACGAATGTGGATGGCAATGCAAATAGTGAAATATAGATCACGGAACATAAACAGCTGAATATTTGTGATTGTAATGTACAATGTAAGCATGAATGTTTCTTTATGTTCTGTGACCTATATTTGCGATTACAAGAGCCGTGTGTCGATAATCGGAAAAAGAAACAATTATTCATAGAGCACTTTGAGACAATTCAATTTCCATTGTAGTTGATTTCGAGTAACTTTCGTGTATGTCGTTGCATTCGTCTTGAAACGCTCTATCGGGATGTAAATGGAACAAGCTACAAGATTCCATTAAAAAGTACAGGTTTGTTTTTGGCATTTCCTCTTCGCTCCCCACCTATAGAAAAATGAGTTACATCACATTATGTGCCTTTCGATTGAACAAGCAAGTCTCATCTGAAGCATTTTTCTTCTATCATCAAACTTGAGCGGGTTATTCAGGTGGCCTGTTTTAAATGCCCCACCCTATATATCTTATCTATAGCTTTTCCTTTTGTGTCTAATATTCAATCTTCAATAACTTATTGCATTGTGTGAAACACTGTATTTTGAAAGATCTAATTTCAATCTCATTTTGCTCTTTTACTACTTTGTATTCTATTATCAATATGATAAAGTGTAACTGAATTATATTCATACAGTGTACACTATTAAATGGATCCGGAGTTTTACGAGCTTCACAAGAAAATGTTGATATGAAGGTACTCGGAGGTTCGTTCACATATTTCTAGATCTGAAGAACGATGGATATCCATCTCTGTGCTCTGCCAATTTATTTTTGGACATTTCAATACTGTTCTTCGCTATGACCGAACGCAATCGCATTTCTCCCTATCCCGCATGCGAACAAATTTCCGAGTTACACTGTAAGTCATTTGTGATATCGATTGTCAGCTGTTTCCGCAGCTGATCGGAATGTTCAGCATCAACGAGAGTCTTCACAGATCAGAAGCTTGCCAGTAGATTGAATCGCCTCTTTCGAACCTAATCGCCGTTTTTTACTTTATCGTTGATTCGAAAACCAAAGGAATGTCTCCAACCAAACAAAGACCTTTTAAGCTATCGAACAATGGAAATTTATCCATACATAACAAAATTGTCTATCCTAAATTTTCCAGTTTCGCGAAGAGCAACGACCGATAGTAAATTCGTCAGATAAGATTAGCATCCGCCATGCAAATACAAGAGGTCTAATATTCGCGTCCTCCGCTCGAACGTTGTACCCTCGCATTATCACTCCATCTTCCATCAAAGCGCCGCTCTCTAGTACAAGCCAGAATACATGTAGCAAATATGCTCGACCCGACCCGGCCGCGTTCGGGGATTTCTCGCTAAAACAGGGCGTCGTACGTCTGCGACGCTGTCGCAAACACCGATAAGATAATGCCTGGATAATGCAGCTAACGCCTAACGAGCTAATAAGCTAACATCAACTGCTTCAGCGGAAACAGAGTCTCATAGACGCAGGGAACGACGTCGTCTTTCCTTGTTTTCCCATCTCGCCAAAACGCGCAGCGGCGGAATTTCAGGAAAAGCTGGCCATAATTCGATATTTCGTCCGATTTTCATAAAAGATGTCGATTCTTATGTTTCTGTGGTTGTTAAATTCGGCAATCCTATTAGAAATGCAAAATTCAAGACGGAAAGTTTAATATCAGTGGTATATAACGTTGTTTTTAGATTATTTTTGTGAAAGTTGTTTCATTGCCGGCTTTCGACTAAAATCGTATGATTGGAATGTCCAATTTCATATGATGATGTCAATTTTAAGACGTGTTTTGTAATAATTGTTTGGAAAATTGTATTTTTCCGATTTTAGTGGAAAACTTGACATTTCTGCTTTGGCCACAAAGATCAAATATGTTAGTGTTTTTGATAATTTTGTACTTTCTACTGCAATTTTTAATGGCCTAGCTTATACAGTAGATTCTCTATAAGTGACGGTAAATCGGGACCCCGAGACCGTCACTATTCGTGCAGAAGGAGCGAAATTTGATCGATAGAATCTACGAAGCGCGGTCAGGATTCCGATATTTGTTATTCTTTCGGCGATGGTGGTCACAGAGAAAGCGAGCGGCGGAGATTACTTTCCGTCACTTACGTATACATCGAAATACCATCGCTTATCGAGAGTCTACTGTATTGCAGTAACCTTAGTAACTTTAATGGCCTAGCTTATACAGTAGATTCTCTATAAGTGACGGTAAATCGGGACCCCGAGGCCGTCACTATTCGTGTAGAAGGAGCGAAATTTGATCGATAGAATCTACGAGGCGTGGCCAGGGTTCCGATATCTGTTATTTTTTCGGCGATGGCGGTCACAGAGAAAGCGAGCGGCGGAGATTACTTTCCGTCACTTACGTGTACATCGAAATACCATCGCTTATCGAGAGTCTACTGTATTGCAGTAACCTTAGTAACTTTAATGGCCTAGCTTATACAGTAGATTCTCTATAAGTGACGGTAAATCGGGATCCCGAGACCGTCACTATTCGTGTAGAAGGAGCGAAATTTGATCGATAGAATCTACGAGGCGTGGCCAGGGTTCCGATATTTGTTATTCTTTCGGCGATGGCGGTCACAGAGAAAGCGAGCGGCGGAGATTACGTTCCGTCACTTACGTGTACATCGAAATACCGTCACTTATCGAGAGTGTACTGTATCGCAGTAACCAATAAATATATTTAAAAAATTTCAACGGCATCCGATGCACTGTTATATGCACAACGAATCTACTACAACCGCAAATCGCTGCCACGCACTACGAAAGTTGCATTTTCGACAGCATTGTCCGACATCCTACCACCATGAGACGTCTCCTTCCGTTGAGCGTCGAGGCGCGATCCGACGTCCGCTCGCGAAGCTGCGTCGTTAACGTCGACTATCGTTTACAAAAGCTCGCGGGTTCGTCCGCGAAACCGCGACGCGTGGCGAACTATGAATGCACCCTTTGATCGCGTTTCGAGTGGTTCACCACCGCGGGACCGGCTCGAGTGCTTCGTAAACCTCCGCGTCGATCGAACAACGCCGCTGCGAGTAGACCAATTTCACGTCGGAATATCTGCTGCGGAACGCCTCGAACCACTTGTGCCCTCCTCGCTCTTTTCCCTGGCTCCGATTAACGGAGCGGAGTACATAGAGTCGACCCTCGTCCTCGACCTCGCGACGGGACTTAGCGCATTGTAGAACTCGAACGAGCCCTCCGGGAGGGCTCGAGGAACCGTCGAAGAGAAGCCGACGCTTGAACCGGAGTAACTACTCGCGCGGGAGGGATGATTCTTTTTTCCGCCCGCTTTGGTACGAATGTTTCTTTCTCATCGGAGGCTCTACACCCGCTCGAGCGAATGCTGAGATCGACCTTTTATCGGAGGGCGGGGATTAGAAGAATGGGTAGGAGAGAGCGACCGCAATTTTTTTCCTCAAAAGCATGATACTTATCATTTGTTGAAAGGGTAGGAACAACCCCGATCGTCCTGAATGAACTACAGCTGCTCGTCAAATGATGTTCACCGTGAAGTCATCGATTTCTGTTAAATCCTCACATTACTTTCCTCTGCCCCGTGCAGATTGGCTTTTGGAAGTAACCCTCGAGGGGTGAAAGTAATTAGCACTTTTCCTCGTTCCATAATTACGACTGCTCTTCCATCCACTTCGTGATCTTTCGGTAATTCGCGTTACTCTCCGTATCACGGTACAATTCTCGCAAGTTTACCGACACGGAATCATCCCTTTACATCGCCCCTTTCGTCAGGGGGGTGTTAGTCTGCACCCTTCTACCATTGTCTCCAAGGTGAACTGATACACGCGCGAAGCGGGAAAGAAGGGGTATATCAGTTCGACAGTTTGTCGGGCCGAGTACATTAAGCAAGTATCGAGAAGCCAAGGGCGCTCGATAAGCGCAGCAGGAGTGGCGGATAACGTAATTCATAAAACAATTTAGCAGTTAGGCTTATCAGCCGCGTAAATCGCGGCGAGTTTCACGGTGTCGCGGATGTTGGAAGGAGGCCGCTAGGGAGGGCGACGTTAGCCTGTCTGATTTAGGGCGAAGTTCATTGCTCGTTCCTTATCTCTCTCGGTAAACAGGAAATTTATTACGAGCATGCGGCGTTCTGGTTCACGTTGCTCGCGAGACGCGTACGCACCGCCTCGTCGACATTTTAGCCTGGAAGCCTCGGCTGATTACGACGAGGCTTCACCGCGCTATTGGCTCATTAATACACATACAGCCCGGCGGTTTCGAGAACGTCTCAATGGGAGCTCTAATAAGACATTGTACGTACAACCCAGGCAAAACGAACCGCGAGTTACCATGTTGCTGAAAATATTACAGCGTCGTATGACTTTTGGAACAAATCCAGCATTTCTTTCTATACGAACGAGAATTCCTTTTAATCTGAATGTTATCTTCACTTATCGATGCATATTATTCAACTGTGCCTGAAGGAAATTGGCTTTCGCTTTCTGCGCCAAGTATCTAATAAGAATCACGAAACGACCTCGAATCGTGTCGACACCGAACGACTGGAGCATAGAGCACACCCGCTCGAATGAGTTTGTAAAATTGAGCAAACTCTGGTTCATGTTTAAATACGATATCATCAAGGAGTTGTCTTGGCAACGCTAGTACACCGCTTTTGCTACGAACTTGACATCAAAACTAACGGCCTCTGAAAAACGTGGCGCGATCTGAATTATGTCGCCCCGTTCAACTTTGCCAATACTATCCCGGTCCCGCGAAAAACAACGCGCTCGCGAGAATGCGTCGAGTAATTTGCCAGAGGAGTGAATCGCTGGGTTCGAGCGTGAACGTTGCAACATTGGGACGTTAAACTGTAGAATGCATGTCTTTACGAGAATTTATGTTTGCATTTTTTTTTTTATGGAAATATATGTATTTGCGTACCTGATATTTTTATAAATCACTATTTATAGATCCTTGCGCTGCTGCGAATTTATAGTATATTAATCATGTTTATTAATTACCGTACAGAAATACTTATACGTGGCTGTATTTTTAAATTGTCACGTTGAAACTAATTATCCTTGAATTATTACTGACAGATTTCGGTGGATGTCAATTCTGTTGCAACAATATTGGCAAACGAATTCTTTGGTAGTCTTGCATTATTAAATATACGGTTGTGTTATTCAACGCACGGAGTCAGCGGCGCATCTCTAAAATTGTATTCCTACGTGGGGTTTATACAAATTGCAATTTATACAATTCATTAATTGGATTTACGTTAGGGCGATCGTACTTGTATTACATTGAAAAATTACACGACGAACGAATGATAAAAGGGGATCTAACGATACGCTTTATTTTCAATAGATGCTCCGTGCTCGTTATAAACAAACCGTGCGTTACAGTACTCGTACTACACGTAACGCGCTTTGTATTCCGCTGTTTTATTCACGAATTTACTTCAAGCATTACAGTTTCCAGCCGCATAATACGTTCCTCGCGCGCTTCGTTCTCTCAGCTGCTCGTTACGCGTTCATCTAACCTTATCATAATCTAATAAATTCTACCGCTAAGTGCAATTCCGGTCAAAGTAACTTAATACACGGCACACCTCTTCCACCTTGCATCGCGAGAACCCTCCACTCGTTATCCTTCATTATTTTATACACGTATATAAACCCCGCGAAGAAAATTCATTTCCACGCTGTGAACACATTTTCCCTGTTTCCGCTTTAAAATTATTCCAACTGCCATGCATTGGGTTGGCGCATATGAAATGTCATATACGTGAAACATCGGATACTTCGTCAAAGTAATCTCTAATTAACATGATCCTACACATTTTACCCAACGGCTAACTATTTTGGACGTATCGGATTTCCAAAATTACAATCACTGCCAGAATTTAATAATTCGTCGAGTATTGCATTTTTACTTACTTCGCGGCAAAATATCATAATTTTCCCGTCAGAAATGTAGTCATATGTTTCAAAAGAAAAAGGAAATCTGCAGGGAATCCGGAGCACGTGGCGAAATCTCGTATTCTACTTCTCGAAGCTTTTGAGTCGTTGCGTTCTCCATTTATTTACCCACGCCGACCGTTTTTTCCTCATTAATTTCACTTTTTCATAGTTCTTCTATTTCTTTCAAAAAAAAAAACACCTCGGCAGTAATTGTACAGAAGGCTGTTGAAGAATGATGGCGAAGTGTTTATTATTCTAATAGCGTGTAGCATTCGCCTGCTACCCTGCCCGAGAATAGATTTCATCGATCCTCTCGTCCGGTTCGAAAGAAATAAAAACAGAAGAGCTGCGCGTGTTCTCGGCTGGAGAAAAGTCGAGTTTCCGGCAAGCGCGCGCGCGCGCGCGCGCGTGGATTATGTCTCTAAATCACCGGGGAAAACGTTTTCTGTGCCGTTGAACGCAACGTCGCCCAGAGTTTTCACCTATTTTTTTGCCCCCCTTCTGCTTCCCGGGCTTTTTACTCGTTTTTCTGTTTCCACGCTTTTTTCCCCCCTTTTGCTCGAGTTCTGTTTTTGTGCCGTTTCTTTTTATTCTGTTTCCCTCGTTGACGAGGGCGGAAAGGGGTAACACGAGGGCGCTTCGCGAAACGTCACGTGGCTGTCGGTAGATTTCTCGTGCGGAAAATTATGGCCGGTACATTTCGATGCACCCCGATGAAATTGTGTAATATGCGTTTGCGACTGGCAACCTTGTGATATATGTGTATATTAAATGGCAGCATTTTTTTAACCCTTTCGCTATAAACGTTGTTTCAGAAACTGCTTATGCATAAACGGCGTATGCATAGTTATGTATGAACGCTTTCTGGAACAATGTATGACCGTCGTAATTATTTATGCAAGTTACGTTTCAGTTAATTAAATGAGACATTGAATGTTTATCATAAAAACCGTACTGTTCTTCAAATATTGAATCATTCAACTGTTCTACATCACAACTTCTTTATTAATGATAACAAACTGTATCCACTGCCACGTTCACCGAGAATACTTTCAATTTTTTAAAGCGTCGTAAGCGAAGGGATTAAGGTAGGGATTAATGTTACTGAAGAGAACTGTTAGAAGCGAGTTTGGGTCACACATGTTAAGGAAGGACTTAGTTTTACAGACTTTCTTTGTGGAACTTTGATAGCATTTTTGCAGAAGAACTAACTAATCAATTAATTAATAATTCATAGCTGACTTATCAGCATGTTAGTGCAGACATCGGTTTCTAAAATAAACACGCGTTTGCCTGGTTTTGCAAACTTTCCTCATGGTTCATGATGTACTCAATGGAAGTTTAATAAGTTTCAGCTAGTTTGATAAATCTGCCTGCTACGAAACTCTGTCGAAACAAAGTAAATTAGTGTTTGAACGCATAACATTAGGTAACTCTGAATCGATAAGACTATAAACAAGATATTCATATGAATACAAGAGTTAATAAGTGAATTCCATATTTCTTCAAAGAAAAACTTAACATTTACTAAAATTATATTCCCGATAGCATGCATCAATATTTTGCAATATCACTAAGAAAAAAAACGGAATCGACAGCCGATGATTGTATGCACGATGCGCATTACCGTGCATACCTGCTTCTAATTAGATTTCACGGCAGAACTTATGGCCGGTGTAATGATAACGATTCGGCTAATGCCTGCGAGCGTGGCTTAAATCGCTTTACAATTATTGTCATTACCGGCGCGATTTTGGACCAATGAAGCTGCGCTACGATTCGGGACGTCGATGCCCGAAACGTGACGTTAATCCGCGACAGTGTTTCTCAAGTCTACATTTTTCGACAAATTTTTGTCGCCTTCTTCAATGCTGTTTCTTGTATTTTAATCTTCTTCCAAATTGGTTTTATTATTCTATGGACAACTCGACAAATTCGATTTATTCGTGCTACTTGAGAGTCGCCAAGTTTCTTTCTTTTGTTTTCCTTTTAAGAACATTATTCTCGTTTCTCATTGCACTTCAGTATATTGTTATTATAGAGGTAAAATGTATTAACCACACATGTGCTATATTTATATTTACAATATCTTTAATACAATAATTTAGCAAGCATCATTTTATGGTACAATAAAGATTGATAAACGCCTAGCCGTATTTAAATACTTCGTTTCATGAATATTAAAGCTTTAATTATACAAAAAAATGTGAAAAGCCTCAGCAACTTATTCAGCTGAGAATATTTTACCTCCATAATTAGTTACTTTTAGCTAACGATACAGAGGTGTACACACGATATTAACTTTCTCATAAATATTCCACTTCTGCCCTAAATCCTCAACCAAAATAAAAATTCCACGACCTATGAGAAACACTGTTCTAAACGACGTTCAATACAATCGTTGGGGGGGGGGGGGGCGGTAGGGTGAAGGTTGCTTTAATATTCGGCACGGCATGCGCGCGCGAATGCTCATTACAGATCGGATCTTTATCTTTTTATCCATTTACGATTTTTCCGACTCGTTCGTCCGGCCTATATCCGCGTCGCGTGCGAACGATTTTCGGGCGAATTGGATTAAAAGCGGTGACATGGAGCCTCCCCCAGTAACAGTCGCGAAATAACGGGGCACCATGCAAATTGCTGAATTTACGCGTTGGCTATTGTTGCATTAAATCGTCAGCGAGATCGCCGAGGGTTGAACCACATAAAATACCGTGTAACGATGATTATTTGCATAATCACTGTGTTACCATGCACACCGTTCTTTTATTATTCGTTGTAGCAACGATAAATATTGCGATTGGAAGTGTTTATCAAATAGTTATCAGAGATATTCATAAGGGATGAAATCAGCCCCCCACCCGCAGGGCAAACGATTATCTCCGAAAGCTTTTCTGTCGATAAATCAATGATTCTTTTAAAAAGTCTTTATTGGCAAACGAATTCGCTCAGCTCAATCTAATATCTCACCAAATCTCATATGAAAATATTCAGTGTTATTGTTACAGTAGCTGATAACGTGACAGATCTCCAAGGGTTAAAAGAAAAACGGGCGACAATCTGGCGTTGAGATGAGAGCCGTAAATGGAAAGGGCTAACATTAACGTTTGATACAACAGCTTTTACTTACGGTTTTGTAGAATGAAAAGCAATTTGTTGCGAAATGTCGAGCTTTTGAGGGATAAGCATCGAAGATCAGTAAAATGTTTCGCATTCATTTTTACATTGCAAAGAAACTAACTGTCCAATCGAATATACCGTACGTGGAACTGAAGATAACACTTTTATGGGCTACCGTTTAAAATTTCGTGTAAATCGGATGAATGTTAACAGAGTTATGTTGCCGCCCAGTTTGAAAACTACCCTGTCACATCACCAGTTGCCGTAACTGTAAAACTGAACATTTTTTTATATAAAATTTGGTGTAAACTTAGTTTAAGACATGCACATTCGTTTACCAATCAAGGTTTGCTAAAAGAATTTTCAATCTGTTAAAAAAGAGGATGCTCTCGAGGATGGCCTTTTTTTTCTTAACCGTCGCACACTGGTGTCCACCAGTAAGCGATAATTCCTTCGCTTCTTTCGTTACATTTTCGCCCGGGTCGTGAGGATGGAAGGCGATTGGCGAATTAAATTTTGCCAACGCGCTGCGTCTCTTATCTCTGTGGAATTTATGCCTGGCCAGCCTGGTCCGTGATAAATTCCCCTTCGAGATTATGCGCGTTTTCTTCGTCTGGGCGGCGCGGTCGCGGAACAATATCCGATATTCGTAAATGGCTCGTAAATGGCTCGTAAATGTCGTTCGAAATTATTTATTCGAGGAACATCGATCGGCATTGATTTCCGATCGGACGGAGTCGAAACACGGCACGCTGTAAACGCGTTAACGGCTGCGACGAAGAAGGTCGTGGATCGATTGTGAAATTCCGGTGAAAATACGAAACCGTCGAATTCACGTGTCGCGTGTATTAGATACTAATGCGCGCTGCTTTTCACGGATACACGTTGACGCGTGTGTTTAGTGCGTAACGAAAGTTCTTCCTCTTGAATTGCTAATCGTATCCGAACGCCCACCGCACGCGCGCGGCGATTAGATGAAACGAGTAATAAAACGTGATGGAGTTTAGATGGCTCGGTAATAAACGTGAAGCTGCTTTTGTATTTATGCGGTTCCGACACATACATACATCTTGTACGTTTGATGTTGAGGAGGATTGCATTATTTCTGCGGTTTCTTAACTTTCGTTACGTAGGAACCCAACGCAACGTTTCAAAGGAAACTATATCCGGTACAGCTGGGATTATATAAGCTGGAGTCAAGCGTAATACTGTTTGTCGGTTTCTATAATTATGAGGAGTAGTTTCATTTTATTGTTTAAATAAGATAGATAAGCATGTGTCGTAGGCAATGGTCTATGACGATAAGAAAAAGTAACACGTTAAAAGATGCAGCCTTATATGTGTCATATAGGAGATAATTAAATGGAATCAAAGTATTAGTAATTTATTATTAAATACTGTCAAGCGATTTTTTCACTTGGACTCAAAAACCTTCCAGAGCTTCATCTTTTTTTTTTTGCTCAAGAGAAAATGTATGCAACGAGTATTGGTACTCAAACTACGTTCATGAACATTCTTTCATAAATTTATATATTTATTTATGAAAATTAGAATATATTGGACCAAATCAAAGAAGTCACTCTTTCAAGATTTCATGTAATCTTTTAATTTTCCATAAATGTTGATGGTCCGTTGGTAACACGTGGCAAAATGATGATATCTGTTTAATTAATGACGATTTAAAAACCGTACTATTTTATGCGCCGAACATATTTTCTATTTTTCTTTTGTTTTTAGCGTCGTAGATGAAATAGTGAATGTGCGAATTAATGTTGTTGAAAAGCATATAATAGCCAAGAGATATGCTTTTCAATGACATTAATTCGCTTTAGTTTAACTTTGATGAGCATATTGCGATCGAAGGGTTTAACTTTGTTGAATTTAAAAATGTGGTTGGCCCCTCCATTAATGTATTGCAAAATGAAAGTTTCATCTTTTTTTTTTGCTCAAGAGAAATTGTATGCAACGAGTATTGGTACTCAAACTACGTTTATGAACATTCTTTCATAAATTTATATATTTATTTATGAAAATTAGAATATATTGGACCAAATAAAAGAAGTCACTCTTTCAAGATTTCATGCAATCTTTTAATTTGCCATGAATGTAATTGGAGGATTGCATTATTTCTGCGGATTTCTATTTAACTAATGATAATTTAAAAACCGTACTGTCTTATGCGCCGAAGATATTTTCTATTTTTTTTTTCTTTCAGTGTCGTAGATGAAATAGTGAATGTACGAATGAATGTCATCGAGGAGCATGTAATAGCCAAGAGATAGAGTATATGCGACCGAACGGTTCTGCTCTGTTGAATTTAAAAATGTGCTTGGGCCTAATGTATTGCAAAATGAAAGTTTTGTTTATCAAATGTTTCTCAAGTTGATTCACCCGTGTGCACGTTGAACTTCAGCTTGCAGAGTTATCTGGGAAGAAAAGACACACTACTGTTTCTAGTCGCCAGACAAAAGTTTCCCTCACGGTGTAGCACTAAACAGCGGGTGTACCGCTACTCCGAACTTCCTGATGTTTAATTTAACAGTGGTCGTACGGAAAGTTTCGTTTGAGCGAATTTCACGAGCTGCCTTTCATGCCATCGCGTACACCCCCGTCGCGAGCGTGGACAAATCTAAATTTAACAACGGAGTCGGGCATGGAAAACGTAAAAGGCACGGAGTAAACCTGCGAAATTTTACCAGGTTTCCTGCACAAAGATTTATTGTATCGCGGAGGAGGAAATTTGATCGGAACGTACATGTAAAGCTATTTAATTTGGCTAAGAAAGTCGCTTGTATTAAAATGTACAGATCAACTGAACTAAAGGAATAGAAATATAGCAAAACTGGTTATACAGATATGAAATTATGAGCTTAAAAATTGTTAGCAGGCGACGAGGAATGTCGGAAAATGTAAATATTCTGCATTTATCATTATATGCCGATAGAAATTACTAAAAGTTGAACAAATCTGGGGACAAGGGAATATTATTTTCAGTCATCAATTTATCCTAGATTTCTTTATAAAGTCTGACACTCTTGATAGACAAAAGTGGAGAGTAAACAGTTGAAAAGATGAAAAACATAATTTAATCCTGGTCAAAATTTTCTCAACACTTCATTTATTATACAATCGCATTCGCATCATTTACCATGCACATTCTATTAATACACAATCATTTAAAATGAATTTCTCGAACGATATTGGCGTTCTATTAGCCTGAATCTCGCCGCTCGGGACAATCACGGCTGATCGATAATCAGTGAGGAAAGATGCCCGACGAAGTAGAACGAATCCGAGTTCGAGCAGCCCGGCGCAAAATCGATTAAACGGAAATTTCCGGCTGGCCGATCTTCCCGCAGGAGAAAAGTTTCATCGGGTCGACACAATAGTTCCATTATCCGGCAGTTCTGTAACGCGTTTTCGCTGATTTAACCCATTTGCATCGGGAAACGCATCCGGTTGTCCGACACGAAATATTCAGCACGATGTCTAAACGTGAGCTATTTTACGCGAATGGCGTGGCTCTGTACAGATACAACTCTGAATGGTAATGTAAAGTCATTCTTTTAAACGAGTCTGTGTCTTCTAATTCGACTGGCTCTGCATTTGCATATATATTTTATATCGAACTCTAGACAGTGTTTTCGACCAACCAGACTCGATAATAAAGACTGAGTAACAATAATCACTGCATTTGTCGCGATATTAAAAAGAAAAAGAAAAGTGAAAGGGATGTGGTAGCTCGGGGTCTATCTCATAAAATTCGCATTCAATCACCCCTAGAATCGTTTCCATTGCTGCAGCAAACCGGGCAATATTAGTATTCACTTTCACACCGAAGCTTGCAGCAGAGGTGCAAGGTGAAATGAACGGAAACCGTATTTAAAATGCGCGCGGTCGTGTGTGCACAAGGTATTTCATGAATAACAGAAGGTTGTTGAATCCTGTGTAAATAAGTATTTGCAATACTCGGTTTGGGAATCGTTGGTCGCCGTATGAAGAGGCACGAAGTGTCGCACAACCTGTGAAGCTCGAAATACTTGACACTCGACTCCTGGCGTTTAATCGTATTTCTGACCTTTGGTCGGTGCCAGAGTGAACCCTCTTCACCAGGTGCACTCCAGCGCCAAGCAGATCCTACAGGCAAAAGGATGCTGTGACGCAGAACGTTCTGATGCAAAATCAAGCCCCGGGCAAATGTGGCCCTGAGACCAAGTGAAGCCTAAAACCAAGTGTTTCTCGAGACCGAAATCAAAGACCGAGAATCCTTGAGGTTCCTCGCCACCGGAACAAGCTTGCTGCTGCACGACATTTAACGTCTCTTGTTTTTTACAAACTTAAACTGTGTTTCGCCACATTTCGGTATTGCATAGTTTCCCCCCTTGGGTTATACAGGAGAGTCGTTCGAATGCAAGTTCGTACTTCAGAGTATGAATCCGCACGCCAAAGTAAACAAAAATTGTCTTACAAACATGTGTCCTTAAAGATCGAAGATTGAAGATAATGTAAACTATCTACGATCTCTTGATATCAATCTAGTAGATTTTTACTTTTCAGTCCATGTATCTGTTCACTATGAGATATGGATACTGTAAAGATATGAATAATATAAACTATCTATAATCTCTTGATATCAATCTAGTAGGTTTTTACTTTTGAGTCCATGTATCTGTTCAATATGAGATATGGATACCCCGATCACCAGATTAATAATCCGTATTATTACACCAGATTAATCCGTCTTATGTCTTCCGTCGATTTTATTAGTATCGCCAAATTATATTTAATGAATTTTCAAAGTGACACTCTCCCCTTTCGAAGTTCCTGCGCCCCGTACAAACTTTTCCCTCGTACCAGCATCGAATCGACATTTCAGTAAAAAAAAAAAGGAAATTGTGTTGACGAAATGGCATTCTCTGTCAATTCAAATTTTCTCACCATTTGCGCCAGTTCGACGTCATCGAGGTAAATTAAAGTAACGTTACACGATGGAGGAGGATATTCATTTCCCTCGTTCGCCATATTTTCGCTGCGCACACATGAAATGCCGATATCTAATACGATACGTAGAAGCATAAATATCTGCGGGAAAATCGAATCCAGTATTTTATGGAAACATTGCGTTTCGAACGGGCTATCCAGTAGCGGTAACGGCAACTAACGGAATAACGATGTCACGGTTCTATTTTCATAAAGCACTCGGCATTTTCAAACTCCGCATCGCTTTTTCGTTCTTTTTTTTAGACACAATGGTTTATAACAGTGGGATAAATGTATATATCTTCTTTCATGTTGTGCCACTCGAATTTCGCTGCCTTGCAGGTTTTATAATTACTGAACATTTGCACTGTTCGTGTTTATAAATATAAGTGATTAACGGAAATGAGAAGAATTATGTACATATGCTACGTCCAGATACGTATTCGAAGGACTGGAAAAATAAGTATTGCATATTCTGATTTTACAAAATGTTCCAATAATTTTACATTTTTACACGAATAGTGTATCTTGCTTTTAGGATAAACATCTATGTTAATGCTTCGTGTGAACAATTTATTCTTTCACACTTGGAATTAGATTGGTAATCGTTATATTAAGAACATTGTTTGTAGTATTCAATAGTTATCGTTTGTATGTAGCAAAAGTTATGGAAAATCAAATGTTTCTGTGTCTCAATTCATATTAATTTCCTATTTATCATCATCAAACATCAATATCAAAAGCTACAGATTGGCCATCGTGGCGCTTGCTTGCACGAGATTTGTCTGACCAATATCAAACAGGACCACTGTGTTATCATAGGCATTCGCTTTGCAAAGCTGTCTAGCAGCATACTTCTTTTTTCATACAGATCGTTTTCAATAGTTACAAAGCTTTTCACGTAGAGTATAATTTACATAATATTTGCATCATTGACGGGAAAAGAGTTGTATGCAAATCTGGCCAGTAGGAGAGCATTCTTTCGTCACTGATAAGGCTGCCACGGCGATTACCTTTACTTCACCTTCACTTCCACGTCAGAGGACTAGTCGAACGACTGTGTGTTCCGATAATTAATTGTCGCGCAGCAATTCGCCGAGATCAATTGGAACTCGAAGTGACTGCGCACTGAGTAAAGTGTAGCTGTTGGCACGGCTGTGTAACTTTGCTGTACGAGTTAACAATTTGTTCGTGGCTGGTTATTGTTGCGTAATTCAACGGATTTCCGACGCTACACTGTGACTCAGTTTTACGAAAATATTGCGCGGACGGATTTTCGAAACGGGAGGAAGTTGAATACAATAACCGAGAGAAATTGCGGCGGTGTAGTGAAGATTTAAGAATCGTAATATATCGAGTAAAAGTAACTGGAAGTAATAACGCAATAGTAAAGGTTTGTTTAAAAGTGTCGACTCGTGCGAATAATTAATGAAAGCAAGTTGCGCAATTACATAAGAACATATCAGTACTTTGAACATTGAATTTTGCCTATTTAAATTGACTTCTTTAATTCAATATTTTTCCTATTCTCAAGGATGATAATTTTATAAAATAATTTAGAAATGTCTCTATTATGTAATACTATTCATCGGCCATGGCAACAAAAAGATTTGCTCGTAATTCGAGCTCCCCTAAGTGTCCGAATTTTTCTAAAAAGCAAAACTTCGCATCCCCACAAGCTATCCATTCAATTCCGTGCTAACTATCAGCCACGAAATCCCTCGGGAACTAGTTGAAAAATCAATTTCCCGAGCGACACGAGGCGTCGCGTGGCCGTTGACAAAAAAAAAAAAAAATGACTGAAGTTGATCTCGACCGATTGATAGATTTTATCGCGATGCGGACACGAGCACCGGCATAGAGCGCGACAAAAGCTGCACACGGGATATTTGCGTACATCGCTATCGCAGCGACGACGATTCTTCCCGCATTTTCGTGGGAAATAGAGAAAAAAAACATAGAGGAAGAAAGGGAAACGAAATGAAGCGTTTCAAGTGTAAGAGGGTTTCGTTGTTCCGCGAGACAAAGAACCCGTCACGGTTATGATTCACGCGAAATTCATGATACGTGAACACTAGGCCTGTGCGAGATCCCGGGCTTTCAGGATCGGGGCGAGTCGGGAAAAGTCGGGCGAGGTCAGTTGGAATCCCGATACGTTTTGAGAGCCCGAAACGTTTCGAGATGGGCTGCAGCCAGCCGAGATCGGGCTGTGATCGGGTTTCAACCGGTTTAGATTGGGCTGTGATCGGGTTTCAACCGGCTTAGATTGTGCTGTGACCAAGATGTGACCGAGCTGTGACCCGTGGTAACTGACACTGTCGCAGCCCGGTCACAACTCGGTCACAACTCGGTCACAGCCCGGTCACAACACAATCTCAGCCGATTGCAGCCCATCTCGAAACGTTTCGGGATCTCCCAATGTGTGTCCCGAACCGAACAGAATTTCGGGATTCCCGAAATTTCGAGATCTCGCACAGACCTAGCGAACGCATGTATGGAAACATAGGTGCGCGTGGTTCTATGCGTATTTAACTCACTCGTAGAGTGTTAGGTATAACGCTTGTGTTGGGTTTACTCCACTGATCCTTTGTTTCATTCATGAATTTTTACCTTTTCGGAACGGGAGGAGGGTGGAGAGGGGGTCAATTCTATGGCGAAAAAAAGTGCGGAATACGTGGACGGAAGATACGGCGGAAGTTGGTCCACCCATTGTTTTTCGTTGAATACGAATTCGGCTGAACCAAAAAATCGGCTAGTCCAAAAAAACGAGGGAACAGTTTCTGCATAGGGGTTGGGTATATGAAGTGTGGAATGGACATGCTGTGATATATCGATGCAAGTATAGCTGTTCGTTGCTTTTGGCCGTGACTGAGGAATAAACATATAGAATGTCGAGCGTAAATCCGATTGTACCTATCGTTCCTTCGTAATTTTTACTTTTTCCTTTTGTATTGGATACAAGTTGGTTAATGTTGGTGGGTTAAATAAGTAAGTTAATGTTGAGCCCTCGATTGATAGAATTGTCATTGGAATCCGGAAACTATTAATTAAACAGTGCGATTATGTTTAAGAAAGGTAGAATTTGTTTATTAAGAGAATTCAATGTATATAGCAAATGTATTTGGTATTGATAGTTAGAATGAAGAAAGAAGGCACTATAATATAATTATACTAATTAAAATACTATTCTTCATAACAATAACAGTAACTAACGTCTAATAACTTTCTCCAAAATATCCCAATTAAACGCAATCCCAGTTGCCCCTCCACATTCAAGCTCTACCAAAGACCCCGCGACTCAACATTTAAGTACGCAGAATACTCATTATCGCGCGAACCACTAAAAAGAAATCAACGAATAATTTCATCTTTTTGTCCAAACAGCCCTCGGTCAGGTGATGCTCTACGTGGACGGTATGAATGGGGTGATGGAACATGGCCAGACGGTTCAGTGGTTGTACACGTTGATAGCCAGCCGCTTTCGATTGGTGGTGAAGACCGCGCTGAAACTGCTGCTGGTGTTCGTCGAATACGTGGAGACGAACAGCCTGCTGTTGGTCAGGGCTGTAAGATCGGTCGATACGTCCCGCGGCATGATACCCTGGACGAATGTGATGAAGCTACTGAAGGATTACGACGCGGCCGACACCGAGCTGTTGATCTACGCGACGACCCTGGTCAACAAGTGTTTGAACGGCATACCGGACCAGGACACTTACTACGATCAGGTGGACTGTTTGGAGGAGCAAGGGATCGAGGGGATCATCCAGAGGTACATGTCGAAGCAGGGCACCGATCTTGATCTGCTCAGGCAGTTCCAGATCTACGAGGCCGTGTTGCATCACGAGGATGGAAACGACAGGGGCTCGCCTATCCGTCAGCTGGACGATAACATCAGGTATCGATTTGGTATTTACGAGTGACTTCATTTCTGCATGCTCCTTTGAGATGTTTCTTGGTCTCTCCGCGCGAAGGTATTGCGCGTGTCTGATAGATTGGCTTACTGGGTTGCAAGGAGGAAAAATGAACACAGTTTTGGGGGATCAAGGTACGGTAACGGTTCGAAAATATTTAGGACCGTTCTGTTCGTCAAGGAAAATGTTTAATAATAATGTGCAAATAACAGGAGAAGCGCGAAGTCTTTTCTTATTCGGTACTTGGGCATTCAATAATTGAGAGGGTACAATACAACAGTAAGACTAACGATACTGATACAATGATAACATTTTAATAATACTTGTAAAATGGGGAAATTGAATTAGAAAAGGACATTCGGTGTTTGTCGTGGAAAAAGAATACTAAATAAGCAGCTTTTGAAGCAAATGGTCCGTCAATGAAAAATAATAACGACTTACATGTACGAGAGAAATTAATCTTATTACTTGTAAGTAGTATAGCCAAACGATTTGTCAGACATATAATATGCTCGTCCACAAATACGTTTCTCCAAACTTTTATCCTACTCAATCTTTACTTCTATTTCTCCCTGCATAATTCCGATACCTTAAGTATTCACATCTCACGAATCTTCCCCTAACTCAACCCCCCAAGTAGCGCAAGTCAACGATTCAGTAGTGCAACCCGCCAAAATTCAAATACCCTCCCGATTTACGAAATCCGTAAATTTGCAACGAGAAAGTGTCTCATTCAAGAACATTCCCCTCCCCTCAGGAAGACGCTTAGGAACCGGAAGTCCCTCGTGGATTCGCACGAGCGGCGAAAATCCCGGCGACACTCGACGGGCACGTCCCCATTGTCGATGTCCTTAAACGCCCGCCTAAGTCCACGGCTCAACCACTCGTTGGGCCTAAGCTCCCTGAACAACACGCTAAACTCAAGTTTACCCGACGACGACGACGAGTCTAGCAGCTCGCAAAGTTCCCAGGGTCATCTGGGCGAGGTTCAACTGAACGGCAGCTACAAGGAGAACAAAGGTAAGGGGCTTCCTTCTAAATGAAATTTATCCCATTTTTATGTCAATATTGTCCATGGATGTGGAGCCTTTGATTTACGTAAACTCTTTCTGCGGTAAATTATTTTGTAATTTCCATTATTTACTTACCCATTGCTTATCAATGTGCCATCTACTCACTCGTTATTATCACTTGCATTGATTAATTTCAATGTGATGTCAATATTCGATATTAACAAAATTGAGGCAAATCTTTTCCATATACTGTATACTTTTCAATAATAAGAAAGTTGTTCATGTTATCGTATACAAATTTCCAGTTTCTCCATTTACGTTCTACCGACTTTCTGAAATTTCTTTTATTTATAATCAAACAAAGTCTGCCTTTTTAACTTCCCGAAATTAATTCCCTGCACTGTTGCATAACAAGTCTCTCCCTGAAGACGAAAGTTCGTTAAGACGAACCGCTGGTATCATTCCTACTCGAACCATAGTCATTATTATTCTAAACGATCTCCTCGTCTCGCTAAAAACTAATGATCACTTTCGTTCGAACGCGAACACGCGTGGACGGATAATCGACGTACGTCGCAAATCCGCTCGTTAACGATTCGACCGCGGGACGAATACGAACTTTGGAGGCCGCGAAGCGGCGATTTCCGCGTTAACGTACCGTCCCTCTCCCGAGACCTTGCGGTTTTCAGTTCCCTCGTGCGTTTCGTTGCGGATGCAGCGGCGCGCGGCGAATACGAACCAGGCGAAAAGCGTACGTAGTCTCGTTCGAAGGGGGCCGTGATTGAGTACGGTTTAGATCGTCGCGGAAAAAAAAAAATATACGCTCAGAGTCACGACGATCCAGTCAAGTGCGCGACGCGAACTTCCATCGTCGCGCGCCGGAAACGGAAGGTTGGTGCCGCGGCCACGTAATAATTGGAGAACGAGGAAACTTCCCTTTTTGTTAATTCAAGTATTATACGATTCATGTACTGTATCTTGATATTTATTCTTGTTGCATGTCGTATTTAATTTGAATTCGGTGGAATTTTAAACTGATTATTAATTATGATTGGTTTAATTAATTTAAAGAAAAAGAACTGGGTATTGCTTTTAAGATTAGAGTTTCAAAGTTTTAGAATATAGAGAAGTGTACTGTTTCCTTCATTTTCTTTTCAATGTAATTATATTAGACAAATAGAGACGTTCTTCGCATTTTTATTTATTGCAGTATAGACTAGGATGGAAAGTAGAAAGACAGAAATTAATGATGCAGAGGGCAATACCCTATTCTTTATTCATGCAACATTTAACAATTTTCCTCACCGACGTGCTGCGAAATTTGTGAACGTGCAATTGGACCAGTAGCAAGCAAATACCCCATGCGAACCGACATTCTAATGAACGTTTCACGAATAACAAATCCGCTAACTGAAGCCGAAAATCCAACCGACCAAGCCGAATGGCATCAATAGCGAATTTTTCATCGGTCCGCCGGAAATAAAATGCATGGAATAATCAAAGATACAACGCTGAACGTCGCGCGTCGGAGGAGCCGACGAAATAATTGATACACGACGTATTTTTGGCCGGATCGGAGAACCGCGAGAGAATGACACGCGTGACGGGGCGGCGGAATTTATTGGAGCCGTCGCCGAGGGACGTTCCGAGCCCGCGTATCGCGATGCGGCGATAAATCAGAATGAAGGCTCGATCGTCGCGCGATTCGACGCGAAAACGAAAACGATCGCGCGATAAGCGATCGGTGCCGCGCGCGCGCGCGCGCCGGGCAAATAGTAAATTATGGCTCGACGCGGAAAATCGTCGAGTCGCGCGCTTGGTTTCGCGGAGTATCGCGAATATCCAACAGGAGAGATGTGATTTATCGCGGGCTTTCAGTGGACGTCGGCGTGACGCCGGCGTTAAGACGTCGGAGGGAACGAGCCGAGAGGCAGCGGAGCTTTATCAGGGAGCAGCAAGAGGCCACCGCGAATATGCGAGCATCCACGGCCCCTACGGACGACCAAGAAATCAGTAATTAATTCTGTTATCTTATTGCCGTGATTAACGCGTTCAATGCTATGTTAATCAGTGAAGTTGTGGCGAGATCTATTAACCCTTCGCACTCTGTCGCCCCCTCTGAGCGGGACGTTCTACAAACTGCTATAACTTCGCGAAAAAAAATCGTTCAACAATCCACCTGAGCTCATTTTAAAGCGTGAAATCTCTACTTTCTCAGGTCCCGAATTCAGTCTTTTTTAAAAATGTTTCTGCATCGTGTAACGGTTAGGAAACGGATGACACTTTTCCTGTTTGACAATTTCACAGATACAAACGTGTCTATGGACATTGAGGAATTTTTCTTCGTAATTCGAATCACCATGAATTTGCAGCCCGATGTCTTCTCTTTGAAACGACCACCTCGCATTTGATATACGACTATTTTGTCACCATTTTATCGAACTTTGAATGGAAAGTGTGCCGATGATGTTGGTGCGTCGAGTGCCTTCACTTTTTCACCCGTTACATGATGTAAAAACGTTTTTGGAAAACAGAATTGACTCGGAGCTGAAGAAGCAGAGTCTTTGCGCTTTAAAATAAGTCCAGGTGGATTGCTGTACGATTTTTTGTTTTCACGGAGTTACAACAGTTTACATATCGACGATTATTCATCGAAAGATTATAAGGAAATTCGGTGGGGTGCAAAGGGTTAAGGGTGGAAACCGGTGTGACGGCCCAGAAAAAAAGCCATCCGCGAGAGCTTTTCTTTCGATAAATCAAAGAGTCTTTTAAAAAAATATTTATTTGGCAAACGAATGAGTTATTAATTCTGGCACAGTCAATCAAAAGTGATTTAATATGTTAATGATGCAGGAATCGAAACATAGATTTACTCATTGGCTATAGATTAAGTTGCAACAGTATACATTCATTAAATATAGGGCTGTAAAGAATTATAGATTCTATGAAACTTTTGGAGAATTTGTTGAAAAACCTGTTTTAGTTGATCTTATGATAATTTGTGCATTTGGAGCACAAATTTGCATTATTTCTACTTTACCCCAATGGTTCTACGGGCATTTTTCTGGAAAGGATACACTTCCGAATTTCTGGAGAAGAATTTCAATATTTGAAAGAAATACAAGTTTGAGGATTAAGTTAAAAAAGGAATTGAACTATTCATACACTATATTAAGGAAGCTCCAAGATTTGCTTCTATTAATAATTTCATTTATGTAAGAGATATCATTCTCTACGATATTTAGTTAATGCTTCTTACAGGAAAATATTTATCAGATTTTAACGGTGATATTTCATCGGCAATAATCGGAAAGATATTTCAGTTTTCGTTTAATAGCAGATGGCAAAGTACCAGATTGTGAACTTAAAAATCTTGCATTTCTCTGTGACTCTCCAGGAATCCATGTAGCGAAACTTCTCTGTGCTTGCAAATACATTTGTGCGCAGTTTGCATGAGTTGCTCGAAGTTGTTTCCCTCGACTAGTTCCTCGGACGGTAGTTCGAGGGTCGGTTCCTGTTTGCATTTTTAAGGGAGCCTCTTCAAACGTGCACTGTGTTACATCTTCGACCCCTCGATTTCCTTGTTATAAAGTCTCGCAAATCGAAAACGTGGTACCGAATATTATCGAACTAAGCTTATCTCATTTTGTTACAAGTAATATTGCCGGAAGGACGTTCTGCCTCAAACGGCAGCTTTGGAAAACAGTCCGCAATGAGAAATATTGAATACTAAATTTCGTCGGAAATATTGTTAGCCTTTTATGAACTAATTGAATCTCACAAAACGTCATTCACCTTAGACTCTTTTATTGATAGAAGCAACCAATGCGGAGCGATGAATTTATTTATTTGCAAACGGATAATGAAGTGAAGTAACGATAGCACATCGTACAATGACTACTTTATATCCTTTTAATGATCACGAAATTAAATTTCCCATTGACAAAGGTCCGTACGCAACGAACGGGCTACGTTACACGAACGGCACGTCGTACGAGAGAAACGCGGACTCGCCGTCGAACAAGTTGTCCAGGACGAGCAGCAGGAAGGACTTGACGCCTCTGATGAACGCCGCGAACAAGCTCGACTCCGAGGAGAAGAAGCCGTGGTACGGCAAGAGCCCGGACGAGGGTGTCGAGTGCGACGAAGGTAATCACACCGACGAGGACGAGGATCGTCGAGTGGTTTTACAGTTGAAGAGGGAAGGGACCGTCAAGGATCTCACTCAAAAGCTGGCCGCTCAAAATCTTATACCAAGCAGCCCGGTGGAGGAGAAGGTTTCCAGGTAATTTGGTTGTACAACGCGAACGTGTGGAAAGGATTGCGGCCCGTTAAGGAAACACTGATGCTCACACGTTTGACTTTCATGTTGACCGTGGAATTTATTTCTCTTTTCAAAGTGCAAAAAGTCGTTGACTATAATTATTAGAAGAGACGGCATTTCTCAGTGAATTTTTCATTCAGACTACTTAACACAAACGAATCTAAAACACGAAGCACAGTAGATTCTCTATAAGTGACGCTACACCGAGACCCTGAGGCCGTCGATTATCATGTAGAGGGAGTGAAATTTGATAGAATCTACGATGCGCTTCAAAGTGCGGTGGGGATAACTTTCCGTCACTTACGAGTAGATCGGAATACCGTCGCTTATTGATAATCTACTGGGGCTACGAATAGAAATAATACGCTACACGAAATATCATTAATGAAACGACTACGCCGGATCATCCTAATTTCCAACATCATTCCACCTCAGGATCGGCGACATGAGCGGTCTGATCTCGAAGGCGAAGGAGGGTCTGGCCAAGTCGAAGTCGAAGGCGGACGTGCTGAAATCGCCAACCGGGGACAACCTGCCGAAACTACAAGAGGCGAAGAAGTCGGAGAACGAGCTACACTGGGAGGAACTGGTTAAGAAGCTGAAGCGGCCGTTGGCTCTCTGCGATCTGGACTTCACCGATCTGAATTCCGATGACGAGGTGGACGTCCTCGGCCCCGTGAACGTGACGAACGGTGTCCCGCCGCCTCCGCCGCCCATGGTGCCGGCGGCGGGCTTCGCCCGGGCGCCACCCCCGCCGCCACTGGGCGCGAGGCTACCGCCGCCGGTGCCGCAAGCCCCTCCGCCGTTGTTCGGCGTGCATCTGAAATCGCCGAGATCGCCGACCGCCGGCGACGCCAACAGCACGCCGAAGAGTCCGCCGCCGACCGTCGCGAAGAAGAGCAAGAAGACGGTGAAGCTGTTCTGGAAGGAGGTCAGGGACGATCCCATCATACTGTCGAGGCTCGACAAGAACAAGATGATATGGGACGAGCTGTCGCCGGTGCCCGTTGACACGCAGAAGCTCGAGCACCTGTTCGAGAGCCGCGCCAAGGATCTCATCACGAAGGTGAGCAGCCCTTCCTCTTTTAGCTTCATCTTTATCGGGGCGAGCTTGTTTACGTTGGACCGCGGGTAGATCGATCAACGATTGGGGCCGTATTTGTTCCTCGTTGGACTGGCGGTATAAAGTATGCGTTGCTATGTGGATCGGCGGGGTGGGTGTTCGATGGACGTCCTGTGGGATTTGTACCTAACGATCAGTGGGGCGTGTTGATGGAGCGATTGTGGTGAATAATCTGGGACTGAAGATTAGCTGGGAAATGGATACATGGTTCGGGTTATTAAAGTTGGAAATTAGTTTGCAAAGTGAATTATAGAAAATAGAAGGCAGTGCCTTTTCTTTAGCGATTAAAGCGAATTGCAACAAAACTGATTTCATGAAACATTGCTCGTCGGTGGTACAGAGACTCGTGTTCGGTTAAAAGTACACGAATACATATACATTTTCGCATTTTCGACCGCCAATTTTGCAGGCTTCAACAGATATTCAAATAAACTGCGTTGCCCAAATAGAATCGCCTGTCATCGCATTTGAGAACCGATTATGTCGAACGCGTCATTGAGCGAAGAACCATTGCATGACGATACTACTATCATATCCTACACTTCTAAAAGAAAATTGAAAAGAAAAACACCCTTTTACTCATTCACAAGTCTTCCGATCGCATTTCTTGCAGCACAGAATAATCGAATACAATCTACTTCGGGCTTCAAAGCTCTATCACTTTCAGCAGTGTTTATTTTTTCCTCTAACGTTTTCTCCAGCGCTCTTCTCAATAGGATTTATTTACCGTGTTTTTGGCTGGCAACGAAAAACCACGGCGCGCCCTCCGTGCATTTTGTTCCCCAAAGTTCCATCATGTTTCACCATCGGGCAGCAAATTTAATTACTCTACGGGAATTTAGCGGGAAACGCGATATATACCGTTCACCGTCCAATGAATCTCGCCGTTTCTTCCTCTCGCTTTGCCTCCGCGCGGGGGTGGCTGGTGCGAGCGCAGCCTGACGTAGACGTTAGTCATTCCTGGATGGTCGATTCGTTGGGAGCGCGGGTAGCAGTCAAGTTTGGCTCCAGCCCCGCTTGTCTCTACCGCGAGAGGCTTTTCATCGCGCGGAAATTCTCCCGGCCGCCTATCCACAATGCAGAATGTACAAAGCTACGTTGGCTGGTTAAACGCCTCGGCTCTTGGGGCTGGTTTAAAGGGGATGTAATCCTTTGCAACCGGGGCTGCGACTGGACTGCTCAAACTTTTGTGGTCCTTGTGTGAGACTTTCGAAAAGGATAGAATCGTTTTCGGGAATTGCAGATAGCGATAATAATACTCATCATGTCACGAAGGAAATAGGCATAATATAGCACGCTAGTAGATACTTTTAAATACTCGAGAAATCGATATTTCTTTTTTTTACTTGCAATAACTTTGGCCAAATGATCGTACTGCAGGTATCAATATAAATTATTGTAATTGGTTGTTATAACATGATTACAAGTAATGAAAATATTATCATTCGTATGATATGATCATAATTATTAACCTACATTACCGTACACTATTCTTTCTTTAACAAAATTTGACTTAAAACGCATTAATAGGACATTTGCACAAGTAAAATCTTAAATTCGTGTAAAAACGCGCATTCTCTGTCGCTCTCAGAGGATTTATTTGATCCGTGCCCCATTGTTCTAATTACCAAAGATTTGCCTAAACGCTCCTTGTCCCACTATTCAAAAGCTTGCAAATTTTTCTCACGCTCAAGCGCTCCAGTAATTATCGTCACTTTACCCTCTGGCCGGGATTCTCTTATTCCTTCTCACTCCACACGGTTCTTACCGAGATATTTTTTGAGTAAAAAAGATAAGATATTAAAGGAACGTCCTGGTGGGAATGGAGTGCTGCAAATTGCATTAAATAGATCGGTACTTATCGTTTTTCCTTGTACAGGATTTTTCGTACGTGTCTCGCTGATAACGGAAAGGAATTAAAAGCACGACGAGCTGCGATCGTATATATTTTTCTTTTGCCGACACTTTCTTCGCGCGTTGAAAGTCATAGGGCAGTTCTTGCGATCCGTCACGTCAAACCGTTCCAACCGTTCGCGTTCAACTCAGTTGCACTTTAAAGAGAATTCCGAAAAGGACCGCGCTTAATTGGCAACTGCGGAAGGACGTATCGAGTATTTGCCCTGAGTGCACCGATTCAGTTCATTAGAAAATCTCGAGATAGATCAGTGGACCGGATATTCGATTCTGCAGGAAGAACTGTGGAACTCAAATGGAAGGTATTTTTATGTATTTAATATGGTAGAGGCTTTTGTAAATAGTTTGTGTAAAAATCACGTCGTTATATCTTTTATAGTTTGTCTTATTTCTTTAATTAAAAGTCTTTTACCTTTCACGTGACTTAACATACAACGAAAGAATCGTAATGAAACAATCTATTTATTTATTATTCACTTTAATTATGTAGTTTCTTAAGTAACACAAAGAATTTTGTTCTGATTCACAATTAAACGGCATGCAAGAAGTAAATTCATTTTTAAACGATAAAGCAAAGGATTAAATGAAATTTAATAGTAATCCTTATCTGTCCTCGTGCCAATTTGACACATTTTCATTTGTGCACAGTGTCCGTCTGGGCAATCTAAGAAAAAAGCACTGTTCGTCTTATATTGATTCATTATTTATAGACGATGAGTACAATTTTATATCTGAATATAGAGAGACGTTATTCTCCTTTTAATTTCCAATAGGAGAATCGACCTAGTTGTCTTTATTACGCGTATTTCCCAACATTACGCCAATTTCAGCGCAACGAATAAATTCAATTGAACATTATTTCGCTGTTACGTTGCAGCATCCGATCCTTCAAACATCACTTAATGATTATATTATTATATACATCATTTGAAATTTAGTAGTAATCCTTATCTGTCCTCCTGTCAATTTGGCACATTTTCATTTGTGCACAGTGTCCGTATCGGCAATCTAAAAAAAAAGCCCTGTGCGATGTATATTGACTCATTATTTATAGACGATGAGTACAATTTTGTATCTGAATATAGAGAGACGTTATTCTCCTTTTAATTTCCAATAGGAGAATCGACCTAGTTATCTTTATTACGCGTATTTCCCAACATTACGTCAATTTCACCGCAAGGAATAAATTCAATTGAACATTATTTAGCTGTTACGTTACAGCATCCCATCCTTCGAAACATCACCTCACAACCATAACGTTCTGCCATGCCAATATAATTCTCAGCCCTAATCCTTGCACAGCACAAGCTTCCCCGCCACGCTGTATTAATTCCACAGTAACCAGTAACACTCGCCAACTCCGTTTAACAATCGCGTAGACAGTCAGATAACGCCGGAGTCAACGCGGGTCTGCCTCGCCGGATACCTTTGACACGGATTACGCGTTTAATCCGGCGTCGTTTGCAACGGGGTTACTCGCTCTGTCTACGTGGCCCCCTTAAACCGCTTTGCCCTAAACGGCTTTATTTTTGATCGTGGCGCAGAGAGACAGAACTGAGGTCGGAGTTTGTCGCGGCGCGCCGCGGAATTCCCGCGTCTCGATTCCTACGGGAGCTTTCGTGTTCCAACCAGGCGAACAGGGGGGGGGGGGTGAAACGTTCGCCAGAGAGCTTTAAGGGGATAAAAATCCCACCGCTCGTTTCCGTTCCTCCTGTCGCCGCTTGTTTTCAACAACCGTTTCACCTCGCCCGATTTCGCAACTTTCCAACGAAACCGTGCGCCGAGCTGATCAAATGATTTGGAATTGTGTTAACCCCTTGACATACAATGACGAGTCTGACTCGTCATTCATCTTATGGGCCACTGTAGACTTTGACGAGCCTGACTCGTCGTGCGAATTTTTCAGCGGACGCCGCCCAGTATACAATTAGATTGCATAGTTGTTTCGAAATATTCCATACTGTACAGAACTACTAAATTATCATCTTTTAATGTTATTTAGATGTTCTTTATTAACACCAAACTGATTAATACAAATCCAAAAATAACATGTATTCTTTCTCAGCTTTCACGTAACTGTTCAGTTGAGCGGAATTAAATGGTATTCTTCGGTCGCATCAAGTTCCATTTAATTTGTATGTCAGGGGGTTAATTATTATGAATTCGTCAAGTTGGATGTTCAGTGTCGCGTGCTCGATGCTGTTCCTTGAACGTGGAAAATGTAGAACGTTGTTCGAATCTTGTTCAGAGTGGAATATTGCTTGATCGATTTAGTTGCAAGTTCGAAAATGTTGATTATATCATTTTCATTGGACAGCAGACTTGGGTATTATGTAAATGAAATACTTGTGAAATGATTGTTTAATATATCGTCTTGTTTGGTCCGATGTTATTTTGAAATAATTATGCATTGTTTATTTCATTTGAGGAAACATAATTTGATTGTATGTCTATCAAATTGAATAATGTGTCTTCTTTACTTTGTATTTTGCATTTTAGTAAAAGTTTGCAGAAATAGTTTTGGTTTAAATGTTTCTCCAACGAAATTTTAGATGTTAACACCTTTTGTTGCTAGACTATCCATTATTTTATTCGAACGAATTACCTTAAAAAATGACTCAAATCACACAACTTGTCAAACGAATCATTTCTTTTACCTGGACGCAAAGCAAAATTGCTGTTCCCATATTATTTCTGGAAATGGAAATAATAATGTAGTAACTGAAACCATTTCGCATTTCACTTCTTTACTTTGTATTTGGCATTTTAGTGAAAGTTTGTAGAAATAGTTTTTGTTTAAATGTTTCTCCAACGAAATGTTTGATGTTAACACCTTTTGTTGCTAGACTATCCATTATTTTATTCGAACGAATTACCTTAAAAAATGACTCAAATCACACAACTTGTCAAACGAATCATTCCTTTTACCTGGACGCAAAGCAAAATTGCTGTTCCCATATTATTTCTGGAAATGGAAATAATAATGCAGTAGTCGAAACTATTTCGCATTTCAAATGAAATTTACACACGCTTGTAATAAAATGAATCTTACAAATTGGGACGCCACTGTCGCGAATAATGCAACTTCGTCAATCGGAATTTTGTCAGAGTTTATCAGATTTCATTTCATACGAAAATATCCAATACGTTCCACGCGAGGTGGTCCAAAGTGTCCTCTTTATCGAAAAAATTGTATTTGATAGTCAGAGCGTTCGCGGACCACCGATTTCCTTTATTTTATCTATCCCAATCCATTTCCCGCAACAACAATATTTTTAGACCATTAATATTCGGTCTGCGTTGCATTTTAAATCGGGTGGAAGGAGGTTTTCCCGGGCGAAATTCTTCATGGCTTTATTCAGCCCGGTTGGTGTTTCGTTCTGCCTTCAGTTCGCCACAAAGCAAAATAGAAAATATTATACCACTGGTCAGTTATACGCGAATGTCAACGAGCTTAAAGGATTTAAGTTTCCGGCCTGGCCTCCCTTTTTCTCCCGCTGTACCGTTTCCGGTTCTTTCTTCGCCCGAAGCTAGCAAATGCCATTTTATCCGTCGCAAGAGTTTCATTTAGTTGTCAACGAACAAACGTCTTCGTTGAAAAGATTCGTTTGTGCGCGTCGATCGAAAGTAAAAATGAATTGGCGATCTTAAACATTGTATTCATACGATTCAGAATTTTTTAATAAAATGCACTTTCTTTATTCGATGCGAGCCGCTTCTGTTAAATTTGCATTATTCGAAAAAAGTGCCATTGAATAAGCAACGACTTTGGTATTTATAATTCGAAGAATAACCGGGTAAATTTAAATCAACATCCTTGTTAATAACTCTATTCAGTCCGCGAAATTGGGCCGAGCGTTACAAAAGAACGTTCGCGTCTTTGAATACGCTTGGAAAACCAGAAATTCATAATTCCCGTTCGAACAACGCCGACGGCTTGGTCCCCGGAACGAATTTCCCCGGATACTCATTAAAACGGCCGAATATTACGATGACGTTTTAAATTGAAAGCCATCGCGGCGACGCCTCGTTAAGAGCGATTTACCGGGACGAGTAATTCTGTCGGGAAGGAACGATTGTTTCCGACGACCGTAATATTCATTGCCGTTAATAAAAATCTAATGGCACTCGGTCGAGTGGCGTGGAAAAATACGCGGAACGACGCCGAACGAGCAGCGCATTAAAAGTGCGACGGCATGCCCCTGACAATTTATTAAATTTACGTCCTTCTTATTATGAAAAGCTGCCTTCTCGACGGATCTTGCTCTACCGAGTTTTATGGAATATATTTCGCAGTGGGGAACGGCAATGGCCAAGAATATTTCATTTTCACTTTTCCAATATATGTATAACATAGCGAAAATATTTCGTTTTAAATATATGTTGGTGTTTCTTTTAAATTTTAATGTCTATCTTAATTTTAACTCTTGGGGAGTACGAACAGAGACCGAACTTATTAATATCGACCATCTAATTTTGAGAACGCATCTCCGCATTACTCCGTTCGCCTTTTCTTTCCCCCCTGTACGTCGATAATCGAATCGATCGTTCATACATAGAACCCCGCTCCGCCCTTATTGTCGCACCAGTTGTACATTAATTTCACGTCCGTGCGCCGATATCGGCTAATAACGACCCGAGCCGTGTCAGGTGCACGGATTTTTCCCGGACCACCGGAAAATCCGGTGGAAATCCTTCACAGCGATCGCTGAAAGCTTCCACGTGAACGACCGAGCCGCGGCTAATTGCTGGCGTAATTACTTCTCCGTTCTATCGCGACTTAGCTCGTTCAGGATCCACATTTTGAATCGGGTCGCGAGCCAACGGATACGCTGGCATAATACGATCTTACTCCATCGGACGTCTTCGTTGATTCCACCCTTTTCTTGCCTCGTCCCGTTTTTCACACTTTTCGTTCTCGTTCGCTGGGGGGGGGGGGGGGGGGGTCCTTTGAACTTTTAATCAGTGCCAGATAAAAGGGTCCGTTAAGATTCCCGCGAGGGACTGGTGAGGGAAAAGGAGGCTCGAATGAGACGCGATGCCGCGGAATTCATGAAAAGTCAAAGGCTTGGATGGAAGAAATGAAGATAAATGAATTAGTTGGAGGGGAGAAATCTTTGAAATGTGCTTGACTGGATTTTTGTCTTTCGGACGTGACTTGAGGGGGCTCGATGCGCTTGTATTTTGAGGGATATTATTTAGCAATTTTGTCACACGCGATAATTTGTGTGCCTTATTTGTTTTTTTCTTCGTTGATCGTATAAATGAGAACGATTAGTTGTATTTATTTAATTGATTCACTGAACGCAACTGGATTTGCATATGGAGTTAACAGGGTGTAGACCTCTTCGGTCTAAAAAAAGACAGCAGAAGTGATTCCATTTTGATTGTATGAAAAAGTGATGAAACATCGACGTCGTACTACAATTCTCAAATATAATATTTGACATTCAAAATTTCCTACCCGATTTAGTATCTTCGTATTATCTTAGTGACTCGTTATAAAAAGAAATAGTAGGCAAAATGGCAGTATCGTTCAGGCAGTGCACGCTTGCCACGAGCGATTTCATTAGACGATAATACACGGATTACTACGCGTAATCTTGGTACGATATTATGGGCGCCATTAGTCTAATGAAGTAACTTTAACAATAACATGACGTAAATTAATACTTGTCTGCAATAGTAACGGAATCGTATGGTAACAGTAATACTTGATAATAATAGTAATATAATATAGAGTAACGATGATGATTATTAGAATAATACGGCAATTAGTGGTTGGGTGGTGGTTTAATGCAACACGACTAATCTTTTCTTGTATTATTTGCAATATTCTTGGTGCGCGCACGAAAAATGAACGGAATGGCATGCTGGAATTTTACAGGAGGTGAGTCCTAAAATCTTAACTTCGCCTAACTTTGCTTTTCGCTAACATCGCCTTCCCTTCCGCATATCTTACTATATTCTATTATTTCCTCTTTATTTTTTTTTTATTTAGCGTCACGCTTGATACTAAACGAGCACTGCGCGTACATTTATTTATTTCTTACCTTTTTCGAGTAAACAAAATAAATATATTGGACGAATTGGATGGTCCGATATTAATTTGTATCTGTGTCGATCGTTATTTATAAAATAATTGATTGTCCTTGTGTATGTGCTTTAATCGATTAATCCCGACATTGTAGCAATTACTTCTCTTTGTTTTTGTTTTTTTGGCTAATGTTACATTGGTCGTTTCAGTTTTGGATCCCCCGCCATTTCATTCCAGTTTACCCTTTCACGTAATTTTTCCACGATATGGCAAAACTAGCCGCTGTTTGCTTTTAACTCATCCCGCTAATCCCGTTTCCGTGGGCCGCGTGTGCGTTATTTTTATATATTTCTTTTTTCTTTTTGTCAATTGATCCACGGAAAAGGCAAACATCGTCCGCCGCATTTCCATTTCTCGCTCCGCGTATCCGGTTCTCCCTCTTGGATGGACAAATATTTGATCTACGCTTGCTTGTTAATGTATAGAATTTCAGTGGACAACCGTGCTTCTCCTTTTGTTCGATCGAACAAACCGCTGTGCACGGTGTTTAAATTCCACGATTTTGATTGTTCGAGTACGACGACGGAACGTTTTTTTTTTTCTTTGTTGCTGGGAATATAATTAGCGGACGTTCATCTGTCATTAAGCAACTGCTTTTCTGTCGTCGAATAGAAACAGCAGGAGATGAACAAGAACAAGGAGATCATCGTATTGGATCACAAGCGATCGAACGCCATCAACATCGGAATGACCAAATTGCCTCCGCCGAGGTCTATTAAAACCGCGATCTTGAAGATGGACGCAACCATTATGAACAGAGAGGGCATTGAGGTAAGATCGCACGATGCATCCAGAATTTGAAAAAGAAATTTTTAATGGCAGGAATCCTTCTGATTGCTGTTTAATGCAAATGCCATGTATCATTCTAAATATTACTAATCGAAATAGAAGCTAGAATATCAGATGTGCGTATGCAGGTATTGTAAAATGTTGAGTTCAATGTTACACGTTTTCGTGGCATTATTAGAAATTATTAATACAGCTTTAGCTCTATTTTTGTTATTGAATTTATTTAAATTTCGTGAACAGTGCAAGAAACCTGGTACAAGTTGATTGAATTCTGATTACCGTCTTGTAGTCGACAACTGATATAATAAATATAGCCTTATTAAAAAAAAGTTAGTATAAATTGCAGGGTATGTACTTTAATAACTAGCTTAGATATCTAATTCGGCAGAATTAATTGAATTCAGTTTCCCTTGGCAAATATTCTGTACAGCATCCAAATTTTAGATTATCTGCATACTTTCGGACAAGTAATTTATCTTCCATAACATAGTCTTCCTCGAAGTATACAATTTCTCTAACACCTTCCAATTAATTCTCATTAATTTCCTCCTTCTTCAATGAAATCTACATTCAACAAAATCCCGATTTCGTTAACAAATCACTGCCCACGGTTTAACCGTAAATTGTATAATTCTTACTTTACCGTCCATCCTGCGTTTCAGTTCTCTCGTACGCTCTATTTTCAAGAATTCTTCTAGTTTTTCTAATTTCTTGTTCGTTTCTCTCCTTTGCTCGTCCCTTCCCTCTCGCCCCGGACCCGTTCGCAACAGAAACTATTGACGATGCTGCCAACCGAGGAGGAACGGTCGAGGATACAAGAGGCGCAGGCCGCCAATCCTGACCTACCCTTAGGATCGGCCGAACAGTTTCTTCTTACTTTGGCTTCCATCTCGGAGTTACCAGCTAGGTTGAAACTCTGGGCGTTCAAGCTGGACTTTGAGAATTCGGAGAAGGTGAGTTGCCACTTGATCTTGATTACATGCACACTGGCGACCGCTTCGTTGGCCCGATCTCGTTCTAATCACAATCCATTTGTCGATGGAAGAAGCACAAACTTTATACTTATGCAATATTATATTCATTTGTTGTTACGCAAATTGAAACAAGGTAAGGAAGGGCTTTAGACTTCTAATTTTATTTCAAATATCAACAAATTTCATCGCCCTGTTTGATTAACCCCTTGCCTCATTCGTTTACCAGGGGAAGTTTCTCGTAAAAATAAGGATACCTTTTTGTTCCTTGCTTTTATGATCTATGCATACACATATGTAGGTGAAGAAACACGCGGAAAATCTTGGGACTAAATAGCGATAAATAGTAAAAGTAATTGAATAGTAGGAAAAGTGATTGAATAGCAGTAGTATCAAAGTAACTTTTATACATTGGTATAAAAACAACTAGATCCAAACGGGACGAATTAACTGGCCCGAAGGTATACCTGCAAGC